>CM055118.1:372524404-372814049 GCA_029206835.1 Rana muscosa
TACACACACCATGACACCGCTACACACAACATACATACACCATGACACCGCTACACACAACATACATACACCATGACACCGCTACACACAACATACATACACCATGACACCGCTACACACACACACACCCCCACCATGACACACAACATACACACACCATGACACCGCTACACACAACATACATACACCATGACACCGCTACACACACACACACACACCCCCACCATGACACACAACATACATACACCATGACACCGCCACACACACACCCCCACCATGACACCGCTGCACACACACACAAACATACATACACCATGACACCGCCACACACACCATGACACCGCCACACACACACACAAACATACATACACCATGACACCACTACACACACACACACCCCCACCATGACACACAACATACATACACCATGACACCGCTACACACAACATACATACACCATGACACCGCCACACACACCATGACACCGCCACACACACACACACACACAAACATACATACACCATGACACCGCCACACACACCATGACACCACTACACACACACACACACCCCCACCATGACACACAACATACATACACCATGACACCGCTACACACAACATACATACACCATGACACCGCTACACACACACACACACCCCCACCATGACACACAACATACATACACCATGACACCGCCACACACACACACCCCCCCACCATGACACCGCTACACACACCCCATGACACCGCCACACACACACACACACACACATACACCATGACACCGCCACACACACCATGACACCGCTACACACACACACACCATGACACCGCTACACACACACACACACACACACACACACCCACCATGACACACAACATACATACACCATGACACCGCTACACACAACATACATACACCATGACACCGCCACACACACCATGACACCGCCACACACACACACACACACAAACATACATACACCATGACACCGCCACACACACCATGACACCACTACACACACACACACACCCCCACCATGACACACAACATACATACACCATGACACCGCCACACACACACACCCCCCCACCATGACACCGCTACACACACCCCATGACACCGCCACACACACACACACACACATACACCATGACACCGCCACACACACCATGACACCGCTACACACACACACACACAAACATACATACACCATGACACCGCCACACACACACACCATGACACCGCTACACACACACACACACACACACACACACACACACATACATACACCACTACACACACACACCCCCACCATGACACACAACATACATACACCATGACACCGCTACACACACACACACACACACACACACACACACACCATGACACACAACATACATACATACACCATGACACCGCTACACACACCATGACACACAACATACATACACCATGACACCACTACACACACACACCCCCACCATGACACACAAACATACATACACCATGACACCGCCACACACACACACACCGCTACACACACACACACACCATGACACCGCTACACACACCCCATGACACTACACACACACACACACACCATGACACCGCCACACACACACACACCATGACACCGCTACACACACCCCATGACACCACCACACACACACACACACACACACCATGACACCGCTACACACACACACCATGACACCGCTATACAACATACACACACAATGACACCACTACACACAACATACACAACATACATACCCCATGACACCGCTACACACACCCCATGACACCGCTACACACACACACACACCATGACACCGCTACACCACATACTTTTTCCTAGGGGGCGCTCTATTGGTTTTGGTGCTATTAATATACAAAGAGGTTCTATGTGGAGGAGTTACATTGTAATAAGTGACAATAAAGACAAGGGTAAGCTGTGATTGGTCGGAGGTCCTTACCCTGCGCCTGCAGCTCCAGTATGGCTTGGTACCAGGCCTCCTGCTCCTCCTCCCCGTCAGCGGAGACGCACAGGCCGCCGTCCCGCGTGTACAGGACCAGCAGGTGTCTCCTCTTGGCATCCGCCCGCTTGTTGACGCCAAACGCCTCCTCCAGGTTGACCGTCCCCCGAGGCCCACCGGAGAAGCCGTCCGCCAGCCGGAACTTCTTCTCGTTCTCGTAGTACTCCAGCCGGGCCGGGCCCCGGGGCCCCGGGCTGCGCAGCACAAAGTACCTCTTCCTCATGGACTTCTGCTTGCGCAGATACCCCGACTTCTTTATGTCCTCCATCTTAGATTTCTGCGGATACCATCAAAAACATTCTGTCCATGAATTTAAAGAGAAAAAAAAATAATAATTCATCCAAGAATTTTCAAAAACATTCAACGGGATTTTTTTTTCCTTAAAAAAAAATTAAAATTAAAAAAAAAAAAAAAAAAAAAAAAAGCTACATTATCCGCGGTCTTAGGTTTTTATTTACCCAGGGCCAAAAAAAAAAAAGGTTTTTTTTTTTATTTTTATTTAAAAGATAAAAATATCTGAGCAAGTTTTTTTTTCCCCAGATGAGCTAGCTTATTTTCCAAAAAAATAAATAAAAAAATAGCTGAACTGTCCAGATTTCACAAGAGCGTTGCCAAGCCGATTACTTAATGTTCTTTTGCCCTTCTGTCCAAAAAAAAAAGTGCTATTTAATTTTCCAGTACCGCAAGGTCTATAATCGTCCTGTTCCCGTCTTCCTGAAATAAATTATGCCATGAAGTAAAATATTCACAAAAAAAAAAATAAAAAAAAATATGAATTTTTTGTTACCATTTAAAACTTAAGCAATTATTTTAAAAAAAGTGCTAATGTGGCATTTGTTTTCCTCATAAGTACCTTGAAGCTTCTTCAGATAACGAACACTATTCAAGTTTCCCATACACTGAAATATTCAGGAAAAAAAAAAAGAAAAGAAAAAAAAAAAAATTTCAGATCAATGCACCATCGCTCCAGGTCAGAGAGTTCATTGGCAGATTATATAATATTCCTGAAAAACAATAAATTTGACTGCAAAGCCTTAAAAAATAAAAATAAAAAAAATTGAGGAATACTTTTATCGTGCCTCAAGGGCACAAAATACTTTGCTAGGTTTTATTTTATAAAATCAGATTGTGCAACACACTGCGTGCAGACAATGAATGAGGTGACTTCCTTAAACAATGGAGACCTTTAACTCAACTTTTTTTTTATTTATTTTTTGGCACCTAGGGAAAGAAATTCAGTCGATTTTTAAGAACTTAATAATTTTTTTAAATTTATTATTTATTTATAATTTATTATTTTACAACTAAATTTTTTTTTTCTATAATGTGCAGGGGCTTCTCAATTTTTTTATTTTTTTTTCTATAATGTGCAGGGGCTTCTCAATTTTTTTATTTTTTTTTTAAATAAAGCAGGGGCTCAAGTTTTTATATATTTTTTGCACCCAAGGAAAGCAATTCAGTAGATTTTTAAGAACTGAATTTATTTATTTATTTATTATTATTTTACAACTGATCTGGGGCTCGTCAAGTATTTTTCTTTTCTATAAATGTGAAAGGGCTCCTCAATTGTTATTTTTTTTTTTTTTTAATAAAGCAGGGGCTCAAGTTTTTTTTTTTTTTTGCACCTAAGGAAAGCAATTCAGTAGATTTTTAAGAACTGAATTATTATTGTTTTAATTTATTATTATTTTACAACTGGTCTGGGGCTTTTCAAGTATTATTTTTTTATATAATGTGCAGGGGCTCCTCAAGTTTTTTTGTTTTTTTTTTAATAAAGCGGGGGCCCAAGTTATTTTTTTTTTCCTTTTTTCTATAATGCAGGGGCTCCTCAAGTTTTTTTTTTTTTTATGCAGGGGCTCAAATTTTTATTTTTTTATTTTTTTCTTTAATGCAGGGACTATTCAAGTTTTTCTTATATAGCAAAAAAATAAAGTGATTTTTTTTTTAAGGGTGCTACAAAAATAAAAAACTTAAAACAGACCAGCATAACTGTAGTGCATCCGATTAATATATATATATATATATATATATTTAATTATCTGATTTCTGAAAATAGTAAATTTCTCAGCTGTAAAATAAAATGCAAAGAAAAAAAAAATTATATATATATATATATATATATATATATATATATATATATATATATAGCTTTATGTGCAAAATTAATATTTCCCTCAAGGAGGGGAAAAATAAAAAACAGGATTTAGAGTAGGGAAAGGCACAACGTTACTAAATAGCTAATAGCTTAATACTAAATAGCTATTCAGGCTTGTAACTCTCTTTGGATTTTAGCAAAAAAAAAAAAAAAAAAATATTCAGAACACTTGTAGCTGTGTGAGACTCAGATCATCTTTGGAAATACTGAAAAAAAAAAAAAAAAAAAAAAAAAAGGGGTAGAGAGAGAAGCACAGTGTTTGCCAGATTATAGGTTTCCTGTTAAACTCAAAATGAAAAAATAAAAAGGTTTGTATCCCTTTAAAAAAAAAAAAAGAAGGAGAGAAGGTCACAAAATCTGCACATTCAGCAAGAAATATTTGCAAAGTAAGGCGAGGTCCACATGCAATGGGAAAAAAAAAAAAAAAAAAAAAAAAAAAAAAAGTGAGCATTAAATGACTGTTCTGTTCACTTAATATCCATACAATTCAGACTGCATCCACCGTCCAGTTCCAGGTCACAGGTCCAAGAGCACCGGGTGTGTTTCCTTTTTTTCAAACTGACATTCAAGCACCAGCAAATTAATTAATTAAAACAAAAAAACTGCACCTGAGAAGGAAAAAAAAAAAAAAATAATAATAATAAATGCACCAAAAATGAGTCTAAAAGACAAAACGAAATTTGCTGCTTAAAAGGAAATGAAAAAAAAAAAAAAAAAAATTCTCTGAGAGTAAATATAGATCACAAAATTTTTTTTATAATTGCAAGATTACATTTATTTCTCTGAGAGTATAATAGGGATCACAAAAAAAATAAAAAATGCAAGGCTGAATTTGTTTCTCTGAAAGTAAATGTGGATCACAAAAAATAATTCAAGGCTAAATTTCTATGAGAGTAAATAGGGATCACAAAAAAAAATAAAATAAATAAAAATTGTAAGACCAAATTTATTTCTCTGAGAGTAAATGCGGATCAAAAAAAAAAAAAAAAAAAGCAAGACTAAATTTAGTTCTCTGAGAGTAAATGTGGATAAAAACAAAACACATATAAATCCAAGGATAAGTTTCTCAGAGTTAATATGGATCACAATTAAATTTCCAAGGCTAAATTTATTTCTCTGAGAGTAAATGTGGATATAAAAAAAAAAAAAAAAAAAAAGGGGGAAGGATAAATTTCTCAGATTAAATTTGGATGACAAAACAATATTCAAGGCTAAATGTATTTTTCTGAGGGTAAATATGGATCACAAAAAGCAAAACAAAATCCAAGGATAAATTTCTTAGAATAAATTTGGATCGCAAAACAAAAAAATAAATAAAAATCAAGGATACGTTTCTCAGAGTAGATATGGGTCACAAATAAAATTCCAAAAGCTACATTTTTTTTTGCTTGAGAGTAAATATGGAACACTAAAATAAAAAATTGAAAGATAAATTTCTCAGAGTAAATACGGATCACAAAAAAAAAAAAAAATTAAAGCTACATTTTTTTTTTTTTTGTTTGAGAGGAAATATGGATTCAAATAATAATAATATTAAAAAAAAAAATCCAAGGATGAATTTCTTAGAGTAAATATGGATCACAAATAAAATTGCAAAGCTAATTTTTTTTTGTTTGGCAGTAAATATTGATCACATAAAAAAAAAAAAGAAAAAAAAATAAGAAATCAAGGATAGATTTCTCTGAATAAATATCGATCACAAAAAAAATAATAATTCCAAAGCTACATTTTTTTGATTGACAGTAAATATGGATCAAAAAAAAAAAAAAAAAATTCAAGAATAAATATGAATCACAAACAAAATTACAAAGCAATTTTTTTTGTTTGAGAGAAAAAAATTGATCACATAAAAAACAAAAAAAAAAAAAATAGAAGAAGAATAAATTTCTCAGAGTAAATATGGATCACAAAAAAAAAAAAATCCCAAAGCTATTTTTTTTTTGTTTGAGAGTAAATATGGATAAAAAAATAAATAAAAAAATAATGAAAGATAAATTTCTCAGAATAAATTTGGATCACAAAAAAAAAAAAAAAAATTACAATTAGAGAAATAATCCAAAAAAAATGTAGTCGCTGCTCGTTGGCTGCTGTTTGTTTTGTTTGGAAAGCAGCAGAAAAATCAGACTTAAAAAAAAACAAAATAAAAAACTTTGCGCGGCGTTCCTTTGCGGGGTCCGGGGGGGTTGCGGGGTCCGGGGCGGTTGCGGGGTCCGGGGGGGGTTGCGGGGTCCGGGGCGGTTGCGGGGTCCGGGGGGGTTGCGGGGTCCGCCGTAGAGCCGCTTTTGCAGCATTTAAAGGGCCGGCCTACAAGTCCTTGGCCAAGTCTTCTTTGTCGCCCCCCCCGGCGGCGTGGATTTGTCGCCCCCTTCGCCCCGTGGCGGCTTTTCTCGGAGATCCGGATTGGTCGCGGCGTTGCGTGTTTTTTGTTTTCCTCTCTTCTGCGGAGACGTTCGGATGTCCCCGCCCCCTCCCCTCCCCCCGGGGAGACGCTCGGAACGCGCACGCTGGGGGGTTAATTATTTTTGTAATAGTGTTTGTCGTCCTTCGGCCCCCCGATCAGGACTCAGCGGTGCCGGGGGGGTGGGGGGGGGGCACCATTACGACCTGCCCATGTGCTCTGCTAGGGGGGACAGGCTGCTGGCACATGGGGGGGGAGGGAATACCTGGATTGTAATGCATGCGGTGTGTCTGGAGGAAGGGGGAGGGGTGTGTGGGGGGCTCCTCATTCATACAGCGAGGGGCTCCACTCCACCCTGTGCTGGGGGGACACAGCCAACTACTTCCCTCTGACTCCTCCCACTGGTCAGACCACACCCCTGGGTCCTAGAGGGAGCTGGCTGGGGCTAGGCGTGCAACTGTCACTATACAGAGAGAGAGAGAGTGTCTGCAACTGTCACTATACAGAGAGAGAGTGTCTGCAACTGTCACTATAGAGAGAGAGTGTCTGCAACTGTCACTATACAGAGAGAGAGAGAGAGTGTCTGCAACTGTCACTATACAGAGAGAGAGTGTCTGCAACTGTCACTATACAGAGAGAGTGTCTGCAACTGTCACAATAGAGAGAGTGTCTGCAACTGTCACTAGAGAAAGAGAGTGTCTGCAACTGTCACTAGAGAGAGAGAGTGTCTGCAACTGTCACTAGAGAGAGAGAGTGTCTGCAACTGTCACTATACAGAGAGAGAGTGTCTGCAACTGTCACTAGAGAAAGAGAGTGTCTGCAACTGTCACTAGAGAAAGAGAGTGTCTGCAACTGTCACTAGAGAGAGTGTCTGCAACTGTCACTATACAGAGAGAGTGTCTGCAACTGTCACAATAGAGAGAGTGTCTGCAACTGTCACTATACAGAGAGAGTGTCTGCAACTGTCACTATACAGAGAGAGTCTGCAACTGTCACTATAGAGAGAGAGAGAGTGTCTGCAACTGTCACTAGAGAGAGAGAGTGTCTGCAACTGTCACTAGAGAGAGAGTGTCTGCAACTGTCACTAGAGAGAGAGAGTGTCTGCAACTGTCACTAGAGAGAGAGAGAGTGTCTGCAACTGTCACTATACAGAGAGAGAGTGTCTGCAACTGTCACTATAGAGAGAGAGTGTCTGCAACTGTCACTATACAGAGAGTGTCTGCAACTGTCACTAGAGAGAGAGTGTCTGCAACTGTCACTAGAGAGAGAGTGTCTGCAACTGTCACTAGAGAGAGTGTCTGCAACTGTCACTATAGAGAGAGAGAGAGTGTCTGCAACTGTCACTAGAGAGAGAGAGTGTCTGCAACTGTCACTATAGAGAGAGAGAGTGTCTGCAACTGTCACTATAGAGAGAGTGTCTGCAACTGTCACTATACAGAGAGAGTGTCTGCAACTGTCACAATAGAGAGAGTGTCTGCAACTGTCACTAGAGAAAGAGAGTGTCTGCAACTGTCACTAGAGAGAGAGAGTGTCTGCAACTGTCACTAGAGAGAGAGAGTGTCTGCAACTGTCACTATACAGAGAGAGAGTGTCTGCAACTGTCACTAGAGAAAGAGAGTGTCTGCAACTGTCACTAGAGAAAGAGAGTGTCTGCAACTGTCACTAGAGAGAGTGTCTGCAACTGTCACTATACAGAGAGAGTGTCTGCAACTGTCACAATAGAGAGAGTGTCTGCAACTGTCACTATACAGAGAGAGTGTCTGCAACTGTCACTATACAGAGAGAGTCTGCAACTGTCACTATAGAGAGAGAGAGAGTGTCTGCAACTGTCACTAGAGAGAGAGAGTGTCTGCAACTGTCACTAGAGAGAGAGTGTCTGCAACTGTCACTAGAGAGAGAGAGTGTCTGCAACTGTCACTAGAGAGAGAGAGAGTGTCTGCAACTGTCACTATACAGAGAGAGAGTGTCTGCAACTGTCACTATAGAGAGAGAGTGTCTGCAACTGTCACTATACAGAGAGTGTCTGCAACTGTCACTAGAGAGAGAGTGTCTGCAACTGTCACTAGAGAGAGAGAGTGTCTGCAACTGTCACTAGAGAGAGAGAGAGTGTCTGCAACTGTCACTATAGAGAGAGAGAGAGTGTCTGCAACTGTCACTAGAGAGAGAGAGTGTCTGCAACTGTCACTAGAGAGAGTGTCTGCAACTGTCACTAGAGAGAGAGAGTGTCTGCAACTGTCACTATAGAGAGAGAGAGTGTCTGCAACTGTCACTATAGAGAGAGTGTCTGCAACTGTCACTATAGAGAGAGTGTCTGCAACTGTCACTATAGAGAGAGTGTCTGCAACTGTCACTATAGAGAGAGAGTGTCTGCAACTGTCACTATAGAGAGAGAGTGTCTGCAACTGTCACTAGAGAAAGAGAGTGTCTGCAACTGTTACTATACAGAGAGAGTGTGTCTGCAACTGTCACTATAGAGAGAGAGAGTGTCTGCAACTGTCACTATAGAGAGAGAGAGTGTCTGCAACTGTCACTATAGAGAGAGAGAGTGTCTGCAACTGTCACTAGAGAGAGAGAGTGTCTGCAACTGTCACTATACAGAGAGAGAGTGTCTGCAACTGTCACTATACAGAGAGAGAGTGTCTGCAACTGTCACAATAGAGTGTCTGCAACTGTCACTAGAGAAAGAGAGTGTCTGCAACTGTCACTAGAGAGAGAGAGTGTCTGCAACTGTCACTAGAGAGAGAGAGTGTCTGCAACTGTCACTATACAGAGAGAGAGTGTCTGCAACTGTCACTATACAGAGAGAGAGTGTCTGCAACTGTCACTATACAGAGAGAGTGTCTGCAACTGTCACTATAGAGAGAGAGAGAGTGTCTGCAACTGTCACTATAGAGAGAGAGTGTCTGCAACTGTCACTAGAGAGAGAGAGTGTCTGCAACTGTCACTATAGAGAGAGAGAGTGTCTGCAACTGTCACTATAGAGAGAGTGTCTGCAACTGTCACTATAGAGAGAGTGTCTGCAACTGTCACTATAGAGAGAGAGAGTGTCTGCAACTGTCACTATAGAGAGAGAGAGTGTCTGCAACTGTCACTATAGAGAGAGAGAGTGTCTGCAACTGTCACTAGAGAGAGAGAGTGTCTGCAACTGTCACTATACAGAGAGAGAGTGTCTGCAACTGTCACTATACAGAGAGAGAGTGTCTGCAACTGTCACAATAGAGAGAGTGTCTGCAACTGTCACTAGAGAAAGAGAGTGTCTGCAACTGTCACTAGAGAGAGAGAGTGTCTGCAACTGTCACTAGAGAGAGAGAGTGTCTGCAACTGTCACTATACAGAGAGAGAGTGTCTGCAACTGTCACTATACAGAGAGAGAGTGTCTGCAACTGTCACTATACAGAGAGAGTGTCTGCAACTGTCACTATAGAGAGAGAGAGAGTGTCTGCAACTGTCACTATAGAGAGAGAGTGTCTGCAACTGTCACTATAGAGAGAGAGTGTCTGCAACTGTCACTAGAGAGAGAGAGAGTGTCTGCAACTGTCACTATACAGAGAGAGAGTGTCTGCAACTGTCACTATAGAGAGTGTCTGCAACTGTCACTATAGAGAGAGAGAGAGAGTGTCTGCAACTGTCACTAGAGAGAGAGAGTGTCTGCAACTGTCACTATACAGAGAGAGAGTGTCTGCAACTGTCACTATAGAGAGAGTGTCTGCAACTGTCACTATACAGAGAGAGTGTCTGCAACTGTCACTATAGAGAGAGTGTCTGTCTGCAACTGTCACTATAGAGAGAGTGTCTGTCTGCAACTGTCACTATAGAGAGAGAGAGAGTGTCTGCAACTGTCACTATACAGAGAGAGTCTGCAACTGTCACTATAGAGAGAGTGTCTGTCTGCAACTGTCACTATAGAGAGAGTGTCTGTCTGCAACTGTCACTATAGAGAGAGAGAGTGTCTGCAACTGTCACTATAGAGAGAGAGAGTGTCTGCAACTGTCACTATACAGAGAGAGAGTGTCTGCAACTGTCACTAGAGAGAGAGAGTGTCTGCAACTGTCACAATAGAGAGAGTGTCTGCAACTGTCACTAGAGAAAGAGAGTGTCTGCAACTGTCACTAGAGAGAGAGAGAGTGTCTGCAACTGTCACTAGAGAGAGAGAGTGTCTGCAACTGTCACTAGAGAGAGAGAGTGTCTGCAACTGTCACAATAGAGAGAGTGTCTGCAACTGTCACTATACAGAGAGAGTGTCTGCAACTGTCACTATACAGAGAGAGAGTGTCTGCAACTGTCACTATACAGAGAGAGAGTGTCTGCAACTGTCACTATAGAGAGAGAGAGAGAGTGTCTGCAACTGTCACTAGAGAGAGAGAGTGTCTGCAACTGTCACTAGAGAGAGAGAGTGTCTGCAACTGTCACTATAGAGAGAGAGTGTCTGCAACTGTCACTAGAGAGAGAGTGTCTGCAACTGTCACTATACAGAGAGAGAGTGTCTGCAACTGTCACAATAGAGAGAGTGTCTGCAACTGTCACTATACAGAGAGAGTGTCTGCAACTGTCACAATAGAGAGAGTGTCTGCAACTGTCACTATACAGAGAGTGTCTGCAACTGTCACTATACAGAGAGAGTGTCTGCAACTGTCACTATAGAGAGAGAGAGAGTGTCTGCAACTGCCACTATAGAGAGAGAGAGTGTCTGCAACTGTCACTAGAGAGAGAGAGAGTGTCTGCAACTGTCACTATACAGAGAGAGAGTGTCTGCAACTGTCACTATACAGAGAGAGTGTCTGTCTGCAACTGTCACTATACAGAGAGAGTGTCTGTCTGCAACTGTCACTATAGAGAGAGAGAGTGTCTGCAACTGTCACTATACAGAGAGAGAGAGTCTGCAACTGTCACTATAGAGAGAGTGTCTGTCTGCAACTGTCACTATAGAGAGAGTGTCTGTCTGCAACTGTCACTATACAGAGAGAGAGTGTCTGCAACTGTCACTATACAGAGAGAGAGTGTCTGCAACTGTCACTATACAGAGAGAGAGTGTCTGCAACTGTCACTATAGAGAGAGAGAGTGTCTGCAACTGTCACTATAGAGAGAGAGAGTGTCTGCAACTGTCACTATAGAGAGAGAGAGAGTGTCTGCAACTGTCACTATAGAGAGAGAGTGTCTGCAACTGTCACTAGAGAGAGAGAGTGTCTGCAACTGTCACTATACAGAGAGAGAGTGTCTGCAACTGTCACTATACAGAGAGAGTGTCTGCAACTGTCACAATAGAGAGAGTGTCTGCAACTGTCACTAGAGAAAGAGAGTGTCTGCAACTGTCACTAGAGAGAGAGAGTGTCTGCAACTGTCACTAGAGAGAGAGAGTGTCTGCAACTGTCACTAGAGAGAGAGAGTGTCTGCAACTGTCACTATACAGAGAGAGAGTGTCTGCAACTGTCACTAGAGAAAGAGAGTGTCTGCAACTGTCACTAGAGAAAGAGAGTGTCTGCAACTGTCACTAGAGAGAGTGTCTGCAACTGTCACTATACAGAGAGAGTGTCTGCAACTGTCACAATAGAGAGAGTGTCTGCAACTGTCACTATACAGAGAGAGAGTGTCTGCAACTGTCACTATACAGAGAGAGAGTGTCTGCAACTGTCACTATACAGAGAGAGTCTGCAACTGTCACTATAGAGAAAGAGAGAGTGTCTGCAACTGTCACTAGAGAGAGAGAGTGTCTGCAACTGTCACTAGAGAGAGAGTGTCTGCAACTGTCACTAGAGAGAGAGAGTGTCTGCAACTGTCACTAGAGAGAGAGAGAGAGTGTCTGCAACTGTCACTATACAGAGAGAGAGTGTCTGCAACTGTCACTATAGAGAGAGAGTGTCTGCAACTGTCACTATAGAGAGAGTGTCTGCAACTGTCACTAGAGAGAGAGTGTCTGCAACTGTCACTAGAGAGAGAGAGTGTCTGCAACTGTCACTAGAGAGAGAGAGAGTGTCTGCAACTGTCACTATAGAGAGAGAGAGAGTGTCTGCAACTGTCACTAGAGAGAGAGAGTGTCTGCAACTGTCACTAGAGAGAGAGAGTGTCTGCAACTGTCACTAGAGAGAGAGAGTGTCTGCAACTGTCACTATAGAGAGAGAGAGAGTGTCTGCAACTGTCACTATAGAGAGAGTGTCTGCAACTGTCACTATAGAGAGAGTGTCTGCAACTGTCACTATAGAGAGAGTGTCTGCAACTGTCACTATAGAGAGAGAGTGTCTGCAACTGTCACTATAGAGAGAGAGTGTCTGCAACTGTCACTAGAGAAAGAGAGTGTCTGCAACTGTTACTATACAGAGAGAGTGTGTCTGCAACTGTCACTATAGAGAGAGAGAGTGTCTGCAACTGTCACTATAGAGAGAGAGAGTGTCTGCAACTGTCACTAGAGAGAGAGAGTGTCTGCAACTGTCACTATACAGAGAGAGAGTGTCTGCAACTGTCACTATACAGAGAGAGAGTGTCTGCAACTGTCACAATAGAGAGAGTGTCTGCAACTGTCACTAGAGAAAGAGAGTGTCTGCAACTGTCACTAGAGAGAGAGAGTGTCTGCAACTGTCACTAGAGAGAGAGAGTGTCTGCAACTGTCACTATACAGAGAGAGAGTGTCTGCAACTGTCACTATACAGAGAGAGTGTCTGCAACTGTCACTAGAGAAAGAGAGTGTCTGCAACTGTCACTAGAGAGAGAGAGTGTCTGCAACTGTCACTATACAGAGAGAGAGTGTCTGCAACTGTCACTATACAGAGAGAGTGTCTGCAACTGTCACTAGAGAGAGAGAGAGTGTCTGCAACTGTCACAATAGAGAGAGTGTCTGCAACTGTCACTATACAGAGAGAGAGAGTCTGCAACTGTCACTATAGAGAGAGAGAGAGAGTGTCTGCAACTGTCACTAGTGACAGTTGCAGACACTCTCTCTCTATAGTGACTGTTGCAGACTCTCTCTCTCTGTATAGTGACAGTTGCAGACACTCTCTCTGTATAGTGACAGTTGCAGACACTCTCTCTATTGTGACAGTTGCAGACACTCTCTCTCTCTCTAGTGACAGTTGCAGACACTCTCTCTCTATAGAGAGAGAGAGTGTGTCTGCAACTGTCACTATAGAGAGAGAGTGTCTGCAACTGTCACTAGAGAGAGAGTGTCTGCAACTGTCACTATAGAGAGAGAGTGTCTGCAACTGTCACTAGAGAGAGAGAGTGTCTGCAACTGTCACAATAGAGAGTGTCTGCAACTGTCACTATACAGAGAGAGAGAGTGTCTGCAACTGTCACTATAGAGAGAGAGTGTCTGCAACTGTCACTATAGAGAGAGAGAGTGTCTGCAACTGTCACTATAGAGAGAGTGTCTGCAACTGTCACTATAGAGAGAGTGTCTGCAACTGTCACTAGAGAGAGAGAGTGTCTGCAACTGTCACTAGAGAGAGAGAGAGTGTCTGCAACTGTCACTATACAGAGAGAGAGTGTCTGCAACTGTCACTATAGAGAGAGTGTCTGCAACTGTCACTATAGAGAGAGTGTCTGCAACTGTCACTAGAGAGAGAGAGTGTCTGCAACTGTCACTAGAGAGAGAGAGTGTCTGCAACTGTCACTATAGAGAGAGAGTGTCTGCAACTGTCACTATACAGAGAGAGAGTGTCTGCAACTGTCACTATAGAGAGAGAGTGTCTGCAACTGTCACTATAGAGAGAGAGTGTCTGCAACTGCCACTAGAGAGAGAGAGTGTCTGCAACTGTCACTATACAGAGAGAGAGAGTGTCTGCAACTGTCACTATACAGAGAGAGAGTGTCTGCAACTGTCACTATAGAGAGAGTGTCTGCAACTGTCACTATAGAGAGAGTGTCTGCAACTGTCACTATAAAGAGAGAGTGTCTGCAACTGTCACTATAGAGAGAGAGTATCTGCAACTGTCACTATAGAGAGAGTGTCTGCAACTGTCACTATACTGAGAGAGTGTGTCTGCAACTGTCACTATAGAGAGAGAGAGTGTCTGTCTGCAACTGTCACTATAGAGAGAGTGTCTGTCTGCAACTGTCACTATAGAGAGAGAGTGTCTGCAACTGTCACTATAGAGAGAGAGTGTCTGCAACTGTCACTATAGAGAGAGTGTCTGCAACTGTCACTATACAGAGAGAGTGTCTGCAACTGTCACTATACAGAGAGAGTGTCTGCAACTGTCACTATAGACTAGAGAGAGAGAGTGTCTGCAACTGTCACTAGAGAGAGAGTGTCTGCAACTGTCACTATAGAGAGAGAGAGTGTCTGCAACTGTCACTATAGAGAGAGAGAGAGTGTCTGCAACTGTCACTATAGAGAGAGAGTGTCTACAACTGTCACTATAGAGAGAGAGTGTCTGCAACTGTCACTAGAGAGAGAGAGAGTGTCTGCAACTGTCACTATAGAGAGAGAGAGTGTCTGCAACTGTCACTATAGAGAGAGAGAGTGTCTGCAACTGTCACTATAGAGAGAGAGTGTCTACAACTGTCACTATAGAGAGTGTCTTCAACTGTTACTATAGAGAGAGAGTGTCTGCAACTGTCACTATAGAGAGTGTCTGCAACTGTCACTATAGAGAGAGTGTCTGCAACTGTCACTATAGAGAGAGAGTGTCTGCAACTGTCACTATAGAGAGAGAGTATCTGCAACTGTCACTATAGAGAGAGTGTCTGCAACTGTCACTATAGAGAGAGAGTGTCTGCAACTGTCACTATAGAGAGAGAGAGAGTGTCTGTCTGCAACTGTCACTATAGAGAGAGTGTCTGTCTGCAACTGTCACTATAGAGAGAGAGTGTCTGCAACTGTCACTATACAGAGAGAGTGTCTGCAACTGTCACTATACAGAGAGAGTGTCTGCAACTGTCACTATAGAGAGAGAGTGTCTGCAACTGTCACTATAGACTAGAGAGAGAGAGTGTCTGCAACTGTCACTAGAGAGAGAGTGTCTGCAACTGTCACTATAGAGAGAGAGTGTCTACAACTGTCACTATAGAGAGAGAGTGTCTGCAACTGTCACTATAGAGAGAGAGAGAGTGTCTGCAACTGTCACTATAGAGAGAGAGTGTCTACAACTGTCACTATAGAGAGAGAGTGTCTGCAACTGTCACTATAGAGAGAGAGAGTGTCTGTCTGCAACTGTCACTATAGAGAGAGTGTCTGTCTGCAACTGTCACTATAGAGAGAGATTGTCTGCAACTGTCACTATAGAGAGAGAGTGTCTGCAACTGTCACTATAGAGAGAGTGTCTGCAACTGTCACTATACAGAGAGAGTGTCTGCAACTGTCACTATAGAGAGAGAGTGTGCAACTGTCACTATAGACTAGAGAGAGAGAGTGTCTGCAACTGTCACTATAGAGAGAGTGTCTGCAACTGTCACTAGAGAGAGAGTGTCTGC
This sequence comes from Rana muscosa, assembly GCA_029206835.1. Lineage (NCBI taxonomy): Eukaryota > Metazoa > Chordata > Amphibia > Anura > Ranidae > Rana > Rana muscosa. Next base: position 372,540,402 of record CM055118.1, read on the forward strand.
AACTGTCACTATAGAGAGAGAGAGAGTGTCTGCAACTGTCACTATATAGAGAGAGAGTGTCTGCAACTGTCACTATAGAGAGAGAGTGTCTACAACTGTCACTATAGAGAGAGAGTGTCTGCAACTGTCACTAGAGAGAGAGTGTCTGCAACTGTCACTATAGAGAGAGAGAGAGAGTGTCTGCAACTGTCACTATAGAGAGAGAGTGTCTACAACTGTCACTATAGAGAGAGAGTGTCTGCAACTGTCACTATAGAGAGAGAGTGTCTGCAACTGTCACAATAGAGAGAGTGTCTGCAACTGTCACAATAGAGAGAGTGTCTGCAACTGTCACTATACAGAGAGAGTGTCTGCAACTGTCACTATAGAGAGAGAGTATCTGCAACTGTCACTATAGAGAGAGTGTCTGCAACTGTCACTATACTGAGAGAGTGTGTCTGCAACTGTCACTATAGAGAGTGTCTGCAACTGTCACTATAGAGAGAGAGTGTCTGCAACTGTCACTATAGAGAGAGAGTGTCTGCAACTGTCACTATAGAGAGAGTGTCTGCAACTGTCACTATACAGAGAGAGTGTCTGCAACTGTCACTATAGAGAGAGAGTGTCTGCAACTGTCACTATAGACTAGAGAGAGAGAGAGTGTCTGCAACTGTCACTAGAGAGAGAGTGTCTGCAACTGTCACTATAGAGAGAGAGAGTGTCTGCAACTGTCACTATACAGAGAGAGTGTCTGCAACTGTCACTATAGAGAGAGAGTGTCTGCAACTGTCACTATAGACTAGAGAGAGAGAGAGTGTCTGCAACTGTCACTAGAGAGAGAGTGTCTGCAACTGTCACTATAGAGAGAGAGAGAGTGTCTGCAACTGTCACTATAGAGAGAGAGAGTGTCTGCAACTGTCACTATAGAGAGAGAGTGTCTACAACTGTCACTATAGAGAGAGAGTGTCTACAACTGTCACTATAGAGAGAGAGTGTCTACAACTGTCACTATAGAGAGAGAGTGTCTGCAACTGTCACTATATAGAGAGTACCATGCTGAGTGTACAGATGTGTCATGTGGCCCTATAATAAACTCCTGAGGGCGGGCCCCTGTGGGGGAGGGGTGTAATCTTCTCCCGGAGCTCCTCCCCCTCTGTATGACCTCTAATGTATCTTCAGGCTGCAGGATCACTATAGAGACCAGAGAGCTCAGGGCCCCCCAATGACTCGGGGCCCCCATAGCAGTTATATGGAGTGTATGGCCCTGTAGTGATAGGGGAGGAAACCAAGTGTGCAGCAGGGGAGCAGACATAGTCCTGCATTGTAGCATACTGAGGTCCTGCATTGTAGTATGATGTGGTCCTGCATTGTATGATGTGGTCCTGCATTGTAGTATGATGTGGTCCTGCGTTGTAGTATGATGTGGTCCTGCATTGTAGTATGATGTGGTCCTGCGTTGTAGTATGATGTGGTCCTGTGTTGTAGTATGATGTGGTCCTGCATTGTAGTATGATGTGGTCCTGCGTTGTAGTATGATGTGGTCCTGCATTGTAGTATGATGTGGTCCTGCGTTGTAGTATGATGTGGTCCTGCGTTGTAGTATGATGTGGTCCTGCATTGTAGTATGATGTGGTCCTGCGTTGTAGTATGATGTGGTCCTGCGTTGTAGTATGATGTGGTCCTGCGTTGTAGTATGATGTGGTCCTGTGTTGTAGTATGATGTGGTCCTGCATTGTAGTATGATGTGGTCCTGCGTTGTAGTATGATGTGGTCCTGCGTTGTAGTATGATGTGGTCCTGTGTTGTAGTATGATGTGGTCCTGCATTGTAGTATGATGTGGTCCTGTGTTGTAGTATGATGTGGTCCTGCGTTGTAGTATGATGTGGTCCTGTGTTGTAGTATGATGTGGTCCTGCATTGTAGTATGATGTGGTCCTGCGTTGTAGTATGATGTGGTCCTGCGTTGTAGTATGATGTGGTCCTGCGTTGTAGTATGATGTGGTCCTGTGTTGTAGTATGATGTGGTCCTGCATTGTAGTATGATGTGGTCCTGCGTTGTAGTATGATGTGGTCCTGCGTTGTAGTATGATGTGGTCCTGTGTTGTAGTATGATGTGGTCCTGCATTGTAGTATGATGTGGTCCTGTGTTGTAGTATGATGTGGTCCTGCGTTGTAGTATGATGTGGTCCTGCGTTGTAGTATGATGTGGTCCTGCGTTGTAGTATGATGTGGTCCTGTGTTGTAGTATGATGTGGTCCTGCATTGTAGTATGATGTGGTCCTGCGTTGTAGCATACTGAGGTCCTGCATTGTAGTATGATGAGGTCCTGCATTGTAGTATGATGTGGTCCTGCGTTGTAGTATGATGTGGTCCTGCGTTGTAGTATGATGTGGTCCTGCGTTGTAGTATGATGTGGTCCTGCGTTGTAGTATGATGTGGTCCTGTGTTGTAGTATGATGTGGTCCTGCATTGTAGTATGATGTGGTCCTGCGTTGTAGTATGATGTGGTCCTGTGTTGTAGTATGATGTGGTCCTGCATTGTAGTATGATGTGGTCCTGCGTTGTAGTATGATGTGGTCCTGCGTTGTAGTATGATGTGGTCCTGCGTTGTAGTATGGTGTGGTCCTGCATTGTAGCATACTGAGGTCCTGCATTGTAGTATGATGTGGTCCTGCGTTGTAGTATGATGTGGTCCTGCGTTGTAGTATGATGTGGTCCTGTGTTGTAGTATGATGTGGTCCTGCATTGTAGTATGATGTGGTCCTGCGTTGTAGCATACTGAGGTCCTGCATTGTAGTATGATGAGGTCCTGCATTGTAGTATGATGTGGTCCTGCATTGTAGTATGATGTGGTCCTGCATTGTAGTATGGTGTGGTCCTGCATTGTAGCATACTGAGGTCCTGCATTGTAGTATGATGAGGTCCTGCATTGTAGTATGATGTGGTCCTGCATTGTAGTATGATGTGGTCCTGTGTTGTAGTATGGTGTGGTCCTGCATTGTAGCATACTGAGGTCCTGCATTGTAGTATGATGTGGTCCTGTGTTGTAGTATGATGTGGTCCTGCATTGTAGCATACTGAGGTCCTGCGTTGTAGTATGATGTGGTCCTGCATTGTAGTATGATGTGGTCCTGCATTGTAGTATGATGTGGTCCTGCATTGTAGTATGATGTGGTCCTGCGTTGTAGTATGATGTGGTCCTGCGTTGTAGTATGATGTGGTCCTGCATTGTATGATGTGGTCCTGCGTTGTAGTATGATGTGGTCCTGCATTGTATGATGTGGTCCTGCATTGTAGTATGATGTGGTCCTGCGTTGTAGTATGATGTGGTCCTGCGTTGTAGTATGATGTGGTCCTGAGTTGTAGTATGATGTGGTCCTGCGTTGTAGTATGATGTGGTCCTGCGTTGTAGTATGATGTGGTCCTGCATTGTAGTATGATGTGGTCCTGCATTGTAGTATGATGTGGTCCTGCATTGTAGCATACTGAGGTCCTGCATTGTAGTATGGTGTGGTCCTGCGTTGTAGTATGATGTGGTCCTGCGTTGTAGTATGGTGTGGTCCTGCATTGTAGTATGGTGTGTTCCTGCGTTGTAGTATGATGTGGTCCTGCATTGTAGTATGATGTGGTCCTGCGTTGTAGTATGGTGTGGTCCTGCGTTGTAGTATGATGTGGTCCTGCATTGTAGTATGATGTGGTCCTGCGTTGTAGTATGATGTGGTCCTGCGTTGTAGTATGATGTGGTCCTGCATTGTAGTATGATGTGGTCCTGCATTGTAGTATGATGTGGTCCTGCATTGTAGTATGATGTGGTCCTGCCTTGTAGTATGATGTGGTCCTGCATTGTAGCATACTGAGGTCCTGCATTGTAGTATGATGTGGTCCTGCGTTGTAGTATGATGTGGTCCTGCGTTGTAGTATGATGTGGTCCTGCGTTGTAGTATGATGTGGTCCTGCATTGTAGTATGATGTGGTCCTGCGTTGTATGATGTGGTCCTGCGTTGTATGATGTGGTCCTGCGTTGTAGTATGGTGTGGTCCTGCGTTGTAGTATGATGTGGTCCTGCGTTGTATGATGTGGTCCTGCGTTGTAGTATGATGTGGTCCTGCATTGTAGTATGATGTGGTCCTGCATTGTAGTATGATGTGGTCCTGCGTTGTAGTATGATGTGGTCCTGCGTTGTAGTATGATGTGGTCCTGCGTTGTAGTATGATGTGGTCCTGCATTGTAGTATGATGTGGTCCTGCGTTGTATGATGTGGTCCTGCGTTGTAGTATGATGTGGTCCTGCGTTGTAGTACGATGTGGTCCTGCGTTGTAGTATGATGTGGTCCTGCGTTGTAGTATGATGTGGTCCTGCATTGTATGATGTGGTCCTGCGTTGTAGTATGATGTGGTCCTGCGTTGTAGCATACTGAGGTCCTGCATTGTAGTATGATGTGGTCCTGCATTGTAGTATGATGTGGTCCTGCATTGTAGCATACTGAGGTCCTGCATTGTAGTATGATGTGGTCCTGTGTTGTAGTATGATGTGGTCCTGCATTGTAGCATACTGAGGTCCTGCGTTGTAGTATGATGTGGTCCTGTGTTGTAGTATGATGTGGTCCTGCATTGTAGCATACTGAGGTCCTGCATTGTAGTATGATGTGGTCCTGCATTGTAGTATGATGTGGTCCTGCATTGTAGTATGATGTGGTCCTGCGTTGTATGATGTGGTCCTGCGTTGTAGTATGATGTGGTCCTGCATTGTATGATGTGGTCCTGCATTGTAGTATGATGTGGTCCTGCATTGTAGTATGATGTGGTCCTGCGTTGTAGTATGGTGTGGTCCTGCGTTGTAGTATGATGTGGTCCTGCGTTGTAGTATGATGTGGTCCTGCGTTGTAGTATGATGTGGTCCTGCATTGTAGTATGATGTGGTCCTGCGTTGTAGTATGGTGTGGTCCTGCGTTGTAGTATGATGTGGTCCTGCGTTGTAGTATGATGTGGTCCTGCGTTGTAGTATGATGTGGTCCTGCGTTGTAGTATGATGTGGTCCTGCGTTGTAGTATGATGTGGTCCTGCGTTGTAGTATGATGTGGTCCTGCGTTGTAGTATGGTGTGGTCCTGCGTTGTAGTATGATGTGGTCCTGCGTTGTAGTATGATGTGGTCCTGCGTTGTAGTATGATGTGGTCCTGCGTTGTAGTATGGTGTGGTCCTGCGTTGTAGTATGATGTGGTCCTGCGTTGTAGTATGATGTGGTCCTGCGTTGTAGTATGGTGTGGTCCTGCGTTGTAGTATGATGTGGTCCTGCGTTGTAGTATGATGTGGTCCTGCGTTGTAGTATGATGTGGTCCTGCGTTGTAGTATGATGTGGTCCTGCGTTGTAGTATGATGTGGTCCTGCGTTGTAGTATGATGTGGTCCTGCGTTGTAGTATGATGTGGTCCTGCGTTGTAGTATGATGTGGTCCTGCGTTGTAGTATGGTGTGGTCCTGCGTTGTAGTATGATGTGGTCCTGCGTTGTAGTATGATGTGGTCCTGCGTTGTAGTATGATGTGGTCCTGCGTTGTAGTATGGTGTGGTCCTGCGTTGTAGTATGGTGTGGTCCTGCGTTGTAGTATGGTGTGGTCCTGCGTTGTAGTATGATGTGGTCCTGCGTTGTAGTATGATGTGGTCCTGCGTTGTAGTATGGTGTGGTCCTGCGTTGTAGTATGATGTGGTCCTGCGTTGTAGTATGATGTGGTCCTGCGTTGTAGTATGATGTGGTCCTGCGTTGTAGTATGATGTGGTCCTGCGTTGTAGTATGATGTGGTCCTGCGTTGTAGTATGATGTGGTCCTGCGTTGTAGTATGATGTGGTCCTGCGTTGTAGTATGATGTGGTCCTGCGTTGTAGTATGATGTGGTCCTGCGTTGTAGTATGGTGTGGTCCTGCGTTGTAGTATGATGTGGTCCTGCGTTGTAGTATGATGTGGTCCTGCGTTGTAGTATGATGTGGTCCTGCGTTGTAGTATGATGTGGTCCTGCGTTGTAGTATGGTGTGGTCCTGCGTTGTAGTATGGTGTGGTCCTGCGTTGTAGTATGATGTGGTCCTGCGTTGTAGTATGATGTGGTCCTGCATTGTAGTATGATGTGGTCCTGCATTGTAGTATGATGTGGTCCTGCGTTGTATGATGTGGTCCTGCGTTGTAGTATGATGTGGTCCTGCGTTGTAGTGTGATGTGGTCCTGCATTGTATGATGTGGTCCTGCGTTGTAGTATGATGTGGTCCTGCGTTGTAGCATACTGAGGTCCTGCATTGTAGTATGATGTGGTCCTGCATTGTAGTATGATGTGGTCCTGCATTGTAGCATACTGAGGTCCTGCATTGTAGTATGATGTGGTCCTGTGTTGTAGTATGATGTGGTCCTGCATTGTAGCATACTGAGGTCCTGCGTTGTAGTATGATGTGGTCCTGTGTTGTAGTATGATGTGGTCCTGCATTGTAGCATACTGAGGTCCTGCATTGTAGTATGATGTGGTCCTGCATTGTAGTATGATGTGGTCCTGCGTTGTAGTATGATGTGGTCCTGCGTTGTAGTATGATGTGGTCCTGCGTTGTAGTATGATGTGGTCCTGCATTGTAGTATGATGTGGTCCTGCATTGTAGTATGATGTGGTCCTGCATTGTAGTATGATGTGGTCCTGCGTTGTAGTATGATGTGGTCCTGTGTTGTATGATGTGGTCCTGCATTGTAGTATGATGTGGTCCTGCGTTGTAGTATGATGTGGTCCTGCGTTGTAGTATGGTGTGGTCCTGCGTTGTAGTATGGTGTGGTCCTGCATTGTAGTATGATGTGGTCCTGCGTTGTATGATGTGGTCCTGCGTTGTAGTATGATGTGGTCCTGCGTTGTAGTATGATGTGGTCCTGCATTGTAGTATGATGAGGTCCTGCGTTGTAGTATGATGTGGTCCTGCATTTTAGTATGGTGTGGTCCTGCGTTGTAGTATGATGTGGTCCTGCGTTGTAGTATGATGTGGTCCTGCATTGTAGTATGATGTGGTCCTGCATTGTAGTATGATGTGGTCCTGCATTGTAGTATGGTGTGGTCCTGCGTTGTAGTATGATGTGGTCCTGCGTTGTAGTATGATGTGGTCCTGCGTTGTAGTATGATGTGGTCCTGCGTTGTAGTATGATGTGGTCCTGCATTGTAGTATGATGTGGTCCTGCGTTGTAGTATGATGTGGTCCTGCGTTGTAGTATGGTGTGGTCCTGCGTTGTAGTATGATGTGGTCCTGCGTTGTAGTATGATGTGGTCCTGCATTGTAGTATGATGTGGTCCTGCGTTGTAGTATGATGTGGTCCTGCATTGTAGTATGGTGTGGTCCTGCGTTGTAGTATGGTGTGGTCCTGCGTTGTAGTATGATGTGGTCCTGCGTTGTAGTATGATGTGGTCCTGCGTTGTAGTATGATGTGGTCCTGCGTTGTAGTATGATGTGGTCCTGCGTTGTAGTATGATGTGGTCCTGCGTTGTAGTATGGTGTGGTCCTGCGTTGTAGTATGGTGTGGTCCTGCGTTGTAGTATGATGTGGTCCTGCGTTGTAGTATGATGTGGTCCTGCGTTGTAGTATGATGTGGTCCTGCGTTGTATGATGTGGTCCTGCGTTGTAGTATGGTGTGGTCCTGCATTGTTGTATGATGTGGTCCTGCGTTGTAGTATGATGTGGTCCTGCGTTGTAGTATGATGTGGTCCTGCGTTGTAGTATGATGAGGTCCTGCGTTGTAGTATGATGTGGTCCTGCGTTGTAGTATGGTGTGGTCCTGCGTTGTAGTATGATGTGGTCCTGCGTTGTAGTATGATGTGGTCCTGCGTTGTAGTATGATGTGGTCCTGCGTTGTAGTATGATGTGGTCCTGCGTTGTAGTATGATGTGGTCCTGCGTTGTAGTATGATGTGGTCCTGCGTTGTAGTATGGTGTGGTCCTGCGTTGTAGTATGATGTGGTCCTGCGTTGTAGTATGATGTGGTCCTGCGTTGTAGTATGATGTGGTCCTGCATTGTAGTATGATGTGGTCCTGCGTTGTAGTATGGTGTGGTCCTGCGTTGTAGTATGATGTGGTCCTGCGTTGTAGTATGATGTGGTCCTGCGTTGTAGTATGATGTGGTCCTGCGTTGTAGTATGATGTGGTCCTGCGTTGTAGTATGATGTGGTCCTGCATTGTAGTATGATGTGGTCCTGCGTTGTAGTATGGTGTGGTCCTGCGTTGTAGTATGATGTGGTCCTGCGTTGTAGTATGATGTGGTCCTGCATTGTAGTATGATGTGGTCCTGCGTTGTAGTATGATGTGGTCCTGCGTTGTAGTATGATGTGGTCCTGCGTTGTAGTATGATGTGGTCCTGCGTTGTAGTATGATGTGGTCCTGCGTTGTAGTATGATGTGGTCCTGCGTTGTAGTATGGTGTGGTCCTGCGTTGTAGTATGATGTGGTCCTGCGTTGTAGTATGGTGTGGTCCTGCGTTGTAGTATGATGAGGTCCTGCGTTGTAGTATGATGTGGTCCTGCGTTGTAGTATGATGTGGTCCTGCATTGTAGTATGATGTGGTCCTGCGTTGTAGTATGGTGTGGTCCTGCGTTGTAGTATGATGTGGTCCTGCGTTGTAGTATGATGTGGTCCTGCGTTGTAGTATGGTGTGGTCCTGCGTTGTAGTATGGTGTGGTCCTGCGTTGTAGTATGATGTGGTCCTGCGTTGTAGTATGATGTGGTCCTGCGTTGTAGTATGATGTGGTCCTGCGTTGTAGTATGATGTGGTCCTGCGTTGTAGTATGATGTGGTCCTGCGTTGTAGTATGGTGTGGTCCTGCGTTGTAGTATGATGTGGTCCTGCGTTGTAGTATGATGTGGTCCTGCGTTGTAGTATGATGTGGTCCTGCGTTGTAGTATGATGTGGTCCTGCGTTGTAGTATGGTGTGGTCCTGCGTTGTAGTATGGTGTGGTCCTGCGTTGTAGTATGGTGTGGTCCTGCGTTGTAGTATGATGTGGTCCTGCGTTGTAGTATGATGTGGTCCTGCGTTGTAGTATGATGTGGTCCTGCGTTGTAGTATGATGTGGTCCTGCGTTGTAGTATGATGTGGTCCTGCGTTGTAGTATGGTGTGGTCCTGCGTTGTAGTATGATGTGGTCCTGCGTTGTAGTATGATGTGGTCCTGCGTTGTAGTATGGTGTGGTCCTGCGTTGTAGTATGATGTGGTCCTGCGTTGTAGTATGATGTGGTCCTGCGTTGTAGTATGATGTGGTCCTGCGTTGTAGTATGGTGTGGTCCTGCGTTGTAGTATGATGTGGTCCTGCGTTGTAGTATGATGTGGTCCTGCGTTGTAGTATGATGTGGTCCTGCGTTGTAGTATGATGTGGTCCTGCGTTGTAGTATGGTGTGGTCCTGCGTTGTAGTATGATGTGGTCCTGCGTTGTAGTATGATGTGGTCCTGCGTTGTAGTATGGTGTGGTCCTGCGTTGTAGTATGATGTGGTCCTGCGTTGTAGTATGGTGTGGTCCTGCGTTGTAGTATGATGTGGTCCTGCGTTGTAGTATGATGTGGTCCTGCGTTGTAGTATGATGTGGTCCTGCGTTGTAGTATGGTGTGGTCCTGCGTTGTAGTATGATGTGGTCCTGCGTTGTAGTATGATGTGGTCCTGCGTTGTAGTATGATGTGGTCCTGCGTTGTAGTATGGTGTGGTCCTGCGTTGTAGTATGATGTGGTCCTGCGTTGTAGTATGATGTGGTCCTGCGTTGTAGTATGATGTGGTCCTGCGTTGTAGTATGATGTGGTCCTGCGTTGTAGTATGATGTGGTCCTGCGTTGTAGTATGGTGTGGTCCTGCGTTGTAGTATGATGTGGTCCTGCGTTGTAGTATGATGTGGTCCTGCGTTGTAGTATGGTGTGGTCCTGCGTTGTAGTATGATGTGGTCCTGCGTTGTAGTATGATGTGGTCCTGCGTTGTAGTATGATGTGGTCCTGCGTTGTAGTATGGTGTGGTCCTGCGTTGTAGTGCACATAGAAGACACTGTAGTGAATGGGCTCTGAGGGTCCCGGAATACACAGGGGGAGGGGGAGAGACGGAGGGAGGTGGGGGGAGGGGGAGAGGCGGGGGGGGGGGAGGAGGTGGGGGGTCACATGACTGACTTTCTGGATCTGTAACATGGAGGTCAGTCCTCCGGGGGGGGGGGGGGTCGGAGACACAGAGGGGGGGCCGCCGGGGTTCAGTCTGAAGTGAAAAGATTGTGTCCTCCCCGGACCATCCCCCGCTCTGCAGCTGTGAGGCACAAGGTGCTTTTGACCTCCCTTGTCAAACATCCTGAAATAAGGACTGTCTGTGTTGCGTTTATCAGCCTGTAAGTTGCCGGTTGGTCAGTTTTCTTGCTCCAGCAGAGATGGTGGTCGGTAATTAGTGATGAGCCCCCCCCCCTCCCCCCCCCCCCCCGGGTTCGTATGATCATTAGAACCCTATTAAATACAATGGATGCGAACGTTCGAATTCTAAAGTGCTAATTATAACGACTATTATGCATGTTATTGTCCTAAAAAGGGTTTGGGAACCCGGGTTCTGCACCAGGGGACATGTATCAATGCAAAAAGAAGTTTTAAAAACGGTCGTTTTTCGGGAGCAGTCATTTTAATGATGCATAAAGTGAAAAAAAAAAAGTCAAATATTCCTTTAAATATCGTACCTGGGGGGTGTCTAAAGTATGCCTGTGAAGTGCCACATGTTTCCCGTGTTTAGAACTGTCCCTGCACAAAATAACATTTGAAAATCAATTAGTCTGTTATATCAGCATCAGGTGTGTGGTAGCTGGTGGTGATCCAAGACTGGTTCATCTTGATGAAAGTCAGTCGATCAACCGAGTCGGTGGACAGGCGCACCCTGTGATCCGTGACAAATCCTCCAGCAGCACTGAATGTGCGTTCCGAAAGAACGCTGGATGCAGGACAGGCCAGTAGCTCAATTGCATACTGTGCAAGCTCTGGCCAGTGATCCATCCTCAAGACCCAGTAAGCCAGAGGATTTTCGGTGGGGAAGGTGTCCAAGTCTGACCTTGCCCCTAGATATTCCTGCACCATGTTTATCAGACGCTGGCGATGGTTGCTGGAACCGATCATACTTTGGGGCTGCGGACTAAAGAATTGTCTGAACGCATCGGTCAGACGGCCACCTTCCCCACCGCTCCTTCTTTGACTGGCCGAAGCCTCAGCAACTCGTTGTCCAGGACCAGGAGTTTGTAACCTCCCAGTCTCTGGGAACGCGTTGCACAGACCTTTCTGCAAGGCCTCCCGGAGTTGTCTCATCCTCTGCTCCCTCTGCGACGGTAACATAAGGTCCGCAACCTTACCCTTGTACCGTGGATCAAGGAGAGTGGCCAGCCAGTAATGGTCCCTCTCCTTGATCCGAAGAATACGAGGATCCTTCCGCAGACTTTGCAGGATCAGGGAGGCCATGCAGCGTAGGTTTGCTGAGGCATTCGCTCCGGAGTCCTCTGGGTCAATAAGGACGACATGATCCGCAGCCACCTCCTCCCAGCCACGTACAAGTCCACTGGTTTCTTGGGACTGTAAATCATCCCTAAAAGACTGCTGCTGATGATGCTGAGTGCCAGCCTCCACCTCCATGCTGACACAATCCTCCTCCTCCTCCTCCTCTTCCTGTGCGATGGGTGGGACAGAAGGAACACTGTCTGGGTAAAGGGGGCCTTGAGAGGCAAGGAAGTCCTCCTCTTCCTGCCTCTGTTCTGCCTCAAGTGCCCTGTCCATTATTCCACGCAGCGTGTGCTCCAACAGGTGGACAAGAGGTACAGTGTCACTGATGCATGCACTGTCACTGCTCACCATCCTCGTGGCCTCCTCAAATGGTGCCAGGACAGTGCATGCATCCCTGATCATGCCCCACTGGCGTGGAGAAAAAAAACCAAGCTCCCCTGACCCTGTCCTGGTGCCGTAGTCGCACAGGTACTCATTGATGGCCCTCTGCTGCGTGTGCAGCCGCTGCAGCATGGCCAACGTTGAGTTCCACCTGGTGGGCATGTCACATATAAGGCGGTTCTTGGGCAGGTTCAACTCCTTTTGCAGCTCAGCCAGGCGAGCACTGGCATTATAAGATCTGCGGAAATGCACACATACTTTCCTGGCCTGCCTCAGGACATCCTGTAAGCCTGGGTACCTGCCCAAGAACCGCTGCACCACCAGGTTAAGGACGTGAGCCACACAGGGCACATGGGTCAGTTGTCCCTGTCGGAGGGCGGAGAGGAGGTTGGTGCCATTGTCGCAAACCACCATTCCTGGCTTAAGCTGGCGTGGCGTCAACCACCTCTCGGCCTGGCCCTGCAGAGCAGACAGGACCTCTGCCCCAGTGTGGCTTCTGTCCCCCAAACACACCAGCGCAAGCACGGCATGGCATCTTTTTGCCTGCGTACTTGCGTAGCCCCGTGAACGGCTACGGAGCACCGCTGGTTCATAGGACAAACCACAGGAAGAGGCCATGGAGGAAGAAGAAGAGGAGGGGGTGGAGGAGAGAGGTGTGTCACAACCAGTAGTAGCATTTTGGAGGCGTGGCGGTGGGACAACCTCCAACACTACTGCACCTTGTCCTGCATCCTTCCCAGCTGCCAAAAGAGTGACCCAATGGGCCGTGAAAGAAAGGTAACGTCCCTGTCCATGCCTGCTGGACCATGAGTCAGCGGTAATATGCACCTTACCGCTGACCGCCCTGTCCAGCGAGGCCAAGACATTGCCTTCCACATGCCGGTAGAGAGCCGGAATAGCCTTCCGTGAGAAAAAGTGGCGTTTGGGAACCTGCCACTGAGGAACCGCACATTGCACAAACTCACGGAAGGGGGCCGAGTCTACCAACTGAAAAGGCAGCAGTTGAAGCGCTAGCAATTTAGCCAAGCTAGCATTCAACCGCTGGGCATGTGGATGGCTGGGAGTATACTTCTTTCGACGGTCCAGCAGCTGGGGCAGGGAAATTTGCCTGCTAGAATCGGACGTCGGTGTACTGCTAGCAGAGTGGCCGCAAGTACTTGGCTGTGACACACCTAATTCTACACCTTCATTCCTCTCAGTGCATGTTTCAGAGAGGACTGAAGTTATAGTGGGGTTGGAGATCCCAGCTGATGCGGTGCAAGGAGAGGTCCGCTTTGTTCTTTGGTGTGGGTCTTTGAGGTAGGCTTGCCAACGAGCTGCATGGCAGGTCAACATATGTCTGGTCAGGCATGTGGTACCCAAGCGGCTGATGTTTTGGCCACGCGATATACGCTTGAGACATATGTTGCAAACAGCAGCTGTGCGATCTGATGCACTAGCCTCAAAAAAGGCCCACACCAAAGAACTTTTTGAATGACGGGCAGAGGCAGCGCCCTGCACAGGCGGAGCTCTGCGGTGTGATTCCGTCGGTGTACTGCCCTTACGCTGGCCCCCCGAGGGCATCCTGCCTCGTTGCAGATGTGCCTCCTCCTCATCCTCCTCCTCCTCCTCTCTCCTATTAGGCACCCACGTGGAGTCAGTGACCTCATCATCCCCTCCCTCCTCATCACTGGAGCCAATCTGGCAGTATGCTGCAGCTGCTGGAACATGACTGCCAGATTGGTGTCCTTCTTGAGCATCCCCTCTGTCTGCTCTCACGCTACTGCCTTCCTGTAGCTGGGTATCATCATCAGATCCTTCCAAACACTGGGCATCCTCCTGGAGCATGTACCCAACACTGTGCTCAAACAGTTCGGGGGACTCCTCAGGAGGACATGGTGGGTCTAGGGAAGGAGGGACTGATGATGACATTGATACCAGGGAAGAGGACGCTTTGGCAGCTGCTTTGCCAGTACCCTGGGTGAGAGAGGATGAGGAGGAGGAGGAGGGCTTGGTCATCCACTCTACCAAGTCTTCGACATGATGCGGCTCAACATGTCCAGCTGCCGAAAATAAGGACAAGCGTGTCCCATGGCCATGTGCTGATGACAATGCACCGCGTCCACGACCAGCACTGTTGTCTCTAGACACAGAGCCTGCTTGCCCTCTTTTATTGCCTCCTGACTGTCTGCCTCTCCTTGTTGGCCTTCCAGACATAGTAATGGCCTGCAGGGAGATGGGAAAACCAGAAATTAGGTAGTGTATATTGTGCTGGAGGCACACAACACCCACTAACTCCTGCAGATGCCTGTATTAGAGAACAGCAATAAAGGGTATATAGTTGTCAGTCGGTCAGTTTCCTTGCTCTACTAGAGCTTCTGGTTAGTCAGTTTCCTGGCTGTAGCAGAGTTGGTGGTTGGTAAGTTTCCTTGCTCTAGTGGGGCTTCTAGTCGGTCAGTTTGCTGGCTTGAGCAGAGTTGGCGGCCGGTCAAATTCGTGGCCCTAGCAGGGTTGGTGGTTGGTCAGTTTCTTTGCTCTAATAGATCTTCTGGTTGGTCAGTTGCCTGGCTCTAGCAGAGTTGGCGGTCGTCAGTTTCCTGGCTCTAGTAGAGTTGGCAGGAGTTGTTCAGTTTCCTGACTCTAGCAGAGTTGGTGGTCAGTCTGTTTCTTGGCTCTAGTAGAGTTGGTGGTCTGTCAGTTTACTTTCTCTAGTAAAGTTGGCAGGTGGTCAGTTTCCTGGCTCTAGCAGATTGGCAGTTGTTCCGTTTCCTGACTCTAGCAGAGTTGGTGGTCCGACAGTTTCCGGGCTCTAGCAGAGTTGGTGGTCGGTCGGTTTCCTGACTATAGTAGAGTTGGTGGTCGGTCATTTTCCTGACTATAGTAGAGTTGGTGGTCGGTCAGTTTTTTCTGGCTCTAGCAGAGTTGGTGGTCCTTTTCCTGGCTCTAGCAGAATTGGTGGTCAGTAAGTTTCATTGCTTTAGTAGGGCTTCTGTCGGTCAGTTTTCTTGCTCTAGTAGAGCTTCTGGTTGGTCAGTTTCCTGGCTCTAGCAGAGTTGTTGGTCAGTCTGTTTCTTGGCTCTTGCAGAGTTGGTGGTCGGTCAGTTTCCTGGCTCTAGTAGAGGTGGTGGTTGGTCAGTTTCTTGGCTCTAGCAGAGTTGGTGGTCCATATGTTTCTTGGCTCTAGCAGAGTTGGTTGTTGGTCAGTTTCCTGGCTCAAGCAGAGTTGGTGGTCGGTCAGTTTCCTGGCTCTAGTAGAGTTGGTGGTCGGTTAGTTTCCTGGCTCTAGTAGAGTTGGTGGTCGTGGTCAGTCAGTTTCCTGGCTCTAGCAGAGTTGGTGGTCGGTCAGTTTCCTGGCTCTAGCAGAGTTGGTGGTCGGTCAGATTCCTGGCTCTAGTAGAGTTGGTGTTCGGTCAGTTTCCTGGCTCTAGTAGAGTTGGTGGTCGGTCAGTTTCCTGGCTCTAGTAGAGTTGGTGGTCGGTCAGTTTCCTGGCTCTAGTAGAGTTGGTGGTCGGTCAGTTTCCTGGCTCTAGTAGAGTTGGTGGTCTGTCAGTTTCCTGGCTCTAGTAGAGTTGGTGGTCGGTCAGTTTCCTGGCTCTAGTAGAGTTGGTGGTCTGTCAGTTTCCTGGCTCTAGTAGAGTTGGTGGTCTGTCAGTTTCCTGGCTCTAGTAGAGTTGGTGGTCTGTCAGTTTCCTGGCTCTAGCAGAGTTGGTGGTCGGTCAGTTTCCTTGCTCTAGTAGAGTTGGTGGTCGGTCAGTTTCCTGGCTCTAGTAGAGTTGGTGGTCGGTCAGTTTCCTGGCTCTAGTAGAGTTGGTGGTCGGTCAGTTTCCTGGCTCTAGTAGAGTTGGTGGTCGTGGTCGGTCAGTTTCCTGGCTCTAGCAGAGTTGGTGGTCGGTCAGTTTCCTGGCTCTAGTAGAGTTGGTGGTCGGTCAGTTTCCTGGCTCTAGTAGAGTTGGTGGTCAGTCAGTTTCCTGGCTCTAGTAGAGTTGGTGGTCAGTCAGTTTCCTGGCTCTAGTAGAGTTGGTGGTCAGTCAGTTTCAGGAAAATATTGCATTATGGCCACTAGACGGTGCTGACAACAATGGGAAGTAAATACTGTAAATGCTATTGACAGCTCCATCTAGTGGCCATAACGTGGACCACACTATTTCAATTAATGAAAAAGAAAAATCACATTAAAAAGGAAAATACTGCATTATGGCCACTAGATGGCGCTGCCAGCCGTGGGAAGTAAATACTGTAATTGCTAATGTCAGCTCCATCTAGTGGCCATAATGTGGACTGCTCTATTTCAATTCATGAAAAAGAAAAACCACATTAAAACGGAAATAACTACATTATGGCCACTAGATGGTCCTGACAGCCATAGGAAGTAACTACTGTAAATGCTATCATCAGTGCCATCTAGTGGCCAAAATGTGGACCACACTATTTCAAATAACGAAATGGAAATACCTCATTATGTCCACTAGGTGGAGCTGAAAGCCATTGGATATAAATACTATAAATGCTATTGACAGCTCCATCTAGTGGCCATAACGTGGACCACACTATTTCAATTAATGAAAAAGAAAAACCACATTAAAAAGGAAAATACTGCATTATGGCCACTAGATGGTCCTAACAGCCATAGGAAGTAAATACTGTGAATGCTATAGTCAGCGCCATCTAGTGGCCAAAATGTGGACCACACTATTTCAAATAACGAAAAGGAAATACCTCATTATGTCCACTAGGTGGAGCTGAAAGCCATTGGATATAAATACTATAAATGCTATTGACAGCTTCATCTAGTGGCCAAAATGTGGACCACTCTCTTTCAAAGAATGAAAAGGAAAATACTGCATTATGGCCACTACATGGCGCTGACAACAATGGGAAGTAAATACTGTAAATGCTATTGACAGCTCCATCCAGTGGCCATAACGTGGACCACACTATTTCATTTAATGAAAAAGAAAAACCACATTAAAAGGAAACACCTCATTATGGCCATTAGATGGAGCTGAAAGCCTGGGAAGTAAATACTGTAAATGCTATCGTCAGCTCCATCTAGTGACCATAACATGGATCACTCTATTTCAATGAATGAATAACTTTGACCTGCAGAGAAGATAGCCTAATAACATTCGATTTTTGCCCCAATTGGCACAGATCGAAGGTACATACAGGACAATTGCCCTTGTGTTGAGCCTGCGTTGATCAATACTGATCCTCACGGTTTCACAGACCTGGTGCGAATGAGCTCTAAAATCTAAGGGCTTTGTGGGACAGATGGCAAGTGGTTGGGGGGGGGGGGGGTAAAAATAGACAGTTGAGCTGGTGTTTTACCACCTACACCCACACTGGCATGTAGTTTGATTTGGGGACGTGCAACCCCGGGTGACAACCACGCTCCTGTTAAAAGGCCGGCGTCACCAAGGCAAAGGACACATGGAAGGACCTTACCAACGGGTCAGGATTTGAGCAAAGCAGACAAAATTGGCACAAGGGGTACAGAAGGACACAAAAGAAAAAAAAATGGCAAGGTTCTCAATGCTTCAGCACTATAAAAAATTATTCTTGATATACAATTTAAGAATGAGCCAACTTTTTGTAGGAAATAAGACGCTCCCTGGCCATCTGTGCCTTTATACAGCCCTTGACTGCCGGTGCCCCCTAGTGTTCGCTAATGGCATCTCACCTGTATATAGACTGGTATCCCAGCTATGTGTCACCTGATCGGGGTAAACGCCATTCCCTGTGTACAGTAAACACCCTGTATCACCCGGGGATTTGTGTCCAAACACCAAAACCACCTGAACCTGTCACAATATTCTATCAGTCATCCAGACCGTGGTCACGCTTGTTTATTTACGAATTGTGTCACAGAAACCGGGACATTCATGTCAAAGGGCCACAGAGAACATTCGCCACAGGACGCAAAACTTGTGATCAGATTAATAAAAAGCTTCATTCTAGATAGGGACAACTGGATGAAATTTTATATATATATATATATATATATATATATATATATATATATACATAAATATAAAAAAACACACAAATATAAATATAAAATAAGGAAAATAAAACAAACAAATAAATGAATAAAATAAATAAAAATGTAACAAAACAAATAAATAAATAATACAATAGAGAAACTAAATTATTACAGTAATTAATAGAAATATAAAAAAATACATTACAAAAAAACAAAATAAATACATAAATAAATAATATGATCAATAATTAAATGAATAAAATAAATAAAAATATAACAAAACAAATGAATAAATAATACAATAGAGAAACTAAATTATTACAGTAATTAATAAAATTATTTAAAAATATACAAAAATAATACATTACAAAAAAACAAAATAAATAAATAATACGATCAAAAATTAAATGAATAAAAATATAACAAAACAAATGAATAAATACGACAATAGAGAAACTAAATTAATACACTAATTAATAAAAATAAAAAAAATAAAAATAAAAAAAATACATCAAAAAAATATATGTTTAATAATTAAATGAATAAAATAAATAATAAAACAAGCAAACAGCGGGGCTGTACTACCTGTTCTGTACCTATATTAATCTGGATTTCCTGTATATATATATATATATATATATATATGACCCTTATTCTGCAGTCCGGTGTCTGGCAAGTTGTTGTTTGTCTTGTTTCTCGCACATGGGGTGGAAGGTGGTGGAAGGTGGTGAAGGTCCTTATCATATTTTGTGTTGATAATAAACTTTCTTCTGTTTGTTTTACCAACAAAAACTGTTTCTGTCTGAAGTTTATTTTCCGATCGCTCAGATCCGATACATGATAAAGGTGTGTCAATATGAGACAGCAAGCCGGCTGCAATGTTTGCTTCACCTTTATTGCATCTTCATTGTCGGTACCTGTATATATATATATTTTTTTTTTTTACAATTTCCTCGAGTGCCGTGTCAGTAAAATAAAATTTGCAGCTGTTTTGTTTTGGCAATAACATGACCTAAAAGTGTCATTGCTATTGTGGCAAAGCGCCATAATATGCAAAATTGCGAAACAAAATAATGGAAATATTTAGCAATGGTATTCATTCGTTTGACAGGATCAGCGGTTCTCCTTCTGGGTTTAGGCGTTGGGGTGCAATGGGCAATAAATGGCAACGCAGAGTCCGAATACACTTAACGTGTGTAAAGCCTCGTACACACGGTCGGACTTCAAACAAACTTTTCCGTGGATTTTTGTCCGAAGGGAGTCGGCCGGGAACACCCATAGCATACACACTCTGACTTTTCTGCAAGCTTTCCCCAAACTTTCCCAACATCACGGGTTTTTTCTGCTCTTTACCGCCACCCTTTGGTCAACTTCTGCTATTGTTGGTTGATTTTAACATTGGTTCTGGGCATGTGTGTTTGTACTTCGGACAAAAGTCCGATGGATTTCTGTACACACGATAGGACTTTGCACCATCGGACTTTTGTTGCCGAAAAGTTTGTCCGTTTGCAGAGCGAACTTTTGTCCGACGAAAACCAAAAAAGTTTGTCCGATGGAGCGTACACACGGTCAGATTTTTTGAAAAACGTGCTCACTTTGAAGTTTGTTGGCAAAATGTCCGACCGTGTGTACGTGGCTTTAATATAAATTGTAGTAATGCATTTTGTAGCGCAGCATGCTGACCGACCACTGAATCTGCTAGAGCCAGGAAACTGACCGACCACCAACTCTGCTAGAGCCAGGAAACTGACCGACCACCAACTCTACTAGAGCCAGGAAACTGACCGACCACCAACTCTACTAGAGCCAGGAAACTGACAGACCACCAACTCTACTAGAGCCAGGAAACTGACAGACCACCAACTCTACTAGAGCCAGGAAACTGACCGACCACCAACTCTACTAGAGCCAGGAAACTGACAGACCACCAACTCTACTAGAGCCAGGAAACTGACCGACCACCAACTCTACTAGAGCCAGGAAACTGACCGACCACCAACTCTACTAGAGCCAGGAAACTGACCGACCACCAACTCTACTAGAGCCAGGAAACTGACAGACCACCAACTCTACTAGAGCCAGGAAACTGACCGAACACCAACTCTGCAAGAGCCAGGAAACTGACAGACCACCAACTCTACTAGAGCCAGGAAACTGACCGAACACCAACTCTGCAAGAGCCAGGAAACTGACAGACCACCAACTCTACTAGAGCCAGGAAACTGACTGACCACCAACTCTACTAGAGCCAGGAAACTGACTGACCACCAACTCTACTAGAGCCAGGAAACTGACTGACCACCAACTCTACTAGAGCCAGGAAACTGACAGACCACCAACTCTACTAGAGCCAGGAAACTGACCGACCACCAACTCTACTAGAGCCAGGAAACTGACAGACCACCAACTCTACTAGAGCCAGGAAACTGACAGACCACCAACTCTACTAGAGCCAGGAAACTGACTGACCACCAACTCTACTAGAGCCAGGAAACTGACTGACCACCAACTCTACTAGAGCAAGGAAACTGACCGACCACCAACTCTACTAGAGCCAGGAAACTGACCGAACACCAACTCTGCAAGAGCCAGGAAACTGACAGACCACCAACTCTACTAGAGCCAGGAAACTGACAGACCACCAACTCTACTAGAGCCAGGAAACTGACCGACCACCAACTCTACTAGAGCCAGGAAACTGACAGACCACCAACTCTACTAGAGCAAGGAAACTGACCGACCACCAACTCTACTAGAGCCAGGAAACTGACCGAACACCAACTCTGCAAGAGCCAGGAAACTGACAGACCACCAACTCTACTAGAGCCAGGAAACTGACCGACCACCAACTCTACTAGAGCCAGGAAACTGACTGACCACCAACTCTACTAGAGCCAGGAAACTGACTGACCACCAACTCTACTAGAGCCAGGAAACTGACTGACCACCAACTCTACTAGAGCCAGGAAACTGACAGACCACCAACTCTACTAGAGCCAGGAAACTGACAGACCACCAACTCTACTAGAGCCAGGAAACTGACAGACCACCAACTCTACTAGAGCCAGGAAACTGACAGACCACCAACTCTACTAGAGCCAGGAAACTGACAGACCACCAACTCTACTAGAGCCAGGAAACTGACCGACCACCAACTCTACTAGAGCCAGGAAACTGACAGACCACCAACTCTACTAGAGCCAGGAAACTGACAGACCACCAACTCTACTAGAGCCAGGAAACTGACCGAAAACCAACTCTGCTAGAGCCAGGAAACTGACTGACCACCAACTCTACTAGAGCCAGGAAACTGACTGACCACCAACTCTACTAGAGCCAGGAAACTGACTGACCACCAACTCTACTAGAGCCAGGAAACTGACCGACCACCAACTCTACTAGAGCCAGGAAACTGACAGACCACCAACTCTACTAGAGCCAGGAAACTGACCGAACACCAACTCTGCTAGAGCCAGGAAACTGACCGAACACCAACTCTGCTAGAGCCAGGAAACTGACAGACCACCAACTCTACTAGAGCCAGGAAACTGACCGAACACCAACTCTGCTAGAGCCAGGAAACTGGCCGAACACCAACTCTACTAGAGCCAGGAAACTGACCGACCACCAACTCTGCTAGAGCCAGGAAACTGACAGACCACCAACTCTACTAGAGCCAGGAAACTGACAGACAACCAACTCTGCTAGAGCCAGGAAACTGACAGACCACCAACTCTGCTAGAGCCAGGAAACTGACAGACCACCAACTCTGCTAGAGCCAGGAAACTGACCGACCACCAACTCTACTAGAGCCAGGAAACTGACAGACCACCAACTCTACTAGAGCCAGGAAACTGACAGACCACCAACTCTGCTAGAGCCAGGAAACTGACCGACCACCAACTCTACTAGAGCCAGGAAACTGACCGAACACCAACTCTGCTAGAGCCAGGAAACTGACAGACCACCAACTCTGCTAGAGCCAGGAAACTGACAGACCACCAACTCTACTAGAGCCAGGAAACTGACCGACCACCAACTCTGCTAGAGCCAGGAATCTGACCAACCACCAACTCTACTAGACCCAGGAAACTGACTGACCACCAACTCTACTAGAGCCAGGAAACTGACTGACCACCAACTCTACTAGAGCCAGGAAACTGACCGAACACCAACTCTGCTAGAGCCAGGAAACTGACAGACCACCAACTCTACTAGAGCCAGGAAACTGACCGAACACCAACTCTGCTAGAGCCAGGAAACTGACAGACCACCAACTCTGCTAGAGCCAGGAAACTGACCGAACACCAACTCTGCTAGAGCCAGGAAACTGACCGAACACCAACTCTACTAGAGCCAGGAAACTGACCGAACACCAACTCTACTAGAGCCAGGAAACTGACAGACCACCAACTCTGCTAGAGCCAGGAAACTGACCGACCACCAACTCTACTAGAGCCAGGAAACTGACCGAACACCAACTCTACTAGAGCAAGGAAACTGACCGACCACCAACTCTGCTAGAGCCAGGAAACTGACCGACCACCAACTCTACTAGAGCCAGGAAACTGACAGACCACCAACTCTACTAGAGCCAGGAAACTGACCGAACACCAACTCTGCTAGAGCCAGGAAACTGACCGAACACCAACTCTACTAGAGCCAGGAAACTGACCGAACACCAACTCTACTAGAGCCAGGAAACTGACCGAACACCAACTCTACTAGAGCCAGGAAACTGACCGAACACCAACTCTACTAGAGCCAGGAAACTGACCGACCACCAACTCTACTAGAGCCAGGAAACTGACTGACCACCAACTCTACTAGAGCCAGGAAACTGACCGACCACCAACTCTACTAGAGCCAGGAAACTGACCGAACACCAACTCTGCTAGAGCCAGGAAACTGACAGACCACCAACTCTGCTAGAGCCAGGAAACTGACCGACCACCAACTCTACTAGAGCCAGGAAACTGACAGACCACCAACTCTACTAGAGCCAGGAAACTGACCGACCACCAACTCTACTAGAGCCAGGAAACTGACAGACCACCAACTCTACTAGAGCCAGGAAACTGACCGACCACCAACTCTGCTAGAGCCAGGAAACTGACAGACCACCAACTCTACTAGAGCCAGGAAACTGACTGACCACCAACTCTGCTAGAGCCAGGAAACTGACTGACCACCAACTCTACTAGAGCCAGGAAACTGACCGACCGCCAACTCTACTAGAGCCAGGAATCTGACCGACCACCAACTCTGCTAGAGCCAGGAAACTGACAGACCACCAACTCTGCTAGAGCCGGGAAACTGACAGACCACCAACTCTACTAGAGCCAGGAAACTGACAGACCACCAACTCTACTAGAGCCAGGGAACTGACTGACCACCAACTCTACTAGAGCCAGGAAACTGACAGACCACCAACCCTACTAGAGCCAGGAAACTGACAGACCACCAACTCTGCTAGAGCCGGGAAACTGACAGACCACCAACTCTACTAGAGCCAGGAAACTGACCGACCACCAACTCTACTAGAGCCAGGAAACTGACAGACCACCAACTCTACTAGAGCCAGGAAACTGACCGACCACCAACTCTACTAGAGCCAGGAAACTGACCGAACACCAACTCTACTAGAGCCAGGAAACTGACCGACCACCAACTCTACTAGAGCCAGGAAACTGACCGAACACCAACTCTACTAGAGCAAGGAAACTGACCGACCACCAACTCTGCTAGAGCCAGGAAACTGACCGACCACCAACTCTACTAGAGCCAGGAAACTGACAGACCACCAACTCTACTAGAGCCAGGAAACTGACCGAACACCAACTCTGCTAGAGCCAGGAAACTGACCGAACACCAACTCTACTAGAGCCAGGAAACTGACCGAACACCAACTCTACTAGAGCCAGGAAACTGACCGAACACCAACTCTACTAGAGCCAGGAAACTGACCGAACACCAACTCTACTAGAGCCAGGAAACTGACCGACCACCAACTCTACTAGAGCCAGGAAACTGACTGACCACCAACTCTACTAGAGCCAGGAAACTGACCGACCACCAACTCTACTAGAGCCAGGAAACTGACCGAACACCAACTCTGCTAGAGCCAGGAAACTGACAGACCACCAACTCTGCTAGAGCCAGGAAACTGACCGACCACCAACTCTACTAGAGCCAGGAAACTGACAGACCACCAACTCTACTAGAGCCAGGAAACTGACCGACCACCAACTCTACTAGAGCCAGGAAACTGACAGACCACCAACTCTACTAGAGCCAGGAAACTGACCGACCACCAACTCTGCTAGAGCCAGGAAACTGACAGACCACCAACTCTACTAGAGCCAGGAAACTGACTGACCACCAACTCTGCTAGAGCCAGGAAACTGACTGACCACCAACTCTACTAGAGCCAGGAAACTGACCGACCACCAACTCTGCTAGAGCCGGGAAACTGACAGACCACCAACTCTACTAGAGCCAGGAAACTGACAGACCACCAACTCTACTAGAGCCAGGGAACTGACTGACCACCAACTCTACTAGAGCCAGGAAACTGACAGACCACCAACCCTACTAGAGCCAGGAAACTGACAGACCACCAACTCTGCTAGAGCCGGGAAACTGACAGACCACCAACTCTACTAGAGCCAGGAAACTGACCGACCACCAACTCTACTAGAGCCAGGAAACTGACAGACCACCAACTCTACTAGAGCCAGGAAACTGACCGACCACCAACTCTACTAGAGCCAGGAATCTGACTGACCACCAACTCTACTAGAGCAAGGAAACTGACAGACCACCAACCCTACTAGAGCCAGGAAACGGACCGACCACCAACTCTACTAGAGCCAGGAAACTGACAGACCACCAACTCTACTAGAGCCAGGAAACTGACCGACCACTAACTCTACTAGAGCCAGGAAACTGACCGACCACCAACTCTACTAGAGCCAGGAATCTGACCGACCACCAACTCTACTAGAGCCAGGAAACTGACCGGCCACCAACTCTACTAGAGCCAGGAAACTGACCGACCACCAACTCTACTAGAGCCAGGGAACTGACTGACCACCAACTCTACTAGAGCCAGGAAACTGACAGACCACCAACTCTGCTAGAGCCAGGAAACTGACAGACCACCAACTCTGCTAGAGCCAGGAAACTGACCGACCACCAACTCTACTAGAGCCAGGAAACTGACAGACCACCAACTCTACTAGAGCCAGGAATCTGACCGACCACCAACTCTGCTAGAGCCAGGGAACTGACCGACCACCAACTCTGCTAGAGCCAGGAAACTGACCGACCACCAACTCTACTAGAGCCAGGAAACTGACCGACCACCAACTCTACTAGAGCCAGGAAACTGACAGACCACCAACTCTGCTAGAGCCAGGAAACTGACAGACCACCAACTCTGCTAGAGCCAGGAAACTGACCGACCACCAACTCTACTAGAGCCAGGAAACTGACCGAACACCAACTCTACTAGAGCCAGGAAACTGACAGACCACCAACTCTACTAGAGCCAGGAAACTGACAGACAACCAACTCTGCTAGAGCCAGGAAACTGACAGACCACCAACTCTGCTAGAGCCAGGAAACTGACAGACCACCAACTCTGCTAGAGCCAGGAAACTGACCGACCACCAACTCTACTAGAGCCAGGAAACTGACAGACCACCAACTCTACTAGAGCCAGGAAACTGACAGACCACCAACTCTGCTAGAGCCAGGAAACTGACCGACCACCAACTCTACTAGAGCCAGGAAACTGACCGAACACCAACTCTGCTAGAGCCAGGAAACTGACAGACCACCAACTCTGCTA
Organism: Rana muscosa; assembly: GCA_029206835.1. NCBI lineage: Eukaryota > Metazoa > Chordata > Amphibia > Anura > Ranidae > Rana > Rana muscosa. The sequence goes on from CM055118.1 coordinate 372,566,062, forward strand.
GAGCCAGGAAACTGACAGACCACCAACTCTACTAGAGCCAGGAAACTGACCGACCACCAACTCTGCTAGAGCCAGGAATCTGACCAACCACCAACTCTACTAGAGCCAGGAAACTGACTGACCACCAACTCTACTAGAGCCAGGAAACTGACTGACCACCAACTCTACTAGAGCCAGGAAACTGACCGAACACCAACTCTGCTAGAGCCAGGAAACTGACAGACCACCAACTCTACTAGAGCCAGGAAACTGACCGAACACCAACTCTGCTAGAGCCAGGAAACTGACAGACCACCAACTCTGCTAGAGCCAGGAAACTGACCGAACACCAACTCTGCTAGAGCCAGGAAACTGACCGAACACCAACTCTACTAGAGCCAGGAAACTGACCGAACACCAACTCTACTAGAGCCAGGAAACTGACAGACCACCAACTCTGCTAGAGCCAGGAAACTGACCGACCACCAACTCTACTAGAGCCAGGAAACTGACCGAACACCAACTCTACTAGAGCAAGGAAACTGACTGACCACCAACTCTGCTAGAGCCAGGAAACTGACCGACCACCAACTCTACTAGAGCCAGGAAACTGACAGACCACCAACTCTACTAGAGCCAGGAAACTGACCGAACACCAACTCTGCTAGAGCCAGGAAACTGACCGAACACCAACTCTACTAGAGCCAGGAAACTGACCGAACACCAACTCTACTAGAGCCAGGAAACTGACCGAACACCAACTCTACTAGAGCCAGGAAACTGACCGAACACCAACTCTACTAGAGCCAGGAAACTGACCGACCACCAACTCTACTAGAGCCAGGAAACTGACTGACCACCAACTCTACTAGAGCCAGGAAACTGACCGACCACCAACTCTACTAGAGCCAGGAAACTGACCGAACACCAACTCTGCTAGAGCCAGGAAACTGACAGACCACCAACTCTGCTAGAGCCAGGAAACTGACCGACCACCAACTCTACTAGAGCCAGGAAACTGACAGACCACCAACTCTACTAGAGCCAGGAAACTGACCGACCACCAACTCTACTAGAGCCAGGAAACTGACAGACCACCAACTCTACTAGAGCCAGGAAACTGACCGACCACCAACTCTGCTAGAGCCAGGAAACTGACAGACCACCAACTCTACTAGAGCCAGGAAACTGACTGACCACCAACTCTACTAGAGCCAGGAAACTGACTGACCACCAACTCTACTAGAGCCAGGAAACTGACCGACCGCCAACTCTACTAGAGCCAGGAATCTGACCGACCACCAACTCTGCTAGAGCCAGGAAACTGACAGACCACCAACTCTGCTAGAGCAGGGAAACCGACAGACCACCAACTCTGCTAGAGCCAGGAAACTGACAGACCACCAACTCTGCTAGAGCAGGGAAACTGACAGACCACCAACTCTACTAGAGCCAGGAAACTGACAGACCACCAACTCTACTAGAGCCAGGGAACTGACTGACCACCAACTCTACTAGAGCCAGGAAACTGACAGACCACCAACTCTGCTAGAGCCGGGAAACTGACAGACCACCAACTCTACTAGAGCCAGGAAACTGACCGACCACCAACTCTACTAGAGCCAGGGAACTGACTGACCACCAACTCTACTAGAGCCAGGAAACTGACAGACCACCAACTCTACTAGAGCCAGGAAACTGACCGACCACCAACTCTACTAGAGCCAGGAATCTGACTGACCACCAACTCTACTAGAGCAAGGAAACTGACAGACCACCAACCCTACTAGAGCCAGGAAACGGACCGACCACCAACTCTACTAGAGCCAGGAAACTGACAGACCACCAACTCTACTAGAGCCAGGAAACTGACCGACCACTAACTCTACTAGAGCCAGGAAACTGACCGACCACCAACTCTACTAGAGCCAGGAATCTGACCGACCACCAACTCTACTAGAGCCAGGAAACTGACCGGCCACCAACTCTACTAGAGCCAGGAAACTGACCGACCACCAACTCTACTAGAGCCAGGGAACTGACTGACCACCAACTCTACTAGAGCCAGGAAACTGACAGACCACCAACTCTGCTAGAGCCAGGAAACTGACAGACCACCAACTCTGCTAGAGCCAGGAAACTGACCGACCACCAACTCTACTAGAGCCAGGAAACTGACAGACCACCAACTCTACTAGAGCCAGGAATCTGACCGACCACCAACTCTGCTAGAGCCAGGGAACTGACCGACCACCAACTCTGCTAGAGCCAGGAAACTGACCGACCACCAACTCTACTAGAGCCAGGAAACTGACCGACCACCAACTCTACTAGAGCCAGGAAACTGACAGACCACCAACTCTACTAGAGCCAGGAAACTGACCGACCACTAACTCTGCTAGGGCCAGGAAACTGACAGACCACCAACTCTACTAGAGCCAGGAAACTGACCGAACACCAACTCTGCTAGAGCCAGGAAACTGACCGAACACCAACTCTGCTAGAGCCAGGAAACTGACAGACCACCAACTCTACTAGAGCCAGGGAACTGACTGACCACCATCTCTGCTAGAGCCAGGAAACTGACCGACCACCAACTCTGCTAGAGCCAGGAATCTGACCGACCACCAACTCTACTAGAGCCAGGAAACTGACTGACCACCAACTCTACTAGAGCCAGGAAACTGACTGACCACCAACTCTACTAGAGCCAGGAAAGTGACTGACCACCAACTCTACTAGAGCAAGGAAACTGACCGACCACCAACTCTGCTAGAGCCAGGAAACTGACAGACCACCAACTCTACTAGAGCCAGGAAACGGACCGACCACCAACTCTGCTAGAGCCAGGAATCTGACCGACCACCAACTCTACTAGAGCCAGGAAACTGACTGACCACCAACTCTGCTAGAGCCAGGGAACTGACTGACCACCATCTCTGCTAGAGCCAGGAAACTGACTGACCACCAACTCTACTAGAGCCAGGAAACTGGTCCACATTTTGGCCACTAGATGGAGCTGTCAATAGCATTTACAGTATTTACCTCCCATAGTTGTCAGCGCCATCTTGTGGACATAATGTGGTATTTCCCTTTTAATGCAGTATTTCCTTTTCATTCATGAAATAAAGTGGTTCACATTACGGCTCTAGATGAAGCTGACAAAAGCAATTACAGTATTTACTTCCCATGGCTATCAGCGCTATCTAGTGGCCGTAATGCGGAATTTCCTTTTTTATTCATTGAAATAGAGTGGTCCACATTTTGGCCGATAGGTAGAAGTGACTATAGCATTTACAGTAGTTACTTCCCATGGCTGTCAGCTCCATCTAGTGGAAATAATGAAGTATTTTCCTTTTTAATGTGGTTTTTCTTTTTCATGAATTGAAATAGAGCAGTCCACATTATGGCCACTAGATGGAGCTGACGATACTATTTACTTCTCATGGCTGTCAGCTCCATCTAGTGGCCATAATGCAGAATTTTCCTTTTATTACAGGAGTTCCTTTTCATTCATTGAAAATTAATGCGTTATGGCCACTGGATGGAGCTGTCAATAGCATTTACAGTATCTACTTCCCATTGTTGCCAGCGCCATCTAGTGGCCACAATGCAGTATTTTCCTTTTCATTCTTGGAAAAAGAGTGGTCCACCTTTTTGCCACTAGATGGAGCTGTCACAAGCATTTATAGTATTTATATCCCATGGCTTTCAGCTCCATCTAGTGGCCATAATGAGGTATTGCCTTTTCATTCTTTGAAACAGAGTGGTCCACATTTTGGCCACTAGATGGAGCTGACGATAGCATTTACAGTATTTACTTCCCATGGCTGTCAGCACCATCTAGTGGCCATAATGCAGTATTTTACTTTTAATGCAGTATTTATTTTGTATTCATTGAAAGAGAGTGGTGCACATTATGGCCACTAGATGGATCTGTCAATAGTATTTATATCCCATGGTTTTCAGCTCCATCTAGTGGACATAATGAGGTATTTCCTTTTTATTCTTTGAAATAGTGTGGTTCACATTTTGGCCACTAGATGGAGCGGACGATAGCATTTACAGTATTTATTTCCCAAGGCTGGCAGCGCCATCTAGTGGAAATAATTAAGTATTTCCTTTTAATGTATTTTTTTTTTCATGAATTAAAATAGAGCAGTTCACATTTTGGCCACTAGATGGAGCTGACGTTAGCAATTACAGTATTTACTTCCCATGGCTGTCAGCACCATCTAGTGGCCATAATTTAGTATTTTCCTTTTATTACAGTATTTCCTTTTCATTCATTGAAATAGTGTGGTCCACATTATGGCCACTGGATGGAGCTGTCAATAGCATTTACAGTATTTACTTCCCATTGTTGTCAGTGCCATCTAGTGGCCATAATGCAGTATTTTCCTTTTCATTCTTGGAAAAAGAGTGGTCCACATTTTGGCCACTAGATGGATCTGTCACAAGCATTTATAGAATTGATATCCCATGGCTTTCAGCTCCATCTAGTGGCCATAATGAGGTATTGCCTTTTCATTCTTTGAAACAGAGTGGTCCACATGAATTAAAATAGAGCAGTTCACATTTTGGCCACTAGATGGAGCTGATGATAGCAATTACAGTAGTTACTTCCCATAGCTGTCAGCTCCATCTAGTGGCCATAATGCAATATTTTCCTTTTATTACAGTATTTAATTTTCATTCATTGAAATAGTGTGGTCTGCATTATGGCCACTGGATGGAGCTGTCAATAGCATTTATAGTATTTATATCCCATGGCTTTCAGCTCCATCTAGTGGCCATAATGAGGTATTTCCTTTTCATTCTTTGAAATAGTGGTCCACATTCTGGCCACTAGATGGAGCTGACGATAGCATTTACTTCCCATTGTTGTCATCGCCATCTAATGGCCATAATGCAATATTTTACATTTAATGCCGTTTTTCTTTTTCTTGAATTGAAAGTGGTCCACATTATGGCCACTAGATGGAGCTGACGTTAGCAATTACAGTATTTATGTCCCATGGCTGTCAGCTCCATCTAGTGGCCGTAATGCAGTGTTTTCCTGCTTTACTCTATTCTGTATCAATTAATAACAACCAACCTGGAGAGAAAATATCCTAATGACATTTGATTTTCCCCCCATTGGCAAGGTACATACAGGTATACAGTTGTATTATAGGTGTCCTACTCACACCTTACATGTGCAGACATGCTGCTTTATTAATGCACTGCAGAGAGTCGCAGTGTGCCGCTGTCCATAGACTTGAATGAAGTGTCACTCGGTCCCGCTGAAGAACTTCCTCTCAGGAGGGTTTGACGGGGTGTGCCTGGTGTTCACCTGACATCCTCTGGACACTATCAAGGAGAGACTGCTAGGGTGGGGGAAAATGCAGGGGTCTGTGGAAGGAGGGGAGGTGGTCCTGTGTAATGATGGGGGTAGTATTGGGGGAGGGGGTCCTGTGTAATGATGAGGGTAGTATGGGGGAGGGGTCCTGTGTATTGATGGGGGTAGTATAGGGGAAGGGGGTCCTGTGTAATAATGGGGGAGGGGGTCCTGTGTAATGATGGGGGTAGTATTGGGGGAAGGGGTCCTGTGTAATGATGGGGGTAGTATTAGGGGAAGGGGTCCTGTGTAATGATGGGGGTAGTATTGGGGGAGGGGGTCATGTGTAATGATGGGGGAGGGGGTCCTGTGTAATGATGGGGGTAGTATTGGGGGAGGGGGTCATGTGTAATGATGGGGGAGGGGGTCCTGTGTAATGATGGGGTAGTATTGGGGGAGGGGGGTCCTGTGTAATGATGGGGGTAGTATTGGGGGAGGGGTCCTGTGTAATGATGGGGGTAGTATGGGGGAGGAGTCCTGTGTAATGATGGGGGTAGTATGGGGGAGGAGTCCTGTGTAATGATGAGGGTAGTATGGGGGAGGGGTCCTGTGTAATGACGGGGGAGGGGGTCCTGTGTAATGATGGGGGTAGTATTGGGGGAGGGGGTCCTATGTAATGATGGGGGAGGTGGTCCTGGGTAATGATGAGGGTAGTATGGGGGGGAGGGGGTTCTGTGTAATGATGGGGGTAGTATTGGGGGAGGGGTCCTGTGTAATGATGGGGGTAGTATGGGGGAGGGGTCCTGTGTAATGATGAGGGTAGTATGGAGGAGGGGTCCTGTGTAATGATGGGGGAGGGGGTCCTGTGTAATGATGGGGGTAGTATTGGGGGAGGGGGTCCTGTGTAATGATGGGGGTAGTATTGGGGGAGGGGGTCCTGTGTAATGATGGGGGTAGTATTGGGGGAGGGGGTCCTGTGTAATGATGGGGGTAGTATGGGGGAGGGGTCCTATGTAATGATGAGGGTAGTATGGGGGAAGGGGGTCCTGTGTAATAATGGGGGAGGGGGTCCTGTGTAATAATGGGGGTAGTATGGGGGAGGGGTCCTGTGTAATGATGGGGTAGTATGGGGGAAGGGGGTCCTATGTAATGATGAGGGTAGTATGGGGGAAGGGGGTCCTGTGTAATAATGGGGGAGGGGTCCTGTGTAATGATGGGGGTAGTATGGGGGAGGGGTCCTGTGTAATGATGGGGGTAGTATGGGGGAGGGGTCCTGTGTAATGATGGGGGGTAGTATTGGGGGACGGGGTCCTGTGTAATGATGGGGGTAGTATGGGGGAAGGGGGTCCTGTGTAATAATGGGGGAGGGGGTCCTGTGTAATGATGAGGGTAGTATGGGGGAGGGGGTCCTGTGTAATGATGGGGGTAGTATGGGGGAAGGGGGTCCTGTGTAATAATGGGGGAGGGGGTCCTGTGTAATGATGAGGGTAGTATGGGGGAGGGGGTCCTGTGTAATGATAGGGGAAGTATTGGGGGAGGGGTCCTGTGTAATGATGGGGGTACTGTGTAATGATAGGGGAAGTATTGGGGGAGGGGTCCTGTGTAATGATGGGGGTAGTATTGGGGAAGGGGGTCCTGTGTAATGATGGGGGTAGTATGGGGGAGGGGTCCTGTGTATTGATGGGGGTAGTATAGGGGAAGGGGGTCCTGTGTAATAATGGGGGAGGGGGGTCCTGTGTAATGATGGGGGTAGTATAAGGGGAGGGGGTCCTGTGTAATAATGAGGGAGGGGTCCTGTGTAATGATGAGGTTAGTATGGGGGATGGGGTCCTGTGTAATGATGAGAGTAGTATGGGGGAGGGGGTCCTGTGTAATGATGAGGGTAGTATGGGGGAGGGGGTCCTGTGTAATGATGAGGGTAGTATGGGGGAGGGGGTCCTGTGTAATGATGGGGGTAGTATTGGGGGAGGGGGTCCTGTGTAATGATGGGGGTAGTATTGGGGGAGGGGGTCCTGGGTAATAATGGGGGTAGTATGGGGGAGGGGGTCCTGGGTAATGATGGGGGTAGTATGGGGGAGGGGGTCCTGTGTAATGATGGGTTTAGTATGGGGAGGGGGTCCTGTGTAATGATGGGGGTAGTATTGGGGGAGGGGTCCTGTGTAATGATGAGGTTAGTATGGGGGAGGGGGTCCTGTGTAATGATGGGGGGAGTATTGGGGGAGGGGGTTCTGTGTAATGATGAGGGTAGTATGGGGGAGGGGTCCTGTGTAATGATGAGGTTAGTATGGGGAGGGGGTCCTGTGTAATGATGGGGGTAGTATTGGGGGAGGGGGTCCTGTGTAATGATGAGGGTAGTATGGGGGAGGGGGTCCTGTGTAATGATGAGGGTAGTATGGGGGAGGGGGTCCTGTGTAATGATGGGGGTAGTATTGGGGGAGGGGGTCCTGTGTAATGATGGGGGTAGTATTGGGGGAGGGGGTCCTGGGTAATAATGGGGGTAGTATGGGGGAGGGGGTCCTGGGTAATGATGGGGGTAGTATGGGGGAGGGGGTCCTGTGTAATGATGGGTTTAGTATGGGGGAGGGGGTCCTGTGTAATGATGGGGGTAGTATTGGGGGAGGGGTCCTGTGTAATGATGGGGGTAGTATGGGGGAGGGGTCCTGTGTAATGATGAGGGTAGTATGGGGGAGGGGTCCTGTGTAATGATGGGGGTAGTATGGGGGAGGTGGTCCTGGGTAATGATGAGGGTAGTATGGGGGGAGGGGGTTCTGTGTAATGATGGGGGTAGTATTGCGGGAGGGGGTCCTGTGTAATGATGGGGTAGTATAGGGGAAGAGGGTCCTATGTAATGATGAGGGTAGTATGGGGGAAGGGGGTCCTGTGTAATAATGGGGGAGGGGGTCCTGTGTAATCATGAGGGTAGTATGGGGGAGGGGTCCTGTGTAATGATGGGGGAGGGGGTCCTGTGTAATAATGGGGGTAGTATGGGGGAGGTGGTCCTGTGTAATGATGGGGGTAGTATGGGGGAGGTGGTCCTGTGTAATGATGGAGGAGGGGGTCCTGTGTAATGGTGGAGGTAGTATGGGGGATGTAGGGCAGAGTACAGAGGTCAGTAGGATGTAGGGCAGAGTACAGAGGTCAGTAGGATGTAGGGCAGAGTACAGAGGTCAGTAGGAGTCGGGACAGAGTACAGAGGTCAGTAGGATGTAGGGCAGAGTACAGAGGTCAGTAGGATGTAGGACAGAGGTCAGTAGGATGTAGGACAGAGTACAGAGGTCAGTAGGAGTCGGGACAGAGTACAGAGGTCAGTAGGATGTAGGGCAGAGTACAGAGGTCAGTAGGAGTCGGGACAGAGTACAGAGGTCAGTAGGATGTAGGGCAGAGTACAGAGGTCAGTAGGAGTCGGGGCAGAGTACAGAGGTCAGTAGGATGTAGGGCAGAGTACAGAGGTCAGTAGGATGTAGGGCAGAGTACAGAGGTCAGTAGGATGTAGGGCAGAGTACAGAGGTCAGTAGGATGTAGGGCAGAGTACAGAGGTCAGTAGGATGTAGGGCAGAGTACAGAGGTCAGTAGGATGTAGGGCAGAGTACAGAGGTCAGTAGGAGTCGGGGCAGAGTACAGAGGTCAGTAGGATGTAGGGCAGAGTACAGAGGTCAGTAGGATGTAGGGCAGAGTACAGAGGTCAGTAGGATGTAGGGCAGAGTACAGAGGTCAGTAGGATGTAGGGCAGAGTACAGAGGTCAGTAGGATGTAGGGCAGAGTACAGAGGTCAGTAGGATGTAGGGCAGAGTACAGAGGTCAGTAGGAGTCGGGGCAGTGTCCAGAGGTCAGTCATAACTTAGATTACATGTAGCAGTCAGAACTTTGTTTACGATTTGTTTTGGTAAATGCGGGTAACGAAGGATTCTGGCAGTCAGGATTGCAGTTGGTAAATACTGGCTGTATTCTGCCGATACTTAGAAAGGTAAAAACATCCTATATAGGAAAACAATATTTATTTGAGGTATTCTAGACTAGAAAAAAAAAAAAAAAAAAAAACACAAACACTTTTTGTCAGGGTTATATCTGTAAAACTCTATTTTATTCCTTATCTTGGTACAACATTCTTCCACATTTCTTTTTTTTTATTATTTGTTTGTTTTTGGCCCTACGCGGTGCATTTCATATTCATCCTCGAGAAACATAAGTATATGATAGAACAAAATAATTCTACTAACAGAAACTCCAAAAAAATATTTCTGTTCATTTTAACATCCCAATACTTTACCACAGACACAAATATATTTAACTGTAAGAATATAAATAAAAAATAAATAAATAAAAAAAACTGAATTTAGTACATTCTTGAATTCTGATGAGTTAAATGGGCTTAAAAATGGCGATTTACCATATATATTTTTTTTCTTTTAAACAAACGAATAAAAGTAATTAATTGTTTAAATACATTCAGAATAAAGGATTTTTTTCCCGATGTTAATCCAAGGTGCTTAATAATAAATACATTCTTTAATGTAATAATAAGAACAAAAACAAAAAAAAAAAATCAGTGATTAAAAAAAAAAAAAAAAAACATAAATGGAAATATACAAAAAAAAAAATTAAATAAATTAAGGAAGTGACTTTCTAAAGGAAGTAACTTCTGAGGAAACAAGAAAGGAAGAAATGCTGGTAGCAACAAATAAGGAAGATGGGAAGCCAGAAGAGAGAAAGGGGGGGGAGGGGGGGGGAGGGAAGACGATAAAATCATTCTTTCAAAAGAAAAAAAAAATTGAATGGACATTTTTATAAAAATTTGGCTTGAATTGTTAGGCAAAAAAAGTACAGGCCACAAGATTCTGAAGAAAAATCCATCTAGTATCTACCTCTAAGCAAATATCCATGCTATGAAAATGCTCCATAATGCACTTGAAATATATACTTGTAGTTAAACAAATATTGATAAATAGTTAATAGAACTTAATACATATGTAAAAAAAAAAAAATATGTAAAAAAAAAAAAAATAAAGTAAAAAGTTGCAGTTTTCTTAAAAAAAAAAAAAAAAAAAAAAAAAAGGGGGGGGGGGAGTGAATGAATATGTCAATTTTAAAAGACCCCTTTTCCTGTTTAAGACCATATATTAAAATTCATTAAAAAGCATGAGTAATAATAATAATAATAATAGTATGACAACATAGTAAAAAAAACATACATTCCCTTTATAGCAAACTGCCAAAACAAGAGCAATGTTTTTATTTTTTCCAGAAACATGAACCCATTTTTCAAAAATAATAGAAAAAAAATAAATAGAAAAGCAAACATTAAACCAACTTCACAAATCAAGTATACTAAAAAAGGAAAAAAACAAAACCCATTTCACAAAAATGTAAAATAAACAAATAAATAAACAAATAAATAAATATACAATAAAGGAAGCATGAAACCGACTTCACAAAAATAAAGCAAAAAATAAATAAATATATATTAAAAAAAGGAAACGTAACCAATTTCTCAAACATAAAATAAAAAAATATACAGTATATATAAAAAGAAAACATGAAACAAAATTCACAAAAATAACATAAAAATATAAATATAAAAACGGAAACACAAAAAACAATTTCACAAAAATAAAAATAAATATATGGTGATATAAAAAAATGGACTTAAATGAAAAAAGTAACCTCTAATTATAACACTAGAATAACATTGAAGCTACAATCATTACAATCTCATAGTCCTTTCCAGTATCCTCCTATATACAAAAATGTTTATATACATGAATAAATAATTGATTTTTTTTTATTTTTATTTTTTGTTACAGCTCAGAAAAGGAATTCCTCTATAAAGTGTGATGTATTAGGTCGTATGTCTTCCTTGGTACCTTTTACCTTGGGTGGACAATGCTACTGAAAATGCAGGATTTGTCCTAGAACTGAATTGTTTTTTGTTTTGTTTTTAAAGTGTTTTTGAATTCATAGTGATAGTCTGAATTTTTTCTTCTATTGTCTATTAGGAATGGGATATTTAAGAAAAGTATGGGGTCAGAAATGAAATTTCTGATGGGATAATAGTGCTGCACGCCCACACGTGGGCACACATGCACACACACTCACACAGACGCACATACATGGGTCAATTTTATAAAACATTATGAATCAGTATTTCATTTCCAGAAAGAACTTTGCCAAAATTTTACAGAAATTTTCAATTTTACCTCAATTTTTTCCTGTGCACTTTAACATTTCGCCCTCTGGTTGCAGGTCATGTGAACTAAGGTTGCAGCAGCCATACATTGGGAGGTCAATGGCAAAAGCAAATTTTGAATGGAAAGTTTGCGTTGTATATTTTTTGGTCCAGGTTTTTTATTCTATTTCTATTTTTTTTTTAACTCCCTTAATTTTTGCAGTACGTGATGCAAGCCAATCCATTTTCCTTTCCTTGCTGAGATATTTTTCCCAATTTCTATAGAGAAAACAATAGGCTCTAATTGGAGCTGTTGAATGATCAAAGGAGGGATGCATCATCCCTTTCCCTACTTATAGGACTTTGTATGAAGCTTCACTTAGAGAGAGACAGTCAGAAAGCAAGCAGCAACTGCTGAAAATTCCTTTATTTTAAGAGGGGGGGGGGGAAGAGAGGGAAATGAGGGACTTTAAATGAGACACCCTAGACCAGTGGTGGCGAACCTTGGCACCTCAGATGTTTTGGAACTACATTTCCCATGATGCTCATGTACTCTGAAGTGTAGTTGAGCATCATGGGAAATGTAGTTCCAAAACATCTGGGGTGCCAAGGTTCGCCCTCACTGCCCTAGACAAATGTCTCCATCCCTAATCAATAAATTTATTAAAAGAGGAATTTCGGGACTTTGAATGAGGCACACAGGTGGAACAATGGATACGTTTAGAAAAAGCAAATTTAATAAAGTTACACAAGTTATACATATGTCTTGGCCAGCAGGCTCCATATAAAGACATGAGTTAACAACAAATATAAAATTGGCTAAATCACAACATGTTATGGTAACATAATACATCTAGGGTAGCCTATACATACTAAAAGGCTCGACGCGTTTCGGCGACTATATCAATGGCGATACAGTCGCCGAAACGCGTTGAACCTTTTAGTATCTATAGGCTACCCTAGATGTATTATGTTACCATAACATGTTGTGATTTAGCCAATTTTATATTCGTTGTTAACTCATGTCTTTATATGGAGCCTGCTGGCCAAGACATATATATAACTTGTGTAACTTTATTAAATTAGCTTTTTCTAAACGTATTCATTGTTCCACCTGTGTGCCTCATTCAAAGTCCCGAACTTCCTCTTTTCACAAATATGCTGAAAATTCCTATTGGATAGCTCAGTACATTCTTCGAAGGTCGTATCATGGAAACTCCCTGAATCAAGTGGAAGATCCTTGCCATTCTACTTTCCATTTTTTTTTTTTATATCAGAAAAAAAAAAATTGCCTAAAATTGCCTTTTTTCTAAATAAAGATTTTGTACAAAAAAAAAAAAAACATTCAAAATCAATAAAATTAAAACATATAGATTCCCTTAATTACTTTCAAATTAGAATTTTTTTACCAGGAGAAAAAAATGCCTTCCCTAACATTGCCTTAAAATTAAAGAACAGTTTATAAACTTGCAAACCTTTAATATTTATAAAATGCAAAAAAAATAAATAAATAGTTGTCCACCTTTAAAGCCTATAAAAAAAAAAATAGTTGTCCACCTTTAAATTGCCATATTCCAAAATAAATAAATTAATGATTATAAGCTTGAAAACATTAAAAATAAATAAAAGAAAAATTGCAGAGCCTTTTTGCAAATATATATAAAAACAGCTTTCAGTGCAAGTTCTTACTTTGCCCCCGGCCTTGTCCTATGAAAACTCTGAAGAACTGCCCAGCGCTGGGAGGTGAGGCTCAGAGAAAAAGGACCATGTGCATCTCGTGATGTGGGGGGTCTTCAGGGAAGGACTGTAGGGGGGGGGGGGGAATTGAAAGTAACACTTGTTTTAAAATTTTAAATTAGAAAATCCTACCAAGGAATAGCCCCCTCCTATCTCTATTAGCCAGAAAAGCATGCACAAGTTTGATCCTTATTTCATCTAATCACTAAAGCCTTGACTTCCCTGACTTTGAAGTCAAGCCCTGCCCCTGGAGCCACAACCCCATCCAATAATGGGACCAGTAGAGCCTTTGCCTTGACCCACGTTTCACTTTGTTACTAAGGACTCGACTTTGGGGTCAAGCCCTGCCCCTGGAGCCACCACCTCATCCACTAATGGGGCAGTAGAGCCTTTGCTTTGACCCTGGATTCACTTTGTTACTAAGGACTCGACTTTGAAGTCAAGCCCTGCCCCTGGAGCCACCACCCCATCCAATAAGGTGCCAGTAGAGCCTTTACTTTGACCCTGGTTTCACTTTGTTACTAAGGACTTGACTTTGAAGTCAAGCCCTGCCCCTGGAGCCACCACCCCATCCAATAATGGGACCAAAAGAGCCTTTGCCTTGACTCTGGTTTCACTTTGTTACTAAGGACTCGACTTTGGGGTCGAACCCTGCCCCTGGAGCCACCACCTTATCCACTAATGATGCAGTAGAGCCTTTGCTTTGACCCTGGTTTCACTTTGTTACTAAGGACTCGACTTTGGGGTCAAGCCCTGCCACTAGAGCTACCACCCCATCCACTAATGGTGCCAGTAGAGCCTTTGCCTTGACCCTGGTTTCACTTTGTTACTAAGGACTCGACTTTGGGGTCAAGCCCTGCCCCTGGAGCCACCACCCCATCCAATAAGGTGCCAGTAGAGCCTTTACTTTGACCCTGGTTTCACTTTGTTACTAAGGACTCGACTTTGGGGTCAAGCCCTGCCACTAGAGCTACCACCCCATCCACTAATGGTGCCAGTAGAGCCTTTGCCTTGACCCTGGTTTCACTTTGTTACTAAGGACTTGACTTTGAAGTCAAGCCCTGCCCCTGGAGCCACCACCCCATCCAATAATGGAACCAGTAGAGCCTTTGCCTTGACCCTGGTTTCACTTTGTTACTAAGGAATTGACTTTGGGGGGTCATGCTCTGCCCCTGGAGCCACCACCCCATCTACTAATGGGGCAGTAGAGCCTTTGCCTTGACCCTGGTTTCACTTTGTTACTAAGGAATTGACTTTGGGGGGTCAAGCCCTGCCCCTGGAGCCACCACCCCATCTACTAATGGGCCAGTAGAGCCTATGCCTTGACCCTGGTATCATTTTTTTTTACCAAGGACTTGACTTTGGGGTGAAGCCCTGCCCCTGGACCTACCACCCCATCCAATAATGAGGCAAATAGAGCATTTGCTTTGACCCTGGTTTGATTTTGTTACTAAGGACTTGACTTAGGGGTCAAGCCTTGCCCCTGAAGCTACCACTCCATCCACTAATGGGGCCAGCAGAGCCTTTGCTTTGACCCTGGTTTCACTTTGTTACTAAGGACTTAACTTTGGTGTCAAGCCCTGCCCCTGGAGCCACCACCTCATCCACTAATGGGGCCAGTAGAGCCTTTGCTTTGACCCTGGTTTCACTTTGTTAGTAAGGACTCAACTTTGGGGTCAAGACCTGCCCCTGGAGCCACCACCTCATCCACTAATGGGGCCAGTAGAGCCTTTGCTTTGACCCTGGTTTCACTTTGTTAGTAAGGACTCAACTTTGGGGTCAAGACCTGCCCCTGGAGCCACCACCTCATCCACTAATGGGGCCAGTAGAGCCTTTGCTTTGACCCTGGTTTCACTTTGTTAGTAAGGACTCAACTTTGGGGTCAAGACCTGTCACTGGAGCTACCTCTCCACCAATAAGGCGTCTACATCTAAGCCTCAACCATCAGCCCGCCCAAAAGGCAACAACACACTTATTTGGCAAGGGGTCAGAAGGCAAAGGTAAAATAAGGCAAAATTCTACAAGATGAAATGCTGATTTTTATAAACGGACCCCTGTTGCCTACATACACACGGTGGTTTCCTATAGGTCTCTGGGGGAGGGAGGGGGGTATTAATTAATCTTTAAAGTTGAGATTTTATCCTAAAGGAGGGTTACAGAGTGTGATTGCTTAGTGTAGCAATTCTGATATTAAATGTTCTCTTTGGACGGAAAGACCACACTACCCCGTTATCTATGGAGGGAGAGTAAATAGGGCATTGTAGCGGGTAGTGCCTCCTGCTGGTTTAGCCCTTGACCGGATTTGCAGGGTCTCTTTCCTGTCCGAAGTGACTCTAGAGCGGTGGTTGTGTGGTGTATCTCTGGGAGGAGCCGCTTGGATTTCCACTGTCCATCTCACATGACTTTGGAGGACCTGGTTGGGACTGAACGCTCACCTGCCTCGAGGAGCCTAATCCCCCTCATTGACTTGCACCACTCCCATCGTCCAATTTTGCAGAAGACATTTCTTGTCCCGGTGTGAAATTCCACTCATCTTTTGGATGTTCTGTCTGCCTGCCCCGCACGCTGCCTTGGCATCTGCAGAGCGCCTCGTCTTTCTTCTCTTAATCGTATTCCCTGTAGACCGTCACTCCCATCGCGCCCTCTTTTCCTCATGCCCCCTCGCCACAGGGTGTCGGCCAGCGCCCCCGGGTGAAGAGAGGGTGAGGTGGCTGCAGTCAGATAGCAGTGTCCCACAGCACAGCCTGTTGCCGATGGCACGGCGGGGTCCCGCCTTTGCGGCCTTCCGATCCCCGACGCCAGCTTGGCAGGATGGGCAGGCTTTCCTGCTTGCAGAGGCCCCGCTCAGCCCGCGGCTGGCGAGATTTTATCTCGTGACACAGGAACCTTTTCCTCTCGATGACCTCTTGCAGCTTCCCATCACGTTCACGGCCCCCGGGGACCACATTGGGGGTAGGGGACAGGACGGCCTGGTAGAAGGAAAGAGACATAATGAGGGTCCACCCATGCACCTTCTCTCAGATGTATGTTAGGGGTTTACTCAAGTTTAGAGCAAGGGTCTTTAACTTCCTAAACTAATGGTCAGTTTACTGTCCTTTAGACTTTAAAGGGGCCAGACTATGCCCAGTGGGGGTAGAAAATGCCCCAGCATCAATGGGGGTAAACCATGCCTCAGGCTTGGTGGTCAGTAGGAATAAATAAATTACATAGCGCCTGTGGTCAATAGGAGTAGAATAAGTGCCCTACCATTTGTATTCGTGGGAGGCATAGTGGCCCATCGTTGGTGTCAGTAGTAGGAATAGTGGTCAATCGTTTATATCCATGGGAGGAATAGCACCCCATCATTGGTGTCAGTAGGAAGAATAGTGGTTAATAATTTATTTCCGTGGGAGGAATAGCGCCCCATCGTTGGCATCAGCCAATAGTACCGTCATTGGTATTAGTGGGAGACATAGTAGCCCATCGTTGGTGTCAGCGGGAGGAATAGTGGTCAACCATTTATATCTGTAGGAGGAATAGTGCCCCATCGTTGGTGTCAGCCAACAGTACCGTCATTGGTATTAGTGGAAGACATAGTAGCCCATCGTTGGTGTCAGTGGGAGGAATAGTGGTCAACCATTTATATCTGTAGGAGGAATAATGACCCATCGTTGGTGTCAGCCAATAGTACCATCATTGGTATTAGTGGGAGACATAGTAGCCCATCGTTGGTGTCAGTGGGAGGAATAGTGGTCAACCATTTATATCTGTAGGAGGAATAGTGCCCCATCGTTGGTGTCAGCCAACAGTACCGTCATTGGTATTAGTGGAAGACATAGTAGCCCATCGTTGGTGTCAGTGGGAGGAATAGTGGTCAACCATTTATATCTGTAGGAGGAATAATGACCCATCGTTGGTGTCAGCCAATAGTACCATCATTGGTATTAGTGGGAGACATAGTAGCCCATCGTTGGTGTCAGTGGGAGGAATAGTGGTCAACCATTTATATCTGTAGGAGGATTAATGCCCCTTTGTTGGTGTCAGTAGGAGGTATAGTGCCCCCATGTTGGTGTCAGAGACACCATTACTTTCACTGACACCAACATGTGGCACTATTCCTCCTACTGCCACCAAGAAAAAAAATACACCATTTCCTCCACTGACACCAACATGGGGCACTATTCCACCTACTGCCACCAGCGTTAGAGACACCATTTCCTCCACTGACACCAACATGGGGCACTATTCCACCTACTATCGTTGGTGTCAGTAGGAAGAATAGTGCCCCAAGAGCCAGATAAAGGCAAGCAGTTTGGAGACCATTAGCCTAAAGGATCCTTTGGTTAAAGCCGAACTCTGTGCATTGCATGCAATGAGAGAACACAAATATGGGAACTGCTGTACCGGCCAAAATAGTCCTAATTTTGTTACTTTGTTAAGTTACTACTCCAGGGGGTTTAACCACTAATGAGTCCTGCAGTGTTGGGACAAAGTCATCCAGAGCCCAGGGCAAAGATGCCAAACTGCCCAGCCTTGTAACAGAAGAAAGGCGCCCCCATCCTTACAGTAAACTATTGCGCCCAGGGCAGCCTCCCCTCCTGGGAGGGGTCATTGTAAAAATGAGCCAACCCTGTCAGATCCCCCAATCCGATGTGGATTCTCAATGACTTTTGCATTGCACTGTAGGATATGATAAGGACATGCTAACTTTCCTATATAATTCAGCACCATGACCCCTTTCTATAGGTTGTTGGTACAAGCCCAATAACGTGGGGAGGAAGATGCTCTTGACATGACTGACCTATTTTGCCCATATGGCATAATGACATTGACCTCATATGACCATGTGGCCATGTGGCCATATTGGGTTAATCCCCGCCCCTTTCCCTTTGTGTACATGCAGCTGCGGGGCAGATTGGCCCAACAATAAAAAGGAATTATTCTTGGTGTGGACCAAACCCAAGCTCATCACTCATTTGGGCAAGGTGGCCAGGTGACTGTACCCACAAACCACCTTTCCCCAATTGACTCCCAGGTGTCCCCTTTAAGAAACCCTGGAATGGCACACCAAGGGCACACTGAGCTGGCAAGTACTTTACCACTCACAAGCCCCCCCCCCACCTGCCTACCTACCCTTCCCTCTTTCCACCTTTCTCCCCCTCCTACACATCCAGTTCCCCCAACTCCCTCCCACTTCTCATTCCCCCTTCCCAGGCCTCCCCTCCTATACCCCCCACCTCTCTCATTCATTACCCTCCCCCTTCCTATCACCCCCCTCCCCTTCTCTTACCCTCCTACTCACCCACCTCTCCCATCTCCCCAACCCCCCCTCCGAACTTCCATCTGCCCCTCTCCTTTCTCTTACCCCCTTCCCAGGCCCTCTCCACCTCCTATACCAACCGACCTCTCCCATCTCCCCCAATCACCCCCCTTCCCCCTCCTATTATTGCCTCCCCTTCTCTTACCCCCTTCCCAGGCCCTCTTCTCCTACCCACCCACCTGTCCCATCTCCCCCATCCCCAACCCCCCCCCCGCACTTCTATCTGCCCCTCTCCCGCTCCTATATCCACCGCTCCCAACTCCCCCATCCATCGTTCTTCTCTCACCTACCTACCCATTTCTCCCAACTCCCCCATCCACCGCCCTTCTCTCTTATCTACTTACCTCTCCCATCTCCCCAACCCTTTTCCATTTATGTTCCCTTACCCCCTTCCCAGACCCTCTCCGCCTTCTATACCAACCGACCTCTCCCATCTCCCCCAATCACCCCCCTTCCCCCTCCTATTATTGCCTCCCCTTCTCTTATCCCCTTCCCAGGCCCTCTTCTCCTACCCACCCACCTCTTCCATCCCCAACCCCCCCTGCACTTCTATCTGCCCCTCTCCTTTTTCTTAGCCCCTTCCCAGACCCTCTCACCCTCCTATACCCACCTCTCCCAACTCCCCCATCCACCGCTCTTCTCTCTTATCTACTTACCTCTCCCATCTCCCCAACCCTTTTCCATTTATGTTCCCTTACCCCCTTTCCCAGGCCCTCTCCCCCTCCTATACCAACCAACCTCTCCCATCTCCCCCAATCACCCCCCTTCCCCCTCCTATTATTGCCTCCCCTTCTCTTACCCCCTTCCTAGGCCCTCTCCCCCTCCTATACCCACCTACCTCTCCCAACTCTGAATAACTATGTTATTTTTTATATAAATACATCCTTTAAATATACACTATATTACCAAAAGTATTGGGACACCTGCCTTTACACGCACATGAACTTTAATGACATCCCAGTCTTAGTTTGTAGGGTTTATTATTGGGTCGGCCCACCCGTTGCAGCTATAACAGCTTCAACTCTTCTGGGAAGGCTGTCCACAAGGTTTAGGAGAGTCTATGGGAATGTTTGACCATTCTTCCAGAAGCGCATTTGTGAGGTCAGGCACTGATGTTGGACGAGAAGGCCTGGCTCACAGTCTCCAATTAAACCCAAAGGTGTTCTATCAGGTTGAGATCAAGACTCTGTGCAGGCCAGTCAAGTTCCTCCACTGCAAACTCGCTCACCCATGTCTTTATGGACCTTGCTTTGTGCACTGGTGTTCAGTCATGTTGGAACAGGAAGGGGCCATCCCCAAACTGTTCCCACAAAGTTGGGAGCATGAAATTGTCCAAGATTTCTTGGTATGCTGACACCTTATGAGTTCCCTTTACTGGAACTAAGGGGTCAAGCCCAACCCCTGAAAAACAACCCCACACCGTAATCCCCCCTCCACCAAATGATTTGGACCAGTGCACAAAGCAAGGTCCATAAAGACATGGGTGAGCGAGTTTGGGGTGGAGGAACTTGACTGGCCTCAACCCTTTGGGATGAATTATAGTGGAGACTGCGAGCCAGACCTTCTCATCCAACATCAGTGCCTGACCTCACAAATGTGCTTCTGGAAGAATGGTCAAACATTCCCATAGACACCCTCCTAAACCTTGTGGACGGCCTTCCCAGAAAAGTTGAAGCTGTTATAGCTGCAAAGGGTGGGCCAACTCAATATTGAACCCTACGGACTAAGACTGGGGATGCCATAAAAGTTCATGTGCGTGTAAAGGCAGACGTCCCAATACTTTTGGCAATATAGTGTATTGGTACTAAACCACCAACAGGTGAAGACCCATACAGTTGTCTGTTGCTCCATGCATGCTCTAACCCCCTGCTGCAATATATCATACCTCATCCACTGAGCATTCATCCGGACTATGGACCATGAATGAGTAGGACCCTTTTGGACCGTTTCTCCTCCCCCACCCCCATTTGGACTCTGACTGCACTACTATGCTTCTTTTTTGCAAAAAAAGCTCTGTTTGTCCCATTTTTTTTTCTTTTATATAAAAAAAAAGGGACATATTGGTATCAGCTCTTTACAGTCCCTGTACAGCCGAGCTTCCAAGTAGGGGAGGGAGAAGCCGCACAAAAGGACAATATTTTTTTGGCTGGAGTTCTGCCTTAACATCTGGTTTAAAACCCCAAGATATATCAATTCTATGGGTGACACTCAGCAGCAGAGGGGCCCGTGGAGGACCTGGTGGGAACTCTGTGGACAGGTAGATATTAGGAAAGGTGGTGGCTGGCCGTCTAGGACTACAGAGGTCAATAAAGCGATAATAGGCAGGAAACGTTCGTTAGCGACATGACAGAAAAAAAACAAAAACAACCTTGCTTTCTGGCCAGCCCTTGTTTTTTTCTACCTGTCCACAGTTGAGTGATGCTCTGCAGAGGGGAGATGATCTGCATCCAAGAATAGCAGCAATGCTCTGCACAGGGATGTAATGTTCTGCAGGGAGGAACAGACAGCAAGAGGAGGCAGAAAAAGCAGAAGGAGGAGGAGGAGGGGGGGGGTGATCTGTACAGGTGTGATGCTCTTCAGGTGAAAGCAATCAAATGCAGCAATGCTCTGCAGTTATAGGCATGCAAAAAAAAAAAAATGTTGATGCTCTGCAGAGAAGTAAATGCTTAGCACACTGAATGAGGTGAAATGCTGAACGAAAGGATGAGATGCTCTGCATGAGAGTTATAGTGGCTACAGATGGAAAGAAAGGCACAAATGTGAAGTGAAGCGATGCTCTGCAGAGGATGCAATGACCTGTGACAGGAAGCGGGGCACTGCTTTTTGTAGGGTTGCAATGGTCTGCATAATGCAGTGAAGCAATGCTCTACACACAGCTGCAATGGTCTGCATAATGACGTGAAGCAATGCTCTGCGCACAGCTGCAATGGTCTGCATAATGACGTGAAGCAATGTTCTGCACACAGTTGCAATGGTCTGCATAGCAATGTGAAGCCATGCTCTGCATACAGCTGCAATGGTCTGCATAATGACGTGGAGAAATGCTCTGCACACAGCTGCAATGGTCTGCATAATGACGTGGAGAAATGCTCTGCACACAGCTGCAATGGTCTTAATAATGAAGTGGAGCAGTGCTCTGCATAAAGCTGCAATAGTCTGCATAATGACATGAAGCAATGCTTTGTACACGTGTGCTATGTTCTGCACATCGTTGCAATGATCTCCATAATGAAGTGAAGCAATGCTCTGCACACAGCTGCAATGGTCTGCATAATGAAGTGAAGCAATGCTCTGCACCCAGCTGCAATGGTCTGCATAATGACGTGAAGCAATGCTCTGCACACAGCTGCAATGGTCTGCATAATGACGTGAAGCAATGCTCTGCACACAGCTGCAATGGTCTGCATAATGACGTGAAGCAATGCTCTGTACACAGCTGCAATGGTCTGCATAATGACGTGAAGCAATGCTCTGTACACAGCTGCAATGGTCTGCATAATGAAGTGAAGCAATGCTCTGCACACAGCTGCAATGGTCTGCATAATGGCGTGAAGCAATGCTTTGCACACAGCTGCAATGGTCTGCATAACAATGTGAAGCCATGCTCTGCATACAGCTGCAATGGTCTGCATAATGACGTGAAGCAATGTTCTGCACACAGCTGCAATGGTCTGCATAATGAAGTGAAGCAATGCTCTGCACACAGCTGCAATGGTCTGCATAATGGCGTGAAGCAATGCTTTGCACACAGCTGCAATGGTCTGCATAACAATGTGAAGCCATGCTCTGCATACAGCTGCAATGGTCTGCATAATGACATGAAGCAATGCTCTGCACACAGCTGCAATGTTCTGCAAAAATGAAGCAAAGCATTGCTCTGCAGCAAGGAGAAATGATCTGCATTACAATGCGTGCCAAGGGAGCACTGCTCGGTACAATGAAGTGAAGCAATGCCCTGCAGAGACAGATGAAGTGGCCTGCACTAGGGAGCAGAGGAATGCTCTGCACTCAAGGTGCAATGGTTCCAAAGTGCCAATAAGCGGAGCAAAGCTCTTCAGGGTGGTGCAGTGTTCTACATAATGAAGCGGAGAAATGATCTGCATGCAAAGTGAAACAAAGCAGCAAAGACAGCAGCAGCCATGCTCTGCAGGTGGCGCAATGATCTGCATTATGAAATGAAGCAATGCTCTGCAGCAGAGCAGTGGAAGCGCCACATGCATGGAAGAAAGAGCGATGATCTGGGGACAGCATGACACTGAAGCGTGATGTTCTGCAGAGGTCGGAGACGGTCCTGCAGGTATTTGGCAGCACTAATGAGGCAAGTTTACATGGAATACCTGATTCTGCCTCTGAACGGAGGTCTGACGCACTCCGGACGTGGAGGCGGATCTGCCAAGGCGATAACTACCTCCAAAATCTGCAGGGACAAATTAAGGAGAAAAAAGAAGAATAAGTAAATGGCAGTTTTTAAAGCATTACTGTGTGTAACCACTAGGGGGCAGTAGGAGACCAGCACAGGAGAGCAGGCCAAGGGGTTATTTTTCAAGTTCTATTGCAATTCAATATCAGAGCCATTTATAAAAAGATATTTAAGAGTTTACCATTACGGTTTGTTATTCACCCAGAAAGCCCGGTCAGGAATCAGGACAATGGAACAGCTTTGTTCAGACTTTTTAGTCATTTACCGAAAATAATAAATGATGTCACTTGTTCTATGCTTCTCCTCCAAGAATAGCGAGCAGGCTTGGCGGATGGACTGTGCAATTTATTCCAGGCAAAACCGCATGGTCTTCACTTCTAATTCAAGACTACGAATAACCATCCATAGTCCTTCCAAGACTTTGAGGCTGATGGACTGGGCCCCCTTTTTCCGGAACTAGAGATAGGCCAGCAGCTGGACTAATCAAAGCCATAGAAAACCAGATGGACAAACTGTACTTTTTATACGAGTTTGGAAAATTTGGTTTGAAAGGACGGTCTTCTTCATATGAAGTCTACTGAGATCTTAAAAGGCTCTATGTTCTCTTCACCCAAGCCTAAACAGCTAAAGCCTAGTACACACGGGCCAAATGTTGCGCGTTATTGGCCAGTTCGATAGAAACCGGCCAACATTCGGCCCGTACGTTAAAGCTTAGTACACACGGGCCAAATGTTGGGCGTTATTGGCCAGTTCGATAGAAACCTGCCAACATTCGGCCCGTACGTTAAAGCCTAGTGCACACGGGCCAAATGTTGGACGTTATTGGCCAGTTCGATAGAAACTGGCCAACATTCAACCCGTACGTTAAAGCCTAGTACACACGGGCCAAATGTTGGGCGTTATTGGTCAGTTCGATAGAAACCGGCCAACATTCGGCCCGTACGTTAAAGCTTAGTACACACGGGCCAAATGTTGGGCGTCATTGGCCAGTTCGATAGAAACCGGCCAACATTCGGCCCGTACGTTAAAGCTTAGTACACACGGGCCAAATGTTGGGCGTCATTGGCCAGTTCGATAGAAACCGGCCAACATTCGGCCCGTGTGTTAAAGCCTAGTACACACGGGCCAAATGTTGGGCGTTATTGGCCAGTTCGATAGAAACTGGCCAACATTCAACCCGTACGTTAAAGCCTAGTACACACGGGCCAAATGTTGGGCGTTATTGGTCAGTTCGATAGAAACCGGCCAACATTCGGCCCGTACGTTAAAGCTTAGTACACACGGGCCAAATGTTGGGCGTCATTGGCCAGTTCGATAGAAACCGGCCAACATTCGGCCCGTACGTTAAAGCTTAGTACACACGGGCCAAATGTTGGGCGTCATTGGCCAGTTCGATAGAAACCGGCCAACATTCGGCCCGTGTGTTAAAGCCTAGTACACACGGGCCAAATGTTGGGCGTTATTGGCCAGTTCGATAGAAACTGGGCAACATTCGGCCCGTACGTTAAAGCCTAGTACACACGGGCCAAATGTTGGGCGTTATTGGTCAGTTCGATAGAAACCGGCCAACATTCGGCCCGTGTGTTAAAGCCTAGTACACACGGGCCAAATGTTGGGCGTTATTGGCCAGTTCGATAGAAACTGGGCAACATTCGGCCCGTACGTTAAAGCCTAGTACACACGGGCACAATGTTGGGCGTTATTGGCCAGTTCGATAGAAACTGGGCAACATTCGGCCCGTACGTTAAAGCCTAGTACACACGGGCCAAATGTTGGGCGTTATTGGCCAGTTCGATAGAAACTGGCCAACATTCAACCCGTACGTTAAAGCCTAGTACACACGGGCCAAATGTTGGGCGTTATTGGTCAGTTCGATAGAAACCGGCCAACATTCGGCCCGTACGTAAAAGCTTAGTACACACGGGCCAAATGTTGGGCGTCATTGGCCAGTTCGATAGAAACTGGCTAACATTCGGCCCGTACGTTAAAGCCTAGTACACACGGGCCAAATGTTGGGCGTTATTGGCCAGTTCGATAGAAACTGGCCAACATTCGGTCCATGTGTACTGTTTGGCTGGCTTCTGTCGAAGGAGCAAGACCGAAAAAGGACTGCCGACCGGCTCCAGGTCCGTACAGTGCTTTTGCTTGAAGGCTGGCCATAGACAGCACGATTTTCTTTCCTGAGACCAGGTTGATGGAGGAATCCCTCCCGCAGAGCCATTGTTTTCCCGGAGAACACATTGGGGTTGGTTTACATGACCGACAAAGGTCTGCCGACCAGCTCCAAGTCCGTACAGAGCTTTTGCTCAAAGGCTGGCCATTAACAGCGCAATTTTTTTTCCTGCGACCACGGTTGATGGAGAAATCCTTCCTGCAGAGCCATTGTGTTTTCCCGGAGAACACATTGGGGTTGGTTTACTAAGACTGGAGAGTGCAAATTCTGGTGCATAGAAACCAACCAGCTTCCAGGTTTTATTGCCATAGCTTAATTCAACAAGCTGGAGTTAGAAGCTGATTGGCTACCATGCACAGCTGCAGCAGATTCTGAGTGCACCAGTTTTAGAAATCCCCGCCCAGTGTCTGTTGCTAGTGACTAACAGCTGAAGGTAATAATCACATTGTAAAATTTGACAGGCTGGTTGTCCCCAAGTTGATTGATCGATCAACTTGGGTACATTCAGCCTGCCAATACATGGTTCAAATCTCATCCGGTTCCTGCGGAACTGGCCGAGATTCAAACAGTCTATGGCCGGCTTTAAGCTACAAAGAGGCGCTAGAAGGTCCATGTATTCAGTCTAAGGCTGCTGGAAAACTCTGAAAGACTTTGCTCTTCATCCAAGCCTACAAATGTCTCTAAACAGGATTATTTTCCCCATCTAAGCCTACAGGAAACCGCTGAAAGAACCGTGCACTCCATCTAAGCCTACAGAATGTCTCTAAACAGGACAGAAAACCTCTGAAAGAACTGAGTTCTCCATCTAAGCCTATAAAGAACTTCTGAAAGGACTAAGGCATATAATGGAAAACACAGAAAGGACAGTGCTCCTCATCTAAGGCCTACAGGAGAAACACCAAAAGGACTGTGCTCACCATCTAAGGCATATAAGGGGAAACACTGAAAGGACTGTGCTCTCCATCTAAGGCATATAAGGGGAAACACTGAAAGGACTGTGCTCTCCATCTAAGGCATATAAGGGGAAACACTGAAAGGACTGTGCTCTCCATCTAAGGCATATAGAGGAAACACCAGAAGGACTGTGCTCTCCATCTAAGGCATATAGAGGAAACACTGAAAGGACTGTGCTCCTCATCTAAGGCCTATAGGGGAAACACTGAAAGGACTGTGCTCTCCATCTAAGGCATATAGAGGAAACACCGAAAGGACTGTGCTCTCCATCTAAGGCCTATAGGGGAAACACTGAAAGGACTGTGCTCTCCATCTAAGGCATATAGAGGAAACACTGGAAGGACTGTGCTCTCCATCTAAGGCCTATAGGGGAAACACTGAAAGGACTGTGCTCTCCATCTAAGGCATATAGAGGAAACACTGGAAGGACTGTGCTCTCCATCTAAGGCCTATAGGGGAAACACTGAAAGGACTGTGCTCTCCATCTAAGGCCTATAGGGGAAACACTGAAAGGACTGTGCTCTCCATCTAAGGCATATAGAGGAAACACCGAAAGGACTGTGCTCTCCATCTAAGGCCTATAGGGGAAACACTGAAAGGACTGTGCTCTCCATCTAAGGCATATAGAGGAAACACTGGAAGGACTGTGCTCTCCATCTAAGGCCTATAGGGGAAACACTGAAAGGACTGTGCTCTCCATCTAAGGCCTATAGGGGAAACACTGAAAGGACTGTGCTCTCCATCTAAGGCATATAGAGGAAACACCGAAAGGACTGTGCTCTCCATCTAAGGCCTATAGGGGAAACACTGAAAGGACTGTGCTCTCCATCTAAGGCCTATAGGGGAAACACTGAAAGGACTGTGCTCTCCATCTAAGGCATATAGAGGAAACACCGGAAGGACTGTGCTCTCCATCTAAGGCATATAGGGGAAACACTGAAAGGACTGTGCTCTCCATCTAAGGCATATAGGGGAAACACTGGAAGGACTGTGCTCTCTATCTAAGGTATACAGGGGAAACACCGGAAGGACTGTGCTCTCCATCTAAGGCATATAGGGGAAACACTGAAAGGACTGTGCTCTCCATCTAAGGCATATAGGGGAAACACTGGAAGGACTGTGCTCTCTATCTAAGGTATACAGGGGAAACACCGGAAGGACTGTGCTCTCCATCTAAGGC
Organism: Rana muscosa; assembly: GCA_029206835.1. Lineage (NCBI taxonomy): Eukaryota > Metazoa > Chordata > Amphibia > Anura > Ranidae > Rana > Rana muscosa. Next base: position 372,593,287 of record CM055118.1, read on the forward strand.
ATATAGAGGAAACACCGAAAGGACTGTGCTCTCCATCTAAGGCATATAGAGGAAACACCGAAAGGACTGTGCTCTCCATCTAAGGAATATAGAAGAAACACCGGAAGGACTGTGCTCTCCATCTAAGGCATATAGAGGAAACACCGAAGGACTGTGCTCTCCATCTAAGGCATATAAGGGGAAACACTGGAAGGACTGTGCTCTCCATCTAAGGTATATAGGGGAAACACCGGAAGGACTGTGCTCTCTATCTAAGGCATATAGGGGAAACACCGGAAGGACTGTGCTCTCCATCTAAGGCCTATAGGGGAAACACCGGAAGGACTGTGCTCTCCATCTAAGGCATATAGAGGAAACACCGAAAGGACTGTGCTCTCCATCTAAGGCATATAGAGGAAACACCGAAAGGACTGTGCTCTCCATCTAAGGCATATGGAGGAAACACCGAAAGGACTGTGCTCTCCATCTAAGGCATATAGAGGAAACACCGAAAGGACTGTGCTCTCCATCTAAGGCATATAGAGGAAACACCGAAAGGACTGTGCTCTCCATCTAAGGAATATAGAGGAAACACCGGAAGGACTGTGCTCTCCATCTAAGGCATATAGGGGAAACACTGAAAGGACTGTGCTCTCCATCTAAGGCATATAGGGGAAACACTGGAAGGACTGTGCTCTCTATCTAAGGTATACAGGGGAAACACCGGAAGGACTGTGCTCTCCATCTAAGGCATATAGGGGAAACACCGGAAGGACTGTGCTCTCCATCTAAGGCATATAGAGGAAACACCGAAAGGACTGTGCTCTCCATCTAAGGCATATAGGGGAAACACCGAAAGGACTGTGCTCTCCATCTAAGGCATATAAGGGGAAACACCGAAAGGACTGTGCTCTCAATCTAAGGCATATAGAGGAAACACCGAAAGGACTGTGCTCTCCATCTAAGGCATATAAGGGGAAACACCGAAAGGACTGTGCTCTCCATCTAAGGCATATAGAGGAAACACCGAAAGGACTGTGCTCTCCATCTAAGGCATATAAGGGGAAACACCGAAAGGACTGTGCTCTCCATCTAAGGCATATAGAGGAAACACCGAAAGGACTGTGCTCTCCATCTAAGGCATATAGAGGAAACACCGGAAGGACTGTGCTCTCCATCTAAGGCATATAGGGGAAACACCGGAAGGACTGTGCTCTCCATCTAAGGCATATAGGGGAAACACCGGAAGGACTGTGCTCTCTATCTAAGGTATACAGGGGAAACAACGGAAGGACTGTGCTCTCCATCTAAGGCCTATAGGGGAAACACCGGAAGGACTGTGCTCTCCATCTAAGGCATATAGAGGAAACACCGAAAGGACTGTGCTCTCCATCTAAGGCATATAGAGGAAACACCGAAAGGACTGTGCTCTCCATCTAAGGAATATAGAGGAAACACCGGAAGGACTGTGCTCTCCATCTAAGGCATATAGGGGAAACACTGAAAGGACTGTGCTCTCCATCTAAGGCATATAGGGGAAACACTGGAAGGACTGTGCTCTCTATCTAAGGTATACAGGGGAAACACCGGAAGGACTGTGCTCTCCATCTAAGGCATATAGAGGAAACACCGGAGGACTGTGCTCTCCATCTAAGGCATATAGGGGAAACACCGGAAGGACTGTGCTCTCCATCTAAGGCATATAGAGGAAACACCGAAAGGACTGTGCTCTCCATCTAAGGCATATAGAGGAAACACCGGAGGACTGTGCTCTCCATCTAAGGCACATAAGGGGAAACACTGGAAGGACTGTGCTCTCCATCTAAGGCATATAAGGGGAAACACCGAAAGGACTGTGCTCTCCATCTAAGGCATATAGGGGAAACACCGAAAGGACTGTGCTCTCCATCTAAGGCATATAGGGGAAACACCGAAAGGACTGTGCTCTCCATCTAAGGCATATAGGGGAAACACCGGAAGGACTGTGCTCTCCATCTAAGGCATATAGGGGAAACACCGAAAGGACTGTGCTCTCCATCTAAGGCATATAAGGGGAAACACCGAAAGGACTGTGCTCTCCATCTAAGGAATATAGAGGAAACACCGGAAGGACTGTGCTCTCCATCTAAGGCATATAGGGGAAACACTGAAAGGACTGTGCTCTCCATCTAAGGCATATAGGGGAAACACTGGAAGGACTGTGCTCTCTATCTAAGGTATACAGGGGAAACACCGGAAGGACTGTGCTCTCCATCTAAGGCATATAGGGGAAACACCGGAAGGACTGTGCTCTCCATCTAAGGCATATAGAGGAAACACCGAAAGGACTGTGCTCTCCATCTAAGGCATATAGAGGAAACACCGGAGGACTGTGCTCTCCATCTAAGGCATATAAGGGGAAACACTGGAAGGACTGTGCTCTCCATCTAAGGCATATAAGGGGAAACACCGAAAGGACTGTGCTCTCCATCTAAGGCATATAAGGGGAAACACCGAAAGGACTGTGCTCTCCATCTAAGGCATATAAGGGGAAACACCGAAAGGACTGTGCTCTCCATCTAAGGTATATAGGGGAAACACCGAAAGGACTGTGCTCTCCATCTAAGGCATATAGGGGAAACACCGGAAGGACTGTGCTCTCCATCTAAGGCATATAGGGGAAACACCGAAAGGACTGTGCTCTCCATCTAAGGCATATAGAGGAAACACCGGAGGACTGTGCTCTCCATCTAAGGCATATAAGGGGAAACACTGGAAGGACTGTGCTCTCCATCTAAGGCATATAGGGGAAACACCGAAAGGACTGTGCTCTCCATCTAAGGCATATAGGGGAAACACCGAAAGGACTGTGCTCTCCATCTAAGGCATATAGAGGAAACACCGAAAGGACTGTGCTCTCCATCTAAGGCATATAGAGGAAACACCGGAAGGACTGTGCTCTCCATCTAAGGCATATAGGGGAAACACCGGAAGGACTGTGCTCTCTATCTAAGGTATACAGGGGAAACAACGGAAGGACTGTGCTCTCCATCTAAGGCCTATAGGGGAAACACCGGAAGGACTGTGCTCTCCATCTAAGGCATATAGAGGAAACACCGAAAGGACTGTGCTCTCCATCTAAGGCATATAGAGGAAACACCGAAAGGACTGTGCTCTCCATCTAAGGCATATAGAGGAAACACCGAAAGGACTGTGCTCTCCATCTAAGGAATATAGAGGAAACACCGGAAGGACTGTGCTCTCCATCTAAGGCATATAGGGGAAACACTGAAAGGACTGTGCTCTCCATCTAAGGCATATAGGGGAAACACTGGAAGGACTGTGCTCTCTATCTAAGGCATATAAGGGGAAACACCGGAAGGACTGTGCTCTCCATCTAAGGCATATAGAGGAAACACCGGAGGACTGTGCTCTCCATCTAAGGCATATAGGGGAAACACCGGAAGGACTGTGCTCTCCATCTAAGGCATATAGAGGAAACACCGAAAGGACTGTGCTCTCCATCTAAGGCATATAGAGGAAACACCGGAGGACTGTGCTCTCCATCTAAGGCATATAGGGGAAACACCGGAAGGACTGTGCTCTCCATCTAAGGCATATAGAGGAAACACCGAAAGGACTGTGCTCTCCATCTAAGGCATATAGAGGAAACACCGGAGGACTGTGCTCTCCATCTAAGGCATATAAGGGGAAACACTGGAAGGACTGTGCTCTCCATCTAAGGCATATAAGGGGAAACACCGAAAGGACTGTGCTCTCCATCTAAGGCATATAGAGGAAACACCAGAAGGACTGTGCTCTCCATCTAAGGCATATAGAGGAAATACCGAAAGGACTGTGCTCTCCATCTAAGGCATATAGAGGAAACACCGGAAGGACTGTGCTCTCCATCTAAGGCATATAAGGGGAAACACCGAAAGGACTGTGCTCTCCATCTAAGGCATATAGAGGAAACACTGGAAGGACTGTGCTCTCCATCTAAGGCATACAGAGGAAACACCGGAAGGACTGTGCTCTCCATCTAAGGCATATAGAGGAAACACTGGAAGGACTGTGCTCTCCATCTAAGGCATATAGGGGAAACACCGAAAGGACTGTGCTCTCCATCTAAGGCATATAAGGGGAAACACCGAAAGGACTGTGCTCTCCATCTAAGGCATATAGGGGAAACACCGAAAGGACTGTGCTCTCCATCTAAGGCATATAAGGGGAAACACCGGAAGGACTGTGCTCTCCATCTAAGGCATATAGGGGAAACACCGGAAGGACTGTGCTCTCCATCTAAGGCATATAGGGGAAACACCGGAAGGACTGTGCTCTCCATCTAAGGCATATAAGGGGAAACACCGAAAGGACTGTGCTCTCCATCTAAGGCATATAGGGGAAACACCGGAAGGACTGTGCTCTCCATCTAAGGCATATAGAGGAAACACCGGAAGGACTGTGCTCTCCATCTAAGGCATATAGGAGGAAACACCGGAAGGACTGTGCTCTCCATCTAAGGCATATAGGAGGAAACACCGGAAGGACTGTGCTCTCCATCTAAGGCATATAGGGGAAACACCGGAAGGACTGTGCTCTCCATCTAAGGCATATAGAGGAAACACCGGAAGGACTGTGCTCTCCATCTAAGGCATATAAGGGGAAACACCGAAAGGACTGTGCTCTCCATCTAAGGCATATAAGGGGAAACACCGAAAGGACTGTGCTCTCCATCTAAGACATATAAGGGGAAACACCGAAAGGACTGTGCTCTCCATCTAAGGCATATAAAGGAAACACCAGAAGGACTGTGCTCTCCATCTAAGGCATATAGAGGAAACACCGGAAGGACTGTGCTCTCCATCTAAGGCATATAGGGGAAACACCGAAAGGACTGTGCTCTCCATCTAAGGCATATAGGAGGAAACACCGGAAGGACTGTGCTCTCCATCTAAGGCATATAGAGGAAACACCGGAAGGACTGTGCTCTCCATCTAAGGCATATAGAGGAAACACTGGAAGGACTGTGCTCTCCATCTAAGGCATATAGGGGAAACACTGAAAGGACTGTGCTCTCCATCTAAGGCATATAGAGGAAACACCGGAAGGACTGTGCTCTCCATCTAAGGCATATAGGAGGAAACACCGGAAGGACTGTGCTCTCCATCTAAGGCATATAGAGGAAACACCGGAAGGACTGTGCTCTCCATCTAAGGCATATAAGGGGAAACACCGAAAGGACTGTGCTCTCCATCTAAGGCATATAAGGGGAAACACCGAAAGGACTGTGCTCTCCATCTAAGGCATATAGAGGAAACACCGGAAGGACTGTGCTCTCCATCTAAGGCATATAAGGGGAAACACCGAAAGGACTGTGCTCTCCATCTAAGGCATATAGAGGAAACACCAGAAGGACTGTGCTCTCCATCTAAGGCATATAGAGGAAACACTGAAAGGACTGTGCTCTCCATCTAAGGCATATAGAGGAAACACTGAAAGGACTGTGCTCTCCATCTAAGGCATATAAGGGGAAACACTGAAAGGACTGTGCTCTCCATCTAAGGCATATAGAGGAAACACCGAAAGGACTGTGCTCTCCATCTAAGGCATATAAGGGGAAACACTGGAAGGACTGTGCTCTCCATCTAAGCCATACAGGGGGAAACACCGGAAGGACTGTGCTCTCCATCTAAGGCATATAGAAGAAACACCGGAAGGACTGTGCTCTCCATCTAAGGCATATAGAAGAAACACCGGAAGGACTGTGCTCTCCATCTAAGGCATATAGAGGAAACACCGAAAGGACTGTGCTCTCCATCTAAGGCATATAGAGGAAACACCGGAAGGACTGTGCTCTCCATCTAAGGCATATAAGGGGAAACACCGAAAGGACTGTGCTCTCCATCTAAGGCATATAAGGGGAAACACCGAAAGGACTGTGCTCTCCATCTAAGGCATATAGAGGAAACACCAGAAGGACTGTGCTCTCCATCTAAGGCATATAGAGGAAACACCGAAAGGACTGTGCTCTCCATCTAAGGCATATAGAGGAAACACCGGAAGGACTGTGCTCTCCATCTAAGGCATATAAGGGGAAACACCGAAAGGACTGTGCTCTCCATCTAAGGCATATAGAGGAAACACTGGAAGGACTGTGCTCTCCATCTAAGGCATATAGAGGAAACACCGGAAGGACTGTGCTCTCCATCTAAGGCATATAGAGGAAACACTGGAAGGACTGTGCTCTCCATCTAAGGCATATAGGGGAAACACCGGAAGGACTGTGCTCTCCATCTAAGGCATATAAGGGGAAACACCGAAAGGACTGTGCTCTCCATCTAAGGCATATAGGGGAAACACCGGAAGGACTGTGCTCTCCATCTAAGGCATATAGGGGAAACACCGGAAGGACTGTGCTCTCCATCTAAGGCATATAGGGGAAACACCGGAAGGACTGTGCTCTCCATCTAAGGCATATAGAGGAAACACCGGAAGGACTGTGCTCTCCATCTAAGGCATATAGAGGAAACACCGGAAGGACTGTGCTCTCCATCTAAGGCATATAGGAGGAAACACCGGAAGGACTGTGCTCTCCATCTAAGGCATATAGGAGGAAACACCGGAAGGACTGTGCTCTCCATCTAAGGCATATAGAGGAAACACCGGAAGGACTGTGCTCTCCATCTAAGGCATATAGGGGAAACACCGGAAGGACTGTGCTCTCCATCTAAGGCATATAGAGGAAACACCGGAAGGACTGTGCTCTCCATCTAAGGCATATAAGGGGAAACACCGAAAGGACTGTGCTCTCCATCTAAGGCATATAAGGGGAAACACCGAAAGGACTGTGCTCTCCATCTAAGGCATATAAGGGGAAACACCGAAAGGACTGTGCTCTCCATCTAAGGCATATAGAGGAAACACCAGAAGGACTGTGCTCTCCATCTAAGGCATATAGAGGAAACACCGGAAGGACTGTGCTCTCCATCTAAGGCATATAGGAGGAAACACCGGAAGGACTGTGCTCTCCATCTAAGGCATATAGAGGAAACACTGGAAGGACTGTGCTCTCCATCTAAGGCATATAGGGGAAACACTGAAAGGACTGTGCTCTCCATCTAAGGCATATAGAGGAAACACTGGAAGGACTGTGCTCTCCATCTAAGGCATATAGAGGAAACACCGGAAGGACTGTGCTCTCCATCTAAGGCATATAGGAGGAAACACCGGAAGGACTGTGCTCTCCATCTAAGGCATATAGAGGAAACACCGGAAGGACTGTGCTCTCCATCTAAGGCATATAAGGGGAAACACCGAAAGGACTGTGCTCTCCATCTAAGGCATATAAGGGGAAACACCGAAAGGACTGTGCTCTCCATCTAAGGCATATAGAGGAAACACCGGAAGGACTGTGCTCTCCATCTAAGGCATATAAGGGGAAACACCGAAAGGACTGTGCTCTCCATCTAAGGCATATAGAAGAAACACCGGAAGGACTGTGCTCTCCATCTAAGGCATATAGAGGAAACACTGGAAGGACTGTGCTCTCCATCTAAGGCATATAGAGGAAACACCGAAAGGACTGTGCTCTCCATCTAAGGCATATAAGGGGAAACACTGGAAGGACTGTGCTCTCCATCTAAGGCATATAAGGGGAAACACCGAAAGGACTGTGCTCTCCATCTAAGGCATATAGAGGAAACACCGAAAGGACTGTGCTCTCCATCTAAGGCATATAAGGGGAAACACTGGAAGGACTGTGCTCTCCATCTAAGGCATATAAGGGGAAACACCGAAAGGACTGTGCTCTCCATCTAAGGCATATAGAAGAAACACCGGAAGGACTGTGCTCTCCATCTAAGGCATATAAGGGGAAACACTGGAAGGACTGTGCTCTCCATCTAAGGCATATAAGGGGAAACACCGAAAGGACTGTGCTCTCCATCTAAGGCATATAGGGGAAACACCGGAAGGACTGTGCTCTCCATCTAAGGCATATAGGGGAAACACCGGAAGGACTGTGCTCTCCATCTAAGGCATATAAGGGGAAACACCGAAAGGACTGTGCTCTCCATCTAAGGCATATAGGGGAAACACCGGAAGGACTGTGCTCTCCATCTAAGGCATATAGAGGAAACACCGGAAGGACTGTGCTCTCCATCTAAGGCATATAGGAGGAAACACCGGAAGGACTGTGCTCTCCATCTAAGGCATATAGGAGGAAACACCGGAAGGACTGTGCTCTCCATCTAAGGCATATAGGGGAAACACCGGAAGGACTGTGCTCTCCATCTAAGGCATATAGGGGAAACACCGGAAGGACTGTGCTCTCCATCTAAGGCATATAGAGGAAACACCGGAAGGACTGTGCTCTCCATCTAAGGCATATAAGGGGAAACACCGAAAGGACTGTGCTCTCCATCTAAGGCATATAAGGGGAAACACCGAAAGGACTGTGCTCTCCATCTAAGGCATATAAGGGGAAACACCGAAAGGACTGTGCTCTCCATCTAAGGCATATAGAGGAAACACCAGAAGGACTGTGCTCTCCATCTAAGGCATATAGAGGAAACACCGGAAGGACTGTGCTCTCCATCTAAGGCATATAGGAGGAAACACCGAAAGGACTGTGCTCTCCATCTAAGGCATATAGGAGGAAACACCGGAAGGACTGTGCTCTCCATCTAAGGCATATAAGGGAAAACACCGAAAGGACTGTGCTCTCCATCTAAGGCATATAGGAATAAACACCGGAAGGACTGTGCTCTCCATCTAAGGCATATAGAGGAAACACTGGAAGGACTGTGCTCTCCATCTAAGGCATATAGAGGAAACACCGGAAGGACTGTGCTCTCCATCTAAGGCATATAAGGGGAAACACCGAAAGGACTGTGCTCTCCATCTAAGGCATATAGAAGAAACACCGGAAGGACTGTGCTCTCCATCTAAGGCATATAGAGGAAACACTGGAAGGACTGTGCTCTCCATCTAAGGCATATAGAGGAAACACCGAAAGGACTGTGCTCTCCATCTAAGGCATATAAGGGGAAACACTGGAAGGACTGTGCTCTCCATCTAAGGCATATAAGGGGAAACACCGAAAGGACTGTGCTCTCCATCTAAGGCATATAGAGGAAACACCGAAAGGACTGTGCTCTCCATCTAAGGCATATAAGGGGAAACACTGGAAGGACTGTGCTCTCCATCTAAGGCATATAAGGGGAAACACCGAAAGGACTGTGCTCTCCATCTAAGGCATATAGAAGAAACACCGGAAGGACTGTGCTCTCCATCTAAGGCATATAAGGGGAAACACTGGAAGGACTGTGCTCTCCATCTAAGGCATATAAGGGGAAACACCGAAAGGACTGTGCTCTCCATCTAAGGCATATAGAGGAAACACTGGAAGGACTGTGCTCTCCATCTAAGGTCTATAGGGGAAACACCGGAAGGACTGTGCTCTCCATCTAAGGCATATAAGGGGAAACACCGAAAGGACTGTGCTCTCCATCTAAGGCATATAGGGGAAACACCGGAAGGACTGTGCTCTCCATCTAAGGCATATAGGGGAAACACCGGAAGGACTGTGCTCTCCATCTAAGGCATATAAGGGGAAACACCGGAAGGACTGTGCTCTCCATCTAAGGCATATAGAGGAAACACCGGAAGGACTGTGCTCTCCATCTAAGGCATATAGGAGGAAACACCGGAAGGACTGTGCTCTCCATCTAAGGCATATAGGAGGAAACACCGGAAGGACTGTGCTCTCCATCTAAGGCATATAGAAGAAACACCGGAAGGACTGTGCTCTCCATCTAAGGCATATAAGGGGAAACACTGGAAGGACTGTGCTCTCCATCTAAGGCATATAGGGGAAACACCGAAAGGACTGTGCTCTCCATCTAAGGCATATAGAGGAAACACTGGAAGGACTGTGCTCTCCATCTAAGGTCTATAGGGGAAACACCGGAAGGACTGTGCTCTCCATCTAAGGCATATAAGGGGAAACACCGAAAGGACTGTGCTCTCCATCTAAGGCATATAGGGGAAACACCGGAAGGACTGTGCTCTCCATCTAAGGCATATAGGGGAAACACCGGAAGGACTGTGCTCTCCATCTAAGGCATATAAGGGGAAACACCGGAAGGACTGTGCTCTCCATCTAAGGCATATAGAGGAAACACCGGAAGGACTGTGCTCTCCATCTAAGGCATATAGGAGGAAACACCGGAAGGACTGTGCTCTCCATCTAAGGCATATAGGAGGAAACACCGGAAGGACTGTGCTCTCCATCTAAGGCATATAGAGGAAACACCGGAAGGACTGTGCTCTCCATCTAAGGCATATAGGGGAAACACCGGAAGGACTGTGCTCTCCATCTAAGGCATATAGAGGAAACACCGGAAGGACTGTGCTCTCCATCTAAGGCATATAAGGGGAAACACCGAAAGGACTGTGCTCTCCATCTAAGGCATATAAGGGGAAACACCGAAAGGACTGTGCTCTCCATCTAAGGCATATAAGGGGAAACACCGAAAGGACTGTGCTCTCCATCTAAGGCATATAGAGGAAACACCAGAAGGACTGTGCTCTCCATCTAAGGCATATAGAGGAAACACCGGAAGGACTGTGCTCTCCATCTAAGGCATATAGGGGAAACACCGAAAGGACTGTGCTCTCCATCTAAGGCATATAGGAGGAAACACCGGAAGGACTGTGCTCTCCATCTAAGGCATATAGAGGAAACACTGGAAGGACTGTGCTCTCCATCTAAGGCATATAGGGGAAACACTGAAAGGACTGTGCTCTCCATCTAAGGCATATAGAGGAAACACTGGAAGGACTGTGCTCTCCATCTAAGGCATATAGAGGAAACACCGGAAGGACTGTGCTCTCCATCTAAGGCATATAGGAGGAAACACCGGAAGGACTGTGCTCTCCATCTAAGGCATATAGAGGAAACACCGGAAGGACTGTGCTCTCCATCTAAGGCATATAAGGGGAAACACCGAAAGGACTGTGCTCTCCATCTAAGGCATATAAGGGGAAACACCGAAAGGACTGTGCTCTCCATCTAAGGCATATAGAGGAAACACCGGAAGGACTGTGCTCTCCATCTAAGGCATATAAGGGGAAACACCGAAAGGACTGTGCTCTCCATCTAAGGCATATAGAAGAAACACCGGAAGGACTGTGCTCTCCATCTAAGGCATATAGAGGAAACACTGGAAGGACTGTGCTCTCCATCTAAGGCATATAGAGGAAACACCGAAAGGACTGTGCTCTCCATCTAAGGCATATAAGGGGAAACACTGGAAGGACTGTGCTCTCCATCTAAGGCATATAAGGGGAAACACCGAAAGGACTGTGCTCTCCATCTAAGGCATATAGAGGAAACACCGAAAGGACTGTGCTCTCCATCTAAGGCATATAAGGGGAAACACTGGAAGGACTGTGCTCTCCATCTAAGGCATATAAGGGGAAACACCGAAAGGACTGTGCTCTCCATCTAAGGCATATAGAAGAAACACCGGAAGGACTGTGCTCTCCATCTAAGGCATATAAGGGGAAACACTGGAAGGACTGTGCTCTCCATCTAAGGCATATAAGGGGAAACACCGAAAGGACTGTGCTCTCCATCTAAGGCATATAGGGGAAACACCGGAAGGACTGTGCTCTCCATCTAAGGCATATAGGGGAAACACCGGAAGGACTGTGCTCTCCATCTAAGGCATATAAGGGGAAACACCGAAAGGACTGTGCTCTCCATCTAAGGCATATAGGGGAAACACCGGAAGGACTGTGCTCTCCATCTAAGGCATATAGAGGAAACACCGGAAGGACTGTGCTCTCCATCTAAGGCATATAGGAGGAAACACCGGAAGGACTGTGCTCTCCATCTAAGGCATATAGGAGGAAACAGCGGAAGGACTGTGCTCTCCATCTAAGGCATATAGGGGAAACACCGGAAGGACTGTGCTCTCCATCTAAGGCATATAGAGGAAACACCGGAAGGACTGTGCTCTCCATCTAAGGCATATAGGGGAAACACCGGAAGGACTGTGCTCTCCATCTAAGGCATATAGAGGAAACACCGGAAGGACTGTGCTCTCCATCTAAGGCATATAAGGGGAAACACCGAAAGGACTGTGCTCTCCATCTAAGGCATATAAGGGGAAACACCGAAAGGACTGTGCTCTCCATCTAAGGCATATAAGGGGAAACACTGAAAGGACTGTGCTCTCCATCTAAGGCATATAAGGGGAAACACCGAAAGGACTGTGCTCTCCATCTAAGGCATATAGAGGAAACACCAGAAGGACTGTGCTCTCCATCTAAGGCATATAGAGGAAACACCGGAAGGACTGTGCTCTCCATCTAAGGCATATAGGAGGAAACACCGAAAGGACTGTGCTCTCCATCTAAGGCATATAGGAGGAAACACCGGAAGGACTGTGCTCTCCATCTAAGGCATATAAGGGGAAACACCGAAAGGACTGTGCTCTCCATCTAAGGCATATAGGAGGAAACACCGGAAGGACTGTGCTCTCCATCTAAGGCATATAGAGGAAACACTGGAAGGACTGTGCTCTCCATCTAAGGCATATAGGGGAAACACCGGAAGGACTGTGCTCTCCATCTAAGGCATATAGAGGAAACACTGGAAGGACTGTGCTCTCCATCTAAGGCATATAGAGGAAACACCGGAAGGACTGTGCTCTCCATCTAAGGCATATAGAGGAAACACTGGAAGGACTGTGCTCTCCATCTAAGGCATATAGAGGAAACACCGGAAGGACTGTGCTCTCCATCTAAGGCATATAAGGGGAAACACCGAAAGGACTGTGCTCTCCATCTAAGGCATATAAGGGGAAACACCGAAAGGACTGTGCTCTCCATCTAAGGCATATAGAGGAAACACCGGAAGGACTGTGCTCTCCATCTAAGGCATATAAGGGGAAACACCGAAAGGACTGTGCTCTCCATCTAAGGCATATAGAAGAAACACCGGAAGGACTGTGCTCTCCATCTAAGGCATATAGAGGAAACACTGGAAGGACTGTGCTCTCCATCTAAGGCATATAGAGGAAACACCGAAAGGACTGTGCTCTCCATCTAAGGCATATAAGGGGAAACACTGGAAGGACTGTGCTCTCCATCTAAGGCATATAAGGGGAAACACCGAAAGGACTGTGCTCTCCATCTAAGGCATATAGAGGAAACACCGAAAGGACTGTGCTCTCCATCTAAGGCATATAAGGGGAAACACTGGAAGGACTGTGCTCTCCATCTAAGGCATATAAGGGGAAACACCGAAAGGACTGTGCTCTCCATCTAAGGCATATAGAGGAAACACTGGAAGGACTGTGCTCTCCATCTAAGGCATATAAGGGGAAACACCGAAAGGACTGTGCTCTCCATCTAAGGCATATAGAGGAAACACCGGAAGGACTGTGCTCTCCATCTAAGGTCTATAGGGGAAACACCGAAAGGACTGTGCTCTCCATCTAAGGCATATAAGGGGAAACACCGAAAGGACTGTGCTCTCCATCTAAGGCATATAAGGGGAAACACCGGAAGGACTGTGCTCTCCATCTAAGGCATATAGAGGAAACACCGGAAGGACTGTGCTCTCCATCTAAGGCCTATAGGGGAAACACCGAAAGGACTGTGCTCTCCATCTAAGGCATATAGAGGAAACACCGGAAGGACTGTGCTCTCCATCTAAGGCATATAGGGGAAACACCGAAATGACTGTGCTCTCCATCTAAGGCATATAGAGGAAACACCGGAAGGACTGTGCTCTCCATCTAAGGCATATAAGGGGAAACACCGAAAGGACTGTGCTCTCCATCTAAGGTCTATAGGGGAAACACCGGAAGGACTGTGCTCTCCATCTAAGGCATATAAGGGGAAACACCGAAAGGACTGTGCTCTCCATCTAAGGCATATAGGGGAAACACCGGAAGGACTGTGCTCTCCATCTAAGGCATATAGGGGAAACACCGGAAGGACTGTGCTCTCCATCTAAGGCATATAAGGGGAAACACCGGAAGGACTGTGCTCTCCATCTAAGGCATATAGGGGAAACACCGGAAGGACTGTGCTCTCCATCTAAGGCATATAAGGGGAAACACCGAAAGGACTGTGCTCTCCATCTAAGGCATATAGGGGAAACACCGGAAGGACTGTGCTCTCCATCTAAGGCATATAGAGGAAACACCGGAAGGACTGTGCTCTCCATCTAAGGCATATAGGAGGAAACACCGGAAGGACTGTGCTCTCCATCTAAGGCATATAGGAGGAAACACCGGAAGGACTGTGCTCTCCATCTAAGGCATATAGGGGAAACACCGGAAGGACTGTGCTCTCCATCTAAGGCATATAGAGGAAACACCGGAAGGACTGTGCTCTCCATCTAAGGCATATAGAGGAAACACCGGAAGGACTGTGCTCTCCATCTAAGGCATATAAGGGGAAACACCGAAAGGACTGTGCTCTCCATCTAAGGCATATAAGGGGAAACACCGAAAGGACTGTGCTCTCCATCTAAGGCATATAAGGGGAAACACCGAAAGGACTGTGCTCTCCATCTAAGGCATATAGAGGAAACACCAGAAGGACTGTGCTCTCCATCTAAGGCATATAGAGGAAACACCGGAAGGACTGTGCTCTCCATCTAAGGCATATAGGGGAAACACCGAAAGGACTGTGCTCTCCATCTAAGGCATATAGGAGGAAACACCGGAAGGACTGTGCTCTCCATCTAAGGCATATAGAGGAAACACTGGAAGGACTGTGCTCTCCATCTAAGGCATATAGGGGAAACACTGAAAAGACTGTGCTCTCCATCTAAGGCATATAGAGGAAACACTGGAAGGACTGTGCTCTCCATCTAAGGCATATAGAGGAAACACCGGAAGGACTGTGCTCTCCATCTAAGGCATATAGGAGGAAACACCGGAAGGACTGTGCTCTCCATCTAAGGCATATAGAGGAAACACCGGAAGGACTGTGCTCTCCATCTAAGGCATATAAGGGGAAACACCGAAAGGACTGTGCTCTCCATCTAAGGCATATAAGGGGAAACACCGAAAGGACTGTGCTCTCCATCTAAGGCATATAAGGGGAAACACCGAAAGGACTGTGCTCTCCATCTAAGGCATATAGAGGAAACACCGGAAGGACTGTGCTCTCCATCTAAGGCATATAAGGGGAAACACCGAAAGGACTGTGCTCTCCATCTAAGGCATATAGAAGAAACACCGGAAGGACTGTGCTCTCCATCTAAGGCATATAGAGGAAACACTGGAAGGACTGTGCTCTCCATCTAAGGCATATAGAGGAAACACCGAAAGGACTGTGCTCTCCATCTAAGGCATATAAGGGGAAACACTGGAAGGACTGTGCTCTCCATCTAAGGCATATAAGGGGAAACACCGAAAGGACTGTGCTCTCCATCTAAGGCATATAGAGGAAACACCGAAAGGACTGTGCTCTCCATCTAAGGCATATAAGGGGAAACACTGGAAGGACTGTGCTCTCCATCTAAGGCATATAAGGGGAAACACCGAAAGGACTGTGCTCTCCATCTAAGGCATATAGAAGAAACACCGGAAGGACTGTGCTCTCCATCTAAGGCATATTAGGGGGAAACACTGGAAGGACTGTGCTCTCCATCTAAGGCATATAAGGGGAAACACCGAAAGGACTGTGCTCTCCATCTAAGGCATATAGGGGAAACACCGGAAGGACTGTGCTCTCCATCTAAGGCATATAGGGGAAACACCGGAAGGACTGTGCTCTCCATCTAAGGCATATAAGGGGAAACACCGAAAGGACTGTGCTCTCCATCTAAGGCATATAGGGGAAACACCGGAAGGACTGTGCTCTCCATCTAAGGCATATAGAGGAAACACCGGAAGGACTGTGCTCTCCATCTAAGGCATATAGGAGGAAACACCGGAAAGACTGTGCTCTCCATCTAAGGCATATAGGAGGAAACACCGGAAGGACTGTGCTCTCCATCTAAGGCATATAGGGGAAACACCGGAAGGACTGTGCTCTCCATCTAAGGCATATAGAGGAAACACCGGAAGGACTGTGCTCTCCATCTAAGGCATATAGGGGAAACACCGGAAGGACTGTGCTCTCCATCTAAGGCATATAGAGGAAACACCGGAAGGACTGTGCTCTCCATCTAAGGCATATAAGGGGAAACACCGAAAGGACTGTGCTCTCCATCTAAGGCATATAAGGGGAAACACCGAAAGGACTGTACTCTCCATCTAAGGCATATAAGGGGAAACACCGAAAGGACTGTGCTCTCCATCTAAGGCATATAGAGGAAACACCAGAAGGACTGTGCTCTCCATCTAAGGCATATAGAGGAAACACCGGAAGGACTGTGCTCTCCATCTAAGGCATATAGGGGAAACACCGAAAGGACTGTGCTCTCCATCTAAGGCATATAGGAGGAAACACCGGAAGGATTGTGCTCTCCATCTAAGGCATATAGAGGAAACACTGGAAGGACTGTGCTCTCCATCTAAGGCATATAGGGGAAACACCGGAAGGACTGTGCTCTCCATCTAAGGCATATAGAGGAAACACTGGAAGGACTGTGCTCTCCATCTAAGGCATATAGAGGAAACACCGGAAGGACTGTGCTCTCCATCTAAGGCATATAGAGGAAACACTGGAAGGACTGTGCTCTCCATCTAAGGCATATAGAGGAAACACCGGAAGGACTGTGCTCTCCATCTAAGGCATATAAGGGGAAACACCGAAAGGACTGTGCTCTCCATCTAAGGCATATAAGGGGAAACACCGAAAGGACTGTGCTCTCCATCTAAGGCATATAGAGGAAACACCGGAAGGACTGTGCTCTCCATCTAAGGCATATAAGGGGAAACACCGAAAGGACTGTGCTCTCCATCTAAGGCATATAGAAGAAACACCGGAAGGACTGTGCTCTCCATCTAAGGCATATAGAGGAAACACTGGAAGGACTGTGCTCTCCATCTAAGGCATATAGAGGAAACACCGAAAGGACTGTGCTCTCCATCTGAGGCATATAAGGGGAAACACTGGAAGGACTGTGCTCTCCATCTAAGGCATATAAGGGGAAACACCGAAAGGACTGTGCTCTCCATCTAAGGCATATAGAGGAAACACCGAAAGGACTGTGCTCTCCATCTAAGGCATATAAGGGGAAACACTGGAAGGACTGTGCTCTCCATCTAAGGCATATAAGGGGAAACACCGAAAGGACTGTGCTCTCCATCTAAGGCATATAGAAGAAACACCGGAAGGACTGTGCTCTCCATCTAAGGCATATAAGGGGAAACACTGGAAGGACTGTGCTCTCCATCTAAGGCATATAAGGGGAAACACCGAAAGGACTGTGCTCTCCATCTAAGGCATATAGAGGAAACACTGGAAGGACTGTGCTCTCCATCTAAGGCATATAAGGGGAAACACCGAAAGGACTGTGCTCTCCATCTAAGGCATATAGAGGAAACACCGGAAGGACTGTGCTCTCCATCTAAGGTCTATAGGGGAAACACCGAAAGGACTGTGCTCTCCATCTAAGGCATATAAGGGGAAACACCGAAAGGACTGTGCTCTCCATCTAAGGCATATAAGGGGAAACACCGGAAGGACTGTGCTCTCCATCTAAGGCATATAGAGGAAACACCGGAAGGACTGTGCTCTCCATCTAAGGCCTATAGGGGAAACACCGAAAGGACTGTGCTCTCCATCTAAGGCATATAGAGGAAACACCGGAAGGACTGTGCTCTCCATCTAAGGCATATAGGGGAAACACCGAAATGACTGTGCTCTCCATCTAAGGCATATAGAGGAAACACCGGAAGGACTGTGCTCTCCATCTAAGGCATATAAGGGGAAACACCGAAAGGACTGTGCTCTCCATCTAAGGTCTATAGGGGAAACACCGGAAGGACTGTGCTCTCCATCTAAGGCATATAGAGGAAATACCGAAAGGACTGTGCTCTCCATCTAAGGCATATAGAGGAAACACCGGAAGGACTGTGCTCTCCATCTAAGGTCTATAGGGGAAACACCGAAAGGACTGTGCTCTCCATCTAAGGTCTATAGGGGAAACACCGAAAGGACTGTGCTCTCCATCTAAGGTCTATAGGGGAAACACCGAAAGGACTGTGCTCTCCATCTAAGGCATGCATATAAGGGGAAACACCGAAAGGACTGTGCTCTCCATCTAAGGCATATAGGGGAAACACCGAAAGGACTGTGCTCTCCATCTAAGGCATGCATATAAGGGGAAACACCGAAAGGACTGTGCTCTCCATCTAAGGCATATAGAGGAAACACCAGAAGGACTGTGCTCTCCATCTAAGGCATATAGAGGAAACACCGGAAGGACTGTGCTCTCCATCTAAGGCATATAGGGGAAACACCGAAAGGACTGTGCTCTCCATCTAAGGCATATAGAGGAAACACCGGAAGGACTGTGCTCTCCATCTAAGGCATATAAGGGGAAACACCGAAAGGACTGTGCTCTCCATCTAAGGCATATAAGGGGAAACACCGAAAGGACTGTGCTCTCCATCTAAGGCATATAAGGGGAAACACCGAAAGGACTGTGCTCTCCATCTAAGGCATATAGAGGAAACACCGGAAGGACTGTGCTCTCCATCTAAGGCATATAAGGGGAAACACCGAAAGGACTGTGCTCTCCATCTAAGGCATATAGAAGAAACACCGGAAGGACTGTGCTCTCCATCTAAGGCATATAGAGGAAACACTGGAAGGACTGTGCTCTCCATCTAAGGCATATAGAGGAAACACCGAAAGGACTGTGCTCTCCATCTAAGGCATATAAGGGGAAACACTGGAAGGACTGTGCTCTCCATCTAAGGCATATAAGGGGAAACACCGAAAGGACTGTGCTCTCCATCTAAGGCATATAGAGGAAACACCGAAAGGACTGTGCTCTCCATCTAAGGCATATAAGGGGAAACACTGGAAGGACTGTGCTCTCCATCTAAGGCATATAAGGGGAAACACCGAAAGGACTGTGCTCTCCATCTAAGGCATATAGAAGAAACACCGGAAGGACTGTGCTCTCCATCTAAGGCATATTAGGGGAAACACTGGAAGGACTGTGCTCTCCATCTAAGGCATATAAGGGGAAACACCGAAAGGACTGTGCTCTCCATCTAAGGCATATAGGGGAAACACCGGAAGGACTGTGCTCTCCATCTAAGGCATATAGGGGAAACACCGGAAGGACTGTGCTCTCCATCTAAGGCATATAAGGGGAAACACCGAAAGGACTGTGCTCTCCATCTAAGGCATATAGGGGAAACACCGGAAGGACTGTGCTCTCCATCTAAGGCATATAGAGGAAACACCGGAAGGACTGTGCTCTCCATCTAAGGCATATAGGAGGAAACACCGGAAAGACTGTGCTCTCCATCTAAGGCATATAGGAGGAAACACCGGAAGGACTGTGCTCTCCATCTAAGGCATATAGGGGAAACACCGGAAGGACTGTGCTCTCCATCTAAGGCATATAGAGGAAACACCGGAAGGACTGTGCTCTCCATCTAAGGCATATAGGGGAAACACCGGAAGGACTGTGCTCTCCATCTAAGGCATATAGAGGAAACACCGGAAGGACTGTGCTCTCCATCTAAGGCATATAAGGGGAAACACCGAAAGGACTGTGCTCTCCATCTAAGGCATATAAGGGGAAACACCGAAAGGACTGTACTCTCCATCTAAGGCATATAAGGGGAAACACCGAAAGGACTGTGCTCTCCATCTAAGGCATATAGAGGAAACACCAGAAGGACTGTGCTCTCCATCTAAGGCATATAGAGGAAACACCGGAAGGACTGTGCTCTCCATCTAAGGCATATAGGGGAAACACCGAAAGGACTGTGCTCTCCATCTAAGGCATATAGGAGGAAACACCGGAAGGATTGTGCTCTCCATCTAAGGCATATAGAGGAAACACTGGAAGGACTGTGCTCTCCATCTAAGGCATATAGGGGAAACACCGGAAGGACTGTGCTCTCCATCTAAGGCATATAGAGGAAACACTGGAAGGACTGTGCTCTCCATCTAAGGCATATAGAGGAAACACCGGAAGGACTGTGCTCTCCATCTAAGGCATATAGAGGAAACACTGGAAGGACTGTGCTCTCCATCTAAGGCATATAGAGGAAACACCGGAAGGACTGTGCTCTCCATCTAAGGCATATAAGGGGAAACACCGAAAGGACTGTGCTCTCCATCTAAGGCATATAAGGGGAAACACCGAAAGGACTGTGCTCTCCATCTAAGGCATATAGAGGAAACACCGGAAGGACTGTGCTCTCCATCTAAGGCATATAAGGGGAAACACCGAAAGGACTGTGCTCTCCATCTAAGGCATATAGAAGAAACACCGGAAGGACTGTGCTCTCCATCTAAGGCATATAGAGGAAACACTGGAAGGACTGTGCTCTCCATCTAAGGCATATAGAGGAAACACCGAAAGGACTGTGCTCTCCATCTAAGGCATATAAGGGGAAACACTGGAAGGACTGTGCTCTCCATCTAAGGCATATAAGGGGAAACACCGAAAGGACTGTGCTCTCCATCTAAGGCATATAGAGGAAACACCGAAAGGACTGTGCTCTCCATCTAAGGCATATAAGGGGAAACACTGGAAGGACTGTGCTCTCCATCTAAGGCATATAAGGGGAAACACCGAAAGGACTGTGCTCTCCATCTAAGGCATATAGAAGAAACACCGGAAGGACTGTGCTCTCCATCTAAGGCATATAAGGGGAAACACTGGAAGGACTGTGCTCTCCATCTAAGGCATATAAGGGGAAACACCGAAAGGACTGTGCTCTCCATCTAAGGCATATAGAGGAAACACTGGAAGGACTGTGCTCTCCATCTAAGGCATATAAGGGGAAACACCGAAAGGACTGTGCTCTCCATCTAAGGCATATAGAGGAAACACCGGAAGGACTGTGCTCTCCATCTAAGGTCTATAGGGGAAACACCGAAAGGACTGTGCTCTCCATCTAAGGCATATAAGGGGAAACACCGAAAGGACTGTGCTCTCCATCTAAGGCATATAAGGGGAAACACCGGAAGGACTGTGCTCTCCATCTAAGGCATATAGAGGAAACACCGGAAGGACTGTGCTCTCCATCTAAGGCCTATAGGGGAAACACCGAAAGGACTGTGCTCTCCATCTAAGGCATATAGAGGAAACACCGGAAGGACTGTGCTCTCCATCTAAGGCATATAGGGGAAACACCGAAATGACTGTGCTCTCCATCTAAGGCATATAGAGGAAACACCGGAAGGACTGTGCTCTCCATCTAAGGCATATAAGGGGAAACACCGAAAGGACTGTGCTCTCCATCTAAGGTCTATAGGGGAAACACCGGAAGGACTGTGCTCTCCATCTAAGGCATATAGAGGAAATACCGAAAGGACTGTGCTCTCCATCTAAGGCATATAGAGGAAACACCGGAAGGACTGTGCTCTCCATCTAAGGTCTATAGGGGAAACACCGAAAGGACTGTGCTCTCCATCTAAGGTCTATAGGGGAAACACCGAAAGGACTGTGCTCTCCATCTAAGGTCTATAGGGGAAACACCGAAAGGACTGTGCTCTCCATCTAAGGCATGCATATAAGGGGAAACACCGAAAGGACTGTGCTCTCCATCTAAGGCATATAGGGGAAACACCGAAAGGACTGTGCTCTCCATCTAAGGCATGCATATAAGGGGAAACACCGAAAGGACTGTGCTCTCCATCTAAGGCATATAGAGGAAACACCAGAAGGACTGTGCTCTCCATCTAAGGCATATAGAGGAAACACCGGAAGGACTGTGCTCTCCATCTAAGGCATATAGGGGAAACACCGAAAGGACTGTGCTCTCCATCTAAGGCATATAGGAGGAAACACCGGAAGGACTGTGCTCTCCATCTAAGGCATATAGAGGAAACACTGGAAGGACTGTGCTCTCCATCTAAGGCATATAGGGGAAACACTGAAAGGACTGTGCTCTCCATCTAAGGCATATAGAGGAAACACTGGAAGGACTGTGCTCTCCATCTAAGGCATATAGAGGAAACACCGGAAGGACTGTGCTCTCCATCTAAGGCATATAGGAGGAAACACCGGAAGGACTGTGCTCTCCATCTAAGGCATATAGAGGAAACACCGGAAGGACTGTGCTCTCCATCTAAGGCATATAAGGGGAAACACCGAAAGGACTGTGCTCTCCATCTAAGGCATATAAGGGGAAACACCGAAAGGACTGTGCTCTCCATCTAAGGCATATAAGGGGAAACACCGAAAGGACTGTGCTCTCCATCTAAGGCATATAGAAGAAACACCGGAAGGACTGTGCTCTCCATCTAAGGCATATAGAGGAAACACTGGAAGGACTGTGCTCTCCATCTAAGGCATATAGAGGAAACACCGAAAGGACTGTGCTCTCCATCTAAGGCATATAAGGGGAAACACTGGAAGGACTGTGCTCTCCATCTAAGGCATATAAGGGGAAACACCGAAAGGACTGTGCTCTCCATCTAAGGCATATAGAGGAAACACCGAAAGGACTGTGCTCTCCATCTAAGGCATATAAGGGGAAACACTGGAAGGACTGTGCTCTCCATCTAAGGCATATAAGGGGAAACACCGAAAGGACTGTGCTCTCCATCTAAGGCATATAGAAGAAACACCGGAAAAACTGTGCTCTCCATCTAAGGCATATAAGGGGAAACACTGGAAGGACTGTGCTCTCCATCTAAGGCATATAAGGGGAAACACCGAAAGGACTGTGCTCTCCATCTAAGGCATATAGAAGAAACACCGGAAGGACTGTGCTCTCCATCTAAGGCATATAGAGGAAACACTGGAAGGACTGTGCTCTCCATCTAAGGCATATAGAGGAAACACCGAAAGGACTGTGCTCTCCATCTAAGGCATATAGAGGAAACACCGGAAGGACTGTGCTCTCCATCTAAGGCATATAAGGGGAAACACCGAAAGGACTGTGCTCTCCATCTAAGGCATATAGAAGAAACACCGGAAGGACTGTGCTCTCCATCTAAGGCATATAGAGGAAACACTGGAAGGACTGTGCTCTCCATCTAAGGCATATAGAGGAAACACCGAAAGGACTGTGCTCTCCATCTAAGGCATATAAGGGGAAACACTGGAAGGACTGTGCTCTCCATCTAAGGCATATAAGGGGAAACACCGAAAGGACTGTGCTCTCCATCTAAGGCATATAGAGGAAACACCGAAAGGACTGTGCTCTCCATCTAAGGCATATAAGGGGAAACACTGGAAGGACTGTGCTCTCCATCTAAGGCATATAAGGGGAAACACCGAAAGGACTGTGCTCTCCATCTAAGGCATATAGAAGAAACACCGGAAGGACTGTGCTCTCCATCTAAGGCATATAAGGGGAAACACTGGAAGGACTGTGCTCTCCATCTAAGGCATATAAGGGGAAACACCGAAAGGACTGTGCTCTCCATCTAAGGCATATAGGGGAAACACCGGAAGGACTGTGCTCTCCATCTAAGGCATATAGGGGAAACACCGGAAGGACTGTGCTCTCCATCTAAGGCATATAAGGGGAAACACCGAAAGGACTGTGCTCTCCATCTAAGGCATATAGGGGAAACACCGGAAGGACTGTGCTCTCCATCTAAGGCATATAGAGGAAACACCGGAAGGACTGTGCTCTCCATCTAAGGCATATAGGAGGAAACACCGGAAGGACTGTGCTCTCCATCTAAGGCATATAGGAGGAAACACCGGAAGGACTGTGCTCTCCATCTAAGGCATATAGGGGAAACACCGGAAGGACTGTGCTCTCCATCTAAGGCATATAGAGGAAACACCGGAAGGACTGTGCTCTCCATCTAAGGCATATAGGGGAAACACCGGAAGGACTGTGCTCTCCATCTAAGGCATATAGAGGAAACACCGGAAGGACTGTGCTCTCCATCTAAGGCATATAAGGGGAAACACCGAAAGGACTGTGCTCTCCATCTAAGGCATATAAGGGGAAACACCGAAAGGACTGTACTCTCCATCTAAGGCATATAAGGGGAAACACCGAAAGGACTGTGCTCTCCATCTAAGGCATATAGAGGAAACACCAGAAGGACTGTGCTCTCCATCTAAGGCATATAGAGGAAACACCGGAAGGACTGTGCTCTCCATCTAAGGCATATAGGGGAAACACCGAAAGGACTGTGCTCTCCATCTAAGGCATATAGGAGGAAACACCGGAAGGACTGTGCTCTCCATCTAAGGCATATAGAGGAAACACTGGAAGGACTGTGCTCTCCATCTAAGGCATATAGGGGAAACACCGGAAGGACTGTGCTCTCCATCTAAGGCATATAGAGGAAACACTGGAAGGACTGTGCTCTCCATCTAAGGCATATAGAGGAAACACTGGAAGGACTGTGCTCTCCATCTAAGGCATATAGAGGAAACACCGGAAGGACTGTGCTCTCCATCTAAGGCATATAAGGGGAAACACCGAAAGGACTGTGCTCTCCATCTAAGGCATATAAGGGGAAACACCGAAAGGACTGTGCTCTCCATCTAAGGCATATAAGGGGAAACACTGGAAGGACTGTGCTCTCCATCTAAGGCATATAAGGGGAAACACCGAAAGGACTGTGCTCTCCATCTAAGGCATATAGAGGAAACACCGAAAGGACTGTGCTCTCCATCTAAGGCATATAAGGGGAAACACTGGAAGGACTGTGCTCTCCATCTAAGGCATATAAGGGGAAACACCGAAAGGACTGTGCTCTCCATCTAAGGCATATAGAAGAAACACCGGAAGGACTGTGCTCTCCATCTAAGGCATATAAGGGGAAACACTGGAAGGACTGTGCTCTCCATCTAAGGCATATAAGGGGAAACACCGAAAGGACTGTGCTCTCCATCTAAGGCATATAGAGGAAACACTGGAAGGACTGTGCTCTCCATCTAAGGCATATAAGGGGAAACACCGAAAGGACTGTGCTCTCCATCTAAGGCATATAGAGGAAACACCGGAAGGACTGTGCTCTCCATCTAAGGTCTATAGGGGAAACACCGAAAGGACTGTGCTCTCCATCTAAGGCATATAAGGGGAAACACCGAAAGGACTGTGCTCTCCATCTAAGGCATATAAGGGGAAACACCGGAAGGACTGTGCTCTCCATCTAAGGCATATAGAGGAAACACCGGAAGGACTGTGCTCTCCATCTAAGGCCTATAGGGGAAACACCGAAAGGACTGTGCTCTCCATCTAAGGCATATAGAGGAAACACCGGAAGGACTGTGCTCTCCATCTAAGGCATATAGGGGAAACACCGAAATGACTGTGCTCTCCATCTAAGGCATATAGAGGAAACACCGGAAGGACTGTGCTCTCCATCTAAGGCATATAAGGGGAAACACCGAAAGGACTGTGCTCTCCATCTAAGGTCTATAGGGGAAACACCGGAAGGACTGTGCTCTCCATCTAAGGCATATAGAGGAAATACCGAAAGGACTGTGCTCTCCATCTAAGGCATATAGAGGAAACACCGGAAGGACTGTGCTCTCCATCTAAGGTCTATAGGGGAAACACCGAAAGGACTGTGCTCTCCATCTAAGGTCTATAGGGGAAACACCGAAAGGACTGTGCTCTCCATCTAAGGTCTATAGGGGAAACACCGAAAGGACTGTGCTCTCCATCTAAGGCATGCATATAAGGGGAAACACCGAAAGGACTGTGCTCTCCATCTAAGGCATATAGGGGAAACACCGAAAGGACTGTGCTCTCCATCTAAGGCATGCATATAAGGGGAAACACCGAAAGGACTGTGCTCTCCATCTAAGGCATATAGGGGAAACACCGGAAGGACTGTGCTCTCCATCTAAGGCATATAGGGGAAACACCGAAAGGACTGTGCTCTCCATCTAAGGCATATAGAGGAAACACCAGAAGGACTGTGCTCTCCATCTAAGGCATATAGAGGAAACACCGAAAGGACTGTGCTCTCCATCTAAGGCATATAGAGGAAACACCGAAAGGACTGTGCTCTCCATCTAAGGCATATAGAGGAAACACCGGAAGGACTGTGCTCTCCATCTAAGGCATATAGAGGAAACACCGAAAGGACTGTGCTCTCCATCTAAGGCATATAGAGGAAACACCGAAAGGACTGTGCTCTCCATCTAAGGCATATAAGGGGAAACACTGGAAGGACTGTGCTCTCCATCTAAGGCATATAAGGGGAAACACCGAAAGGACTGTGCTCTCCATCTAAGGCATATAGAAGAAACACCGGAAGGACTGTGCTCTCCATCTAAGGCATATAAGGGGAAACACTGGAAGGACTGTGCTCTCCATCTAAGGCATATAAGGGGAAACACCGAAAGGACTGTGCTCTCCATCTAAGGCATATAGAGGAAACACTGGAAGGACTGTGCTCTCCATCTAAGGCATATAGAGGAAACACCGAAAGGACTGTGCTCTCCATCTAAGGCATATAGAGGAAACACTGGAAGGACTGTGCTCTCCATCTAAGGCATATAGAGGAAACACCGAAAGGACTGTGCTCTCCATCTAAGGCATATAAGGGGAAACACCGAAAGGACTGTGCTCTCCATCTAAGGCATATAGAGGAAACACTGGAAGGACTGTGCTCTCCATCTAAGGCATATAAGGGGAAACACTGGAAGGACTGTGCTCTCCATCTAAGGCATATAAGGGGAAACACTGGAAGGACTGTGCTCTCCATCTAAGGCATATAAGGGGAAACACCGAAAGGACTGTGCTCTCCATCTAAGGCATATAAGGGGAAACACTGGAAGGACTGTGCTCTCCATCTAAGGCATATAGAGGAAACTCCGGAAGGACTGTGCTCTCCATCTAAGGCCTATAGGGGAAAC
Source organism: Rana muscosa (assembly GCA_029206835.1). Classification (NCBI taxonomy): domain Eukaryota; kingdom Metazoa; phylum Chordata; class Amphibia; order Anura; family Ranidae; genus Rana; species Rana muscosa. The sequence goes on from CM055118.1 coordinate 372,620,213, forward strand.
ACCGAAAGGACTGTGCTCTCCATCTAAGGCATATAAGGGGAAACACCGAAAGGACTGTGCTCTCCATCTAAGGCATATAAGGGGAAACACCGGAAGGACTGTGCTCTCCATCTAAGGCATATAGAGGAAACACCGGAAGGACTGTGCTCTCCATCTAAGGCCTATAGGGGAAACACCGAAATGACTGTGCTCTCCATCTAAGGCATATAGGGGAAACACCGAAAGGACTGTGCTCTCCATCTAAGGCATATAGAGGAAATACCGAAAGGACTGTGCTCTCCATCTAAGGAATATAGGGGAAACACCGAAAGGACTGTGCTCTCCATCTAAGGAATATAGAGGAAACACCGGAAGGACTGTGCTCTCCATCTAAGGTCTATAGGGGAAACACCGAAAGGACTGTGCTCTCCATCTAAGGTCTTTAGGGGAAACACCGAAAGGACTGTGCTCTCCATCTAAGGTCTATAGGGGAAACACCGGAAGGACTGTGCTCTCCATCTAAGGCATATAGAGGAAATACCGAAAGGACTGTGCTCTCCATCTAAGGAATATAGGGGAAACACCGAAAGGACTGTGCTCTCCATCTAAGGAATATAGAGGAAACACCGGAAGGACTGTGCTCTCCATCTAAGGTCTATAGGGGAAACACCGAAAGGACTGTGCTCTCCATCTAAGGTCTATAGGGGAAACACCGAAAGGACTGTGTTCTCCATCTAAGGTCTATAGGCGAAACACCGAAAGGACTGTGCTCTCCATCTAAGGCATGCATATAAGGGGAAACACCGAAAGGACTGTGCTCTCCATCTAAGGCATATAGGGGAAACACCGAAAGGACTGTGCTCTCCATCTAAGGCATGCATATAAGGGGAAACACCGAAAGGACTGTGCTCTCCATCTAAGGCATATAGAGGAAACACCGGAAGGACTGTGCTCTCCATCTAAGGCATACAGGGGAAACACCGAAAGGACTGTGCTCTCCATCTAAGGCATATAGAGGAAACACCGGAAGGACTGTGCTCTCCATCTAAGGCCTATAGGGGAAACACCGAAAGGACTGTGCTCTCCATCTAAGGCATATAAGGGGAAACACCGGAAGGACTGTGCTCTCCATCTAAGGCATATAAGGGGAAACACCGGAAGGACTGTGCTCTCCATCTAAGGCATATAGAGGAAACACCGAAAGGACTGTGCTCTCCATCTAAGGCATATAAGGGGAAACACCGAAAAGACTGTGCTCTCCATCTCAGGCATATAGGGGAAACACCGAAAGGACTGTGCTCTCCATCTAAGGTATACAGGGGAAACAACGAAAAGACTGTGCTCTCCATCTAAGGCATATAGGGGAAACACCGAAAGGACTGTGCTCTCCATCTAAGGTATACAGTGGAAACAACGAAAGGACTGTGCTCTCCATCTAAGGCATATAGGGGAAACACCGAAAGGACTGTGCTCTCCATCTAAGGCATATAGGGGAAACACCGAAAGGACTGTGCTCTCCATCTAAGGTATACAAGGGAAACACCGGAAGGACTGTGCTCTCCATCTAAGGTATATAAGGGGAAACACTGGAAGGACTGTGCTCTCCATCTAAAGCATATAGGGGAAACACCGAAAGGACTGTGCTCTCCATCTAAGGCATATAAGGGGAAACACCGAAAGGACTGTGCTCTCCATCTAAAGCATATAGGGGAAACACCGAAAGGACTGTGCTCTCCATCTAAGGCATATAAGGGGAAACACCGGAAGGACTGTGCTCTCCATCTAAGGCCTATAGAGGAAACACCGGAAGGACTGTGCTCTCCATCTAAGGCATATAGAGGAAACACCGAAAGGACTGTGCTCTCCATCTAAGGTATATAGGGGAAACACCGGAAGGACTGTGCTCTCCATCTAAGGCATATAAGGGGAAACACTGGAAGGACTGTGCTCTCCATCTAAGGCATATAGGGGAAACACCGAAAGGACTGTGCTCTCCATCTAAGGCATATAGGGGAAACACCGAAAGGACTGTGCTCTCCATCTAAGGCATATAAGGGGAAACACCGAAAGGACTGTGCTCTCCATCTAAGGCATATAAGGGGAAACACCGGAGGACTGTGCTCTCCATCCAAGGCATATAAGGGGAAACACTGAAAGGAATGTGCTCTCCATCTAAGGCATATAGAGGAAACACTGAAAGGACTGTGCTCTCCATCTAAGGCATATAAGGGGAAACACCGAAAGGACTGTGCTCTCCATCTAAGGCATATAGGGGAAACACCGAAAGGACTGTGCTCTCCATCTAAGGCATATAAGGGGAAACACCGAAAGGACTGTGCTCTCCATCTAAGGCATATAGAGGAAACACTGGAAGGACTGTGCTCTCCATCTAAGGCATATAAGGGGAAACACTGGAAGGACTGTGCTCTCCATCTAAGGCATATAAGGGGAAACACCGAAAGGACTGTGCTCTCCATCTAAGGCATATAAGGGGAAACACCGAAAGGACTGTGCTCTCCATCTAAGGCATATAAGGGGAAACACCGAAAGGACTGTGCTCTCCATCTAAGGCATATAAGGGGAAACACCGGAGGACTGTGCTCTCCATCTAAGGCATATAAGGGGAAACACCGAAAGGACTGTGCTCTCCATCTAAGGCATATAAGGGGAAACACTGGAAGGACTGTGCTCTCCATCTAAGGCATATAGGGGAAACACCGAAAGGACTGTGCTCTCCATCTAAGGCATATAGGGGAAACACCGAAAGGACTGTGCTCTCCATCTAAGGCATATAAGGGGAAACACCGGAAGGACTGTGCTCTCCATCTAAGGCATATAAGGGGAAACACCGGAAGGACTGTGCTCTCCATCTAAGGCATATAAGGGGAAACACCGAAAGGACTGTGCTCTCCATCTAAGGCATATAAGGGGAAATACTGGAAGGACTGTGCTCTCCATCTAAGGCATATAGGGGAAACACCGAAAGGACTGTGCTCTCCATCTAAGTCATATAGGGGAAACACCGAAAGGACTGTGCTCTCCATCTAAGGCATATAAGGGGAAACACCGGAAGGACTGTGCTCTCCATCTAAGGCATATAGGGGAAACACCGAAAGGACTGTGCTCTCCATCTAAGGCATATAGAGGAAGCACCGGAAGGACTGTGCTCTCCATCTAAGGCATATAGGGGAAACACCGAAAGGACTGTGCTCTCCATCTAAGGCATGCATATAAGGGGAAACACCGAAAGGACTGTGCTCTCCATCTAAGGCATATAGAGGAAACACCGGAAGGACTGTGCTCTCCATCTAAGGCATACAGGGGAAACACCGAAAGGACTGTGCTCTCCATCTAAGGCATATAGAGGAAACACCGGAAGGACTGTGCTCTCCATCTAAGGCCTATAGGGGAAACACCGAAAGGACTGTGCTCTCCATCTAAGGCATATAAGGGGAAACACCGGAAGGACTGTGCTCTCCATCTAAGGCATATAAGGGGAAACACCGGAAGGACTGTGCTCTCCATCTAAGGCATATAGAGGAAACACCGAAAGGACTGTGCTCTCCATCTAAGGCATATAAGGGGAAACACCGAAAGGACTGTGCTCTCCATCTAAGGCATATAAGGGGAAACACCGAAAAGACAGTGCTCTCCATCTCAGGCATATAAGGGGAAACACGGGAAGGACTGTGCTCTCCATCTAAGGCATATAGAGGAAACACCGGAAGGACTGTGCTCTCCATCTAAGGCATATAGGGGAAACACCGAAAGGACTGTGCTCTCCATCTAAGGCATATAGGGGAAACAACGAAAGGACTGTGCTCTCCATCTAAGGCATATAGGGGAAACACCGAAAGGACTGTGCTCTCCATCTAAGGTATACAGGGGAAACAACGAAAAGACTGTGCTCTCCATCTAAGGCATATAGGGGAAACACCGAAAGGACTGTGCTCTCCATCTAAGGTATACAGTGGAAACAACGAAAGGACTGTGCTCTCCATCTAAGGCATATAGGGGAAACACCGAAAGGACTGTGCTCTCCATCTAAGGCATATAGGGGAAACACCGAAAGGACTGTGCTCTCCATCTAAGGTATACAAGGGAAACACCGGAAGGACTGTGCTCTCCATCTAAGGTATATAAGGGGAAACACTGGAAGGACTGTGCTCTCCATCTAAAGCATATAGGGGAAACACCGAAAGGACTGTGCTCTCCATCTAAGGCATATAAGGGGAAACACCGAAAGGACTGTGCTCTCCATCTAAAGCATATAGGGGAAACACCGAAAGGACTGTGCTCTCCATCTAAGGCATATAAGGGGAAACACCGGAAGGACTGTGCTCTCCATCTAAGGCCTATAGAGGAAACACCGGAAGGACTGTGCTCTCCATCTAAGGCATATAGAGGAAACACCGAAAGGACTGTGCTCTCCATCTAAGGTATATAGGGGAAACACCGGAAGGACTGTGCTCTCCATCTAAGGCATATAAGGGGAAACACTGGAAGGACTGTGCTCTCCATCTAAGGCATATAGGGGAAACACCGAAAGGACTGTGCTCTCCATCTAAGGCATATAGGGGAAACACCGAAAGGACTGTGCTCTCCATCTAAGGCATATAAGGGGAAACACCGAAAGGACTGTGCTCTCCATCTAAGGCATATAAGGGGAAACACCGGAGGACTGTGCTCTCCATCCAAGGCATATAAGGGGAAACACTGAAAGGAATGTGCTCTCCATCTAAGGCATATAGAGGAAACACTGAAAGGACTGTGCTCTCCATCTAAGGCATATAAGGGGAAACACCGAAAGGACTGTGCTCTCCATCTAAGGCATATAGGGGAAACACCGAAAGGACTGTGCTCTCCACCTAAGGCATATAAGGGGAAACACCGAAAGGACTGTGCTCTCCATCTAAGGCATATAGAGGAAACACTGGAAGGACTGTGCTCTCCATCTAAGGCATATAGAGGAAGCACCGGAAGGACTGTGCTCTCCATCTAAGGCATATAGAGGAAACACTGGAAGGACTGTGCTCTCCATCTAAGGCATATAAGGGGAAACACCAAAAGGACTGTGCTCTCCATCTAAGGCATATAAGGGGAAACACCGAAAGGACTGTGCTCTCCATCTAAGGCATATAAGGGGAAACACCGAAAGGACTGTGCTCTCCATCTAAGGCATATAAGGGGAAACACCGGAGGACTGTGCTCTCCATCTAAGGCATATAAGGGGAAACACCGAAAGGACTGTGCTCTCCATCTAAGGCATATAAGGGGAAACACTGGAAGGACTGTGCTCTCCATCTAAGGCATATAGGGGAAACACCGAAAGGACTGTGCTCTCCATCTAAGGCATATAGGGGAAACACCGAAAGGACTGTGCTCTCCATCTAAGGCATATAAGGGGAAACACCGGAAGGACTGTGCTCTCCATCTAAGGCATATAAGGGGAAACACCGGAAGGACTGTGCTCTCCATCTAAGGCATATAAGGGGAAACACCGAAAGGACTGTGCTCTCCATCTAAGGCATATAAGGGGAAATACTGGAAGGACTGTGCTCTCCATCTAAGGCATATAGGGGAAACACCGAAAGGACTGTGCTCTCCATCTAAGTCATATAGGGGAAACACCGAAAAGACTGTGCTCTCCATCTAAGGCATATAAGGGGAAACACCGGAAGGACTGTGCTCTCCATCTAAGGCATATAGGGGAAACACCGAAAGGACTGTGCTCTCCATCTAAGGCATATAGAGGAAGCACCGGAAGGACTGTGCTCTCCATCTAAGGCATATAGAGGAAACACCGGAAGGACTGTGCTCTCCATCTAAGGCATATAGAGGAAACACCGAAAGGACTGTGCTCTCCATCTAAGGTATATAGGGGAAACACCGGAAGGACTGTGCTCTCCATCTAAGGCATATAAGGGGAAACACTGGAAGGACTGTGCTCTCCATCTAAGGCATATAAGGGGAAACACCGAAAGGACTGTGCTCTCCATCCAAGGCATATAAGGGGAAACACTGAAAGGAATGTGCTCTCCATCTAAGGCATATAGAGGAAACACTGAAAGGACTGTGCTCTCCATCTAAGGCATATAAGGGGAAACACCGAAAGGACTGTGCTCTCCATCTAAGGCATATAGGGGAAACACCGAAAGGACTGTGCTCTCCATCTAAGGCATATAAGGGGAAACACCGAAAGGACTGTGCTCTCCATCTAAGGCATATAGAGGAAACACTGGAAGGACTGTGCTCTCCATCTAAGGCATATAGAGGAAGCACCGGAAGGACTGTGCTCTCCATCTAAGGCATATAGAGGAAACACTGGAAGGACTGTGCTCTCCATCTAAGGCATATAAGGGGAAACACCGAAAGGACTGTGCTCTCCATCTAAGGCATATAAGGGGAAACACCGAAAGGACTGTGCTCTCCATCTAAGGCATATAGGGGAAACACCGGAAGGACTGTGCTCTCCATCTAAGGCATATAGAGGAAACACCGGAAGGACTGTGCTCTCCATCTAAGGTCTATAGGGGAAACACCGAAAGGACTGTGCTCTCCATCTAAGGCATATAAGGGGAAACACCGAAAGGACTGTGCTCTCCATCTAAGGCATATAAGGGGAAACACCGGAAGGACTGTGCTCTCCATCTAAGGCATATAGAGGAAACACCGGAAGGACTGTGCTCTCCATCTAAGGCCTATAGGGGAAACACCGAAAGGACTGTGCTCTCCATCTAAGGCATATAGAGGAAACACCGGAAGGACTGTGCTCTCCATCTAAGGCATATAGGGGAAACACCGAAATGACTGTGCTCTCCATCTAAGGCATATAGAGGAAACACCGGAAGGACTGTGCTCTCCATCTAAGGCATATAAGGGGAAACACCGAAAGGACTGTGCTCTCCATCTAAGGTCTATAGGGGAAACACCGGAAGGACTGTGCTCTCCATCTAAGGCATATAGAGGAAATACCGAAAGGACTGTGCTCTCCATCTAAGGCATATAGAGGAAACACCGGAAGGACTGTGCTCTCCATCTAAGGTCTATAGGGGAAACACCGAAAGGACTGTGCTCTCCATCTAAGGTCTATAGGGGAAACACCGAAAGGACTGTGCTCTCCATCTAAGGTCTATAGGGGAAACACCGAAAGGACTGTGCTCTCCATCTAAGGCATGCATATAAGGGGAAACACCGAAAGGACTGTGCTCTCCATCTAAGGCATATAGGGGAAACACCGAAAGGACTGTGCTCTCCATCTAAGGCATGCATATAAGGGGAAACACCGAAAGGACTGTGCTCTCCATCTAAGGCATATAGAGGAAACACCAGAAGGACTGTGCTCTCCATCTAAGGCATATAGAGGAAACACCGGAAGGACTGTGCTCTCCATCTAAGGCATATAGGGGAAACACCGAAAGGACTGTGCTCTCCATCTAAGGCATATAGGAGGAAACACCGGAAGGACTGTGCTCTCCATCTAAGGCATATAGAGGAAACACTGGAAGGACTGTGCTCTCCATCTAAGGCATATAGGGGAAACACTGAAAGGACTGTGCTCTCCATCTAAGGCATATAGAGGAAACACTGGAAGGACTGTGCTCTCCATCTAAGGCATATAGAGGAAACACCGGAAGGACTGTGCTCTCCATCTAAGGCATATAGGAGGAAACACCGGAAGGACTGTGCTCTCCATCTAAGGCATATAGAGGAAACACCGGAAGGACTGTGCTCTCCATCTAAGGCATATAAGGGGAAACACCGAAAGGACTGTGCTCTCCATCTAAGGCATATAAGGGGAAACACCGAAAGGACTGTGCTCTCCATCTAAGGCATATAAGGGGAAACACCGAAAGGACTGTGCTCTCCATCTAAGGCATATAGAAGAAACACCGGAAGGACTGTGCTCTCCATCTAAGGCATATAGAGGAAACACTGGAAGGACTGTGCTCTCCATCTAAGGCATATAGAGGAAACACCGAAAGGACTGTGCTCTCCATCTAAGGCATATAAGGGGAAACACTGGAAGGACTGTGCTCTCCATCTAAGGCATATAAGGGGAAACACCGAAAGGACTGTGCTCTCCATCTAAGGCATATAGAGGAAACACCGAAAGGACTGTGCTCTCCATCTAAGGCATATAAGGGGAAACACTGGAAGGACTGTGCTCTCCATCTAAGGCATATAAGGGGAAACACCGAAAGGACTGTGCTCTCCATCTAAGGCATATAGAAGAAACACCGGAAAAACTGTGCTCTCCATCTAAGGCATATAAGGGGAAACACTGGAAGGACTGTGCTCTCCATCTAAGGCATATAAGGGGAAACACCGAAAGGACTGTGCTCTCCATCTAAGGCATATAGAAGAAACACCGGAAGGACTGTGCTCTCCATCTAAGGCATATAGAGGAAACACTGGAAGGACTGTGCTCTCCATCTAAGGCATATAGAGGAAACACCGAAAGGACTGTGCTCTCCATCTAAGGCATATAGAGGAAACACCGGAAGGACTGTGCTCTCCATCTAAGGCATATAAGGGGAAACACCGAAAGGACTGTGCTCTCCATCTAAGGCATATAGAAGAAACACCGGAAGGACTGTGCTCTCCATCTAAGGCATATAGAGGAAACACTGGAAGGACTGTGCTCTCCATCTAAGGCATATAGAGGAAACACCGAAAGGACTGTGCTCTCCATCTAAGGCATATAAGGGGAAACACTGGAAGGACTGTGCTCTCCATCTAAGGCATATAAGGGGAAACACCGAAAGGACTGTGCTCTCCATCTAAGGCATATAGAGGAAACACCGAAAGGACTGTGCTCTCCATCTAAGGCATATAAGGGGAAACACTGGAAGGACTGTGCTCTCCATCTAAGGCATATAAGGGAAACACCGAAAGGACTGTGCTCTCCATCTAAGGCATATAGAAGAAACACCGGAAGGACTGTGCTCTCCATCTAAGGGCATATAAGGGGAAACACTGGAAGGACTGTGCTCTCCATCTAAGGCATATAAGGGGAAACACCGAAAGGACTGTGCTCTCCATCTAAGGCATATAGGGGAAACACCGGAAGGACTGTGCTCTCCATCTAAGGCATATAGGGGAAACACCGGAAGGACTGTGCTCTCCATCTAAGGCATATAAGGGGAAACACCGAAAGGACTGTGCTCTCCATCTAAGGCATATAGGGGAAACACCGGAAGGACTGTGCTCTCCATCTAAGGCATATAGAGGAAACACCGGAAGGACTGTGCTCTCCATCTAAGGCATATAGGAGGAAACACCGGAAGGACTGTGCTCTCCATCTAAGGCATATAGGAGGAAACACCGGAAGGACTGTGCTCTCCATCTAAGGCATATAGGGGAAACACCGGAAGGACTGTGCTCTCCATCTAAGGCATATAGAGGAAACACCGGAAGGACTGTGCTCTCCATCTAAGGCATATAGGGGAAACACCGGAAGGACTGTGCTCTCCATCTAAGGCATATAGAGGAAACACCGGAAGGACTGTGCTCTCCATCTAAGGCATATAAGGGGAAACACCGAAAGGACTGTGCTCTCCATCTAAGGCATATAAGGGGAAACACCGAAAGGACTGTACTCTCCATCTAAGGCATATAAGGGGAAACACCGAAAGGACTGTGCTCTCCATCTAAGGCATATAGAGGAAACACCAGAAGGACTGTGCTCTCCATCTAAGGCATATAGAGGAAACACCGGAAGGACTGTGCTCTCCATCTAAGGCATATAGGGGAAACACCGAAAGGACTGTGCTCTCCATCTAAGGCATATAGGAGGAAACACCGGAAGGACTGTGCTCTCCATCTAAGGCATATAGAGGAAACACTGGAAGGACTGTGCTCTCCATCTAAGGCATATAGGGGAAACACCGGAAGGACTGTGCTCTCCATCTAAGGCATATAGAGGAAACACTGGAAGGACTGTGCTCTCCATCTAAGGCATATAGAGGAAACACTGGAAGGACTGTGCTCTCCATCTAAGGCATATAGAGGAAACACCGGAAGGACTGTGCTCTCCATCTAAGGCATATAAGGGGAAACACCGAAAGGACTGTGCTCTCCATCTAAGGCATATAAGGGGAAACACCGAAAGGACTGTGCTCTCCATCTAAGGCATATAAGGGGAAACACTGGAAGGACTGTGCTCTCCATCTAAGGCATATAAGGGGAAACACCGAAAGGACTGTGCTCTCCATCTAAGGCATATAGAGGAAACACCGAAAGGACTGTGCTCTCCATCTAAGGCATATAAGGGGAAACACTGGAAGGACTGTGCTCTCCATCTAAGGCATATAAGGGGAAACACCGAAAGGACTGTGCTCTCCATCTAAGGCATATAGAAGAAACACCGGAAGGACTGTGCTCTCCATCTAAGGCATATAAGGGGAAACACTGGAAGGACTGTGCTCTCCATCTAAGGCATATAAGGGGAAACACCGAAAGGACTGTGCTCTCCATCTAAGGCATATAGAGGAAACACTGGAAGGACTGTGCTCTCCATCTAAGGCATATAAGGGGAAACACCGAAAGGACTGTGCTCTCCATCTAAGGCATATAGAGGAAACACCGGAAGGACTGTGCTCTCCATCTAAGGTCTATAGGGGAAACACCGAAAGGACTGTGCTCTCCATCTAAGGCATATAAGGGGAAACACCGAAAGGACTGTGCTCTCCATCTAAGGCATATAAGGGGAAACACCGGAAGGACTGTGCTCTCCATCTAAGGCATATAGAGGAAACACCGGAAGGACTGTGCTCTCCATCTAAGGCCTATAGGGGAAACACCGAAAGGACTGTGCTCTCCATCTAAGGCATATAGAGGAAACACCGGAAGGACTGTGCTCTCCATCTAAGGCATATAGGGGAAACACCGAAATGACTGTGCTCTCCATCTAAGGCATATAGAGGAAACACCGGAAGGACTGTGCTCTCCATCTAAGGCATATAAGGGGAAACACCGAAAGGACTGTGCTCTCCATCTAAGGTCTATAGGGGAAACACCGGAAGGACTGTGCTCTCCATCTAAGGCATATAGAGGAAATACCGAAAGGACTGTGCTCTCCATCTAAGGCATATAGAGGAAACACCGGAAGGACTGTGCTCTCCATCTAAGGTCTATAGGGGAAACACCGAAAGGACTGTGCTCTCCATCTAAGGTCTATAGGGGAAACACCGAAAGGACTGTGCTCTCCATCTAAGGTCTATAGGGGAAACACCGAAAGGACTGTGCTCTCCATCTAAGGCATGCATATAAGGGGAAACACCGAAAGGACTGTGCTCTCCATCTAAGGCATATAGGGGAAACACCGAAAGGACTGTGCTCTCCATCTAAGGCATGCATATAAGGGGAAACACCGAAAGGACTGTGCTCTCCATCTAAGGCATATAGGGGAAACACCGGAAGGACTGTGCTCTCCATCTAAGGCATATAGGGGAAACACCGAAAGGACTGTGCTCTCCATCTAAGGCATATAGAGGAAACACCAGAAGGACTGTGCTCTCCATCTAAGGCATATAGAGGAAACACCGAAAGGACTGTGCTCTCCATCTAAGGCATATAGAGGAAACACCGAAAGGACTGTGCTCTCCATCTAAGGCATATAGAGGAAACACCGGAAGGACTGTGCTCTCCATCTAAGGCATATAGAGGAAACACCGAAAGGACTGTGCTCTCCATCTAAGGCATATAGAGGAAACACCGAAAGGACTGTGCTCTCCATCTAAGGCATATAAGGGGAAACACTGGAAGGACTGTGCTCTCCATCTAAGGCATATAAGGGGAAACACCGAAAGGACTGTGCTCTCCATCTAAGGCATATAGAAGAAACACCGGAAGGACTGTGCTCTCCATCTAAGGCATATAAGGGGAAACACTGGAAGGACTGTGCTCTCCATCTAAGGCATATAAGGGGAAACACCGAAAGGACTGTGCTCTCCATCTAAGGCATATAGAGGAAACACTGGAAGGACTGTGCTCTCCATCTAAGGCATATAGAGGAAACACCGAAAGGACTGTGCTCTCCATCTAAGGCATATAGAGGAAACACTGGAAGGACTGTGCTCTCCATCTAAGGCATATAGAGGAAACACCGAAAGGACTGTGCTCTCCATCTAAGGCATATAAGGGGAAACACCGAAAGGACTGTGCTCTCCATCTAAGGCATATAGAGGAAACACTGGAAGGACTGTGCTCTCCATCTAAGGCATATAAGGGGAAACACTGGAAGGACTGTGCTCTCCATCTAAGGCATATAAGGGGAAACACTGGAAGGACTGTGCTCTCCATCTAAGGCATATAAGGGGAAACACCGAAAGGACTGTGCTCTCCATCTAAGGCATATAAGGGGAAACACTGGAAGGACTGTGCTCTCCATCTAAGGCATATAGAGGAAACTCCGGAAGGACTGTGCTCTCCATCTAAGGCCTATAGGGGAAACACCGAAAGGACTGTGCTCTCCATCTAAGGCATATAAGGGGAAACACCGAAAGGACTGTGCTCTCCATCTAAGGCATATAAGGGGAAACACCGGAAGGACTGTGCTCTCCATCTAAGGCATATAGAGGAAACACCGGAAGGACTGTGCTCTCCATCTAAGGCCTATAGGGGAAACACCGAAATGACTGTGCTCTCCATCTAAGGCATATAGGGGAAACACCGAAAGGACTGTGCTCTCCATCTAAGGCATATAGAGGAAATACCGAAAGGACTGTGCTCTCCATCTAAGGAATATAGGGGAAACACCGAAAGGACTGTGCTCTCCATCTAAGGAATATAGAGGAAACACCGGAAGGACTGTGCTCTCCATCTAAGGTCTATAGGGGAAACACCGAAAGGACTGTGCTCTCCATCTAAGGTCTTTAGGGGAAACACCGAAAGGACTGTGCTCTCCATCTAAGGTCTATAGGGGAAACACCGGAAGGACTGTGCTCTCCATCTAAGGCATATAGAGGAAATACCGAAAGGACTGTGCTCTCCATCTAAGGAATATAGGGGAAACACCGAAAGGACTGTGCTCTCCATCTAAGGAATATAGAGGAAACACCGGAAGGACTGTGCTCTCCATCTAAGGTCTATAGGGGAAACACCGAAAGGACTGTGCTCTCCATCTAAGGTCTATAGGGGAAACACCGAAAGGACTGTGTTCTCCATCTAAGGTCTATAGGCGAAACACCGAAAGGACTGTGCTCTCCATCTAAGGCATGCATATAAGGGGAAACACCGAAAGGACTGTGCTCTCCATCTAAGGCATATAGGGGAAACACCGAAAGGACTGTGCTCTCCATCTAAGGCATGCATATAAGGGGAAACACCGAAAGGACTGTGCTCTCCATCTAAGGCATATAGAGGAAACACCGGAAGGACTGTGCTCTCCATCTAAGGCATACAGGGGAAACACCGAAAGGACTGTGCTCTCCATCTAAGGCATATAGAGGAAACACCGGAAGGACTGTGCTCTCCATCTAAGGCCTATAGGGGAAACACCGAAAGGACTGTGCTCTCCATCTAAGGCATATAAGGGGAAACACCGGAAGGACTGTGCTCTCCATCTAAGGCATATAAGGGGAAACACCGGAAGGACTGTGCTCTCCATCTAAGGCATATAGAGGAAACACCGAAAGGACTGTGCTCTCCATCTAAGGCATATAAGGGGAAACACCGAAAAGACTGTGCTCTCCATCTCAGGCATATAGGGGAAACACCGAAAGGACTGTGCTCTCCATCTAAGGTATACAGGGGAAACAACGAAAAGACTGTGCTCTCCATCTAAGGCATATAGGGGAAACACCGAAAGGACTGTGCTCTCCATCTAAGGTATACAGTGGAAACAACGAAAGGACTGTGCTCTCCATCTAAGGCATATAGGGGAAACACCGAAAGGACTGTGCTCTCCATCTAAGGCATATAGAGGAAACACCGAAAGGACTGTGCTCTCCATCTAAGGTATACAAGGGAAACACCGGAAGGACTGTGCTCTCCATCTAAGGTATATAAGGGGAAACACTGGAAGGACTGTGCTCTCCATCTAAAGCATATAGGGGAAACACCGAAAGGACTGTGCTCTCCATCTAAGGCATATAAGGGGAAACACCGAAAGGACTGTGCTCTCCATCTAAAGCATATAGGGGAAACACCGAAAGGACTGTGCTCTCCATCTAAGGCATATAAGGGGAAACACCGGAAGGACTGTGCTCTCCATCTAAGGCCTATAGAGGAAACACCGGAAGGACTGTGCTCTCCATCTAAGGCATATAGAGGAAACACCGAAAGGACTGTGCTCTCCATCTAAGGTATATAGGGGAAACACCGGAAGGACTGTGCTCTCCATCTAAGGCATATAAGGGGAAACACTGGAAGGACTGTGCTCTCCATCTAAGGCATATAGGGGAAACACCGAAAGGACTGTGCTCTCCATCTAAGGCATATAGGGGAAACACCGAAAGGACTGTGCTCTCCATCTAAGGCATATAAGGGGAAACACCGAAAGGACTGTGCTCTCCATCTAAGGCATATAAGGGGAAACACCGGAGGACTGTGCTCTCCATCCAAGGCATATAAGGGGAAACACTGAAAGGAATGTGCTCTCCATCTAAGGCATATAGAGGAAACACTGAAAGGACTGTGCTCTCCATCTAAGGCATATAAGGGGAAACACCGAAAGGACTGTGCTCTCCATCTAAGGCATATAGGGGAAACACCGAAAGGACTGTGCTCTCCATCTAAGGCATATAAGGGGAAACACCGAAAGGACTGTGCTCTCCATCTAAGGCATATAGAGGAAACACTGGAAGGACTGTGCTCTCCATCTAAGGCATATAAGGGGAAACACTGGAAGGACTGTGCTCTCCATCTAAGGCATATAAGGGGAAACACCGAAAGGACTGTGCTCTCCATCTAAGGCATATAAGGGGAAACACCGAAAGGACTGTGCTCTCCATCTAAGGCATATAAGGGGAAACACCGAAAGGACTGTGCTCTCCATCTAAGGCATATAAGGGGAAACACCGGAGGACTGTGCTCTCCATCTAAGGCATATAAGGGGAAACACCGAAAGGACTGTGCTCTCCATCTAAGGCATATAAGGGGAAACACTGGAAGGACTGTGCTCTCCATCTAAGGCATATAGGGGAAACACCGAAAGGACTGTGCTCTCCATCTAAGGCATATAGGGGAAACACCGAAAGGACTGTGCTCTCCATCTAAGGCATATAAGGGGAAACACCGGAAGGACTGTGCTCTCCATCTAAGGCATATAAGGGGAAACACCGGAAGGACTGTGCTCTCCATCTAAGGCATATAAGGGGAAACACCGAAAGGACTGTGCTCTCCATCTAAGGCATATAAGGGGAAATACTGGAAGGACTGTGCTCTCCATCTAAGGCATATAGGGGAAACACCGAAAGGACTGTGCTCTCCATCTAAGTCATATAGGGGAAACACCGAAAGGACTGTGCTCTCCATCTAAGGCATATAAGGGGAAACACCGGAAGGACTGTGCTCTCCATCTAAGGCATATAGGGGAAACACCGAAAGGACTGTGCTCTCCATCTAAGGCATATAGAGGAAGCACCGGAAGGACTGTGCTCTCCATCTAAGGCATATAGGGGAAACACCGAAAGGACTGTGCTCTCCATCTAAGGCATGCATATAAGGGGAAACACCGAAAGGACTGTGCTCTCCATCTAAGGCATATAGAGGAAACACCGGAAGGACTGTGCTCTCCATCTAAGGCATACAGGGGAAACACCGAAAGGACTGTGCTCTCCATCTAAGGCATATAGAGGAAACACCGGAAGGACTGTGCTCTCCATCTAAGGCCTATAGGGGAAACACCGAAAGGACTGTGCTCTCCATCTAAGGCATATAAGGGGAAACACCGGAAGGACTGTGCTCTCCATCTAAGGCATATAAGGGGAAACACCGGAAGGACTGTGCTCTCCATCTAAGGCATATAGAGGAAACACCGAAAGGACTGTGCTCTCCATCTAAGGCATATAAGGGGAAACACCGAAAGGACTGTGCTCTCCATCTAAGGCATATAAGGGGAAACACCGAAAAGACAGTGCTCTCCATCTCAGGCATATAAGGGGAAACACGGGAAGGACTGTGCTCTCCATCTAAGGCATATAGAGGAAACACCGGAAGGACTGTGCTCTCCATCTAAGGCATATAGGGGAAACACCGAAAGGACTGTGCTCTCCATCTAAGGCATATAGGGGAAACAACGAAAGGACTGTGCTCTCCATCTAAGGCATATAGGGGAAACACCGAAAGGACTGTGCTCTCCATCTAAGGTATACAGGGGAAACAACGAAAAGACTGTGCTCTCCATCTAAGGCATATAGGGGAAACACCGAAAGGACTGTGCTCTCCATCTAAGGTATACAGTGGAAACAACGAAAGGACTGTGCTCTCCATCTAAGGCATATAGGGGAAACACCGAAAGGACTGTGCTCTCCATCTAAGGCATATAGGGGAAACACCGAAAGGACTGTGCTCTCCATCTAAGGTATACAAGGGAAACACCGGAAGGACTGTGCTCTCCATCTAAGGTATATAAGGGGAAACACTGGAAGGACTGTGCTCTCCATCTAAAGCATATAGGGGAAACACCGAAAGGACTGTGCTCTCCATCTAAGGCATATAAGGGGAAACACCGAAAGGACTGTGCTCTCCATCTAAAGCATATAGGGGAAACACCGAAAGGACTGTGCTCTCCATCTAAGGCATATAAGGGGAAACACCGGAAGGACTGTGCTCTCCATCTAAGGCCTATAGAGGAAACACCGGAAGGACTGTGCTCTCCATCTAAGGCATATAGAGGAAACACCGAAAGGACTGTGCTCTCCATCTAAGGTATATAGGGGAAACACCGGAAGGACTGTGCTCTCCATCTAAGGCATATAAGGGGAAACACTGGAAGGACTGTGCTCTCCATCTAAGGCATATAGGGGAAACACCGAAAGGACTGTGCTCTCCATCTAAGGCATATAGGGGAAACACCGAAAGGACTGTGCTCTCCATCTAAGGCATATAAGGGGAAACACCGAAAGGACTGTGCTCTCCATCTAAGGCATATAAGGGGAAACACCGGAGGACTGTGCTCTCCATCCAAGGCATATAAGGGGAAACACTGAAAGGAATGTGCTCTCCATCTAAGGCATATAGAGGAAACACTGAAAGGACTGTGCTCTCCATCTAAGGCATATAAGGGGAAACACCGAAAGGACTGTGCTCTCCATCTAAGGCATATAGGGGAAACACCGAAAGGACTGTGCTCTCCACCTAAGGCATATAAGGGGAAACACCGAAAGGACTGTGCTCTCCATCTAAGGCATATAGAGGAAACACTGGAAGGACTGTGCTCTCCATCTAAGGCATATAGAGGAAGCACCGGAAGGACTGTGCTCTCCATCTAAGGCATATAGAGGAAACACTGGAAGGACTGTGCTCTCCATCTAAGGCATATAAGGGGAAACACCAAAAGGACTGTGCTCTCCATCTAAGGCATATAAGGGGAAACACCGAAAGGACTGTGCTCTCCATCTAAGGCATATAAGGGGAAACACCGAAAGGACTGTGCTCTCCATCTAAGGCATATAAGGGGAAACACCGGAGGACTGTGCTCTCCATCTAAGGCATATAAGGGGAAACACCGAAAGGACTGTGCTCTCCATCTAAGGCATATAAGGGGAAACACTGGAAGGACTGTGCTCTCCATCTAAGGCATATAGGGGAAACACCGAAAGGACTGTGCTCTCCATCTAAGGCATATAGGGGAAACACCGAAAGGACTGTGCTCTCCATCTAAGGCATATAAGGGGAAACACCGGAAGGACTGTGCTCTCCATCTAAGGCATATAAGGGGAAACACCGGAAGGACTGTGCTCTCCATCTAAGGCATATAAGGGGAAACACCGAAAGGACTGTGCTCTCCATCTAAGGCATATAAGGGGAAATACTGGAAGGACTGTGCTCTCCATCTAAGGCATATAGGGGAAACACCGAAAGGACTGTGCTCTCCATCTAAGTCATATAGGGGAAACACCGAAAAGACTGTGCTCTCCATCTAAGGCATATAAGGGGAAACACCGGAAGGACTGTGCTCTCCATCTAAGGCATATAGGGGAAACACCGAAAGGACTGTGCTCTCCATCTAAGGCATATAGAGGAAGCACCGGAAGGACTGTGCTCTCCATCTAAGGCATATAGAGGAAACACCGGAAGGACTGTGCTCTCCATCTAAGGCATATAGAGGAAACACCGAAAGGACTGTGCTCTCCATCTAAGGTATATAGGGGAAACACCGGAAGGACTGTGCTCTCCATCTAAGGCATATAAGGGGAAACACTGGAAGGACTGTGCTCTCCATCTAAGGCATATAAGGGGAAACACCGAAAGGACTGTGCTCTCCATCCAAGGCATATAAGGGGAAACACTGAAAGGAATGTGCTCTCCATCTAAGGCATATAGAGGAAACACTGAAAGGACTGTGCTCTCCATCTAAGGCATATAAGGGGAAACACCGAAAGGACTGTGCTCTCCATCTAAGGCATATAGGGGAAACACCGAAAGGACTGTGCTCTCCATCTAAGGCATATAAGGGGAAACACCGAAAGGACTGTGCTCTCCATCTAAGGCATATAGAGGAAACACTGGAAGGACTGTGCTCTCCATCTAAGGCATATAGAGGAAGCACCGGAAGGACTGTGCTCTCCATCTAAGGCATATAGAGGAAACACTGGAAGGACTGTGCTCTCCATCTAAGGCATATAAGGGGAAACACCGAAAGGACTGTGCTCTCCATCTAAGGCATATAAGGGGAAACACCGAAAGGACTGTGCTCTCCATCTAAGGCATATAGGGGAAACACCGGAAGGACTGTGCTCTCCATCTAGGGCATATAGGGGAAACACCGGAAGGACTGTGCTCTCCATCTAAGGTATATAAGGGGAAACACCGAAAGGACTGTGCTCTCCATCTAAGGCATATAGGGGAAACACCGAAAGGACTGTGCTCTCCATCTAAGGCATATAGAGGAAACACCGGAAGGACTGTGCTCTCCATCTAAGGCATATAAGGGGAAACACCGGAAGGACTGTGCTCTCCATCTAAGGCATATAGAGGAAACACCGGAAGGACTGTGCTCTCCATCTAAGGCATATAGGAGGAAACACCGGAAGGACTGTGCTCTCCATCTAAGGCATATAGGAGGAAACACCGGAAGGACTGTGCTCTCCATCTAAGGCATATAGGGGAAACACCGGAAGGACTGTGCTCTCCATCTAAGGCATATAGAGGAAACACCGGAAGGACTGTGCTCTCCATCTAAGGCATATAGAGGAAACACTGGAAGGACTGTGCTCTCCATCTAAGGCATATAAGGGGAAACACCGAAAGGACTGTGCTCTCCATCTAAGGCATATAGAGGAAACACTGAAAGGACTGTGCTCTCCATCTAAGGCATATAAGGGGAAACACCGAAAGGACTGTGCTCTCCATCTAAGGCATATAGAGGAAACACCGGAAGGACTGTGCTCTCCATCTAAGGCATATAGAGGAAACACCGGAAGGACTGTGCTCTCCATCTAAGGCATATAGGGGAAACACCGGAAGGACTGTGCTCTCCATCTAAGGCATATAAGGGGAAACACCGGAAGGACTGTGCTCTCCATCTAAGGCATATAGAGGAAACACCGGAAGGACTGTGCTCTCCATCTAAGGCATATAGAGGAAACACTGAAAGGACTGTGCTCTCCATCTAAGGCATATAGAGGAAACACCGAAAGGACTGTGCTCTCCATCTAAGGCATATAAGGGGAAACACTGGAAGGACTGTGCTCTCCATCTAAGCCATATAGAGGAAACACCAGAAGGACTGTGCTCTCCATCTAAGGAATATAGAAAAAACACCGGAAGGACTGTGCTCTCCATCTAAGGCATATAGAGGAAACACCGAAAGGACTGTGCTCTCCATCTAAGGCATATAGAGGAAACACCGGAAGGACTGTGCTCTCCATCTAAGGCATATAAGGGGAAACACCGAAAGGACTGTGCTCTCCATCTAAGGCATATAGAGGAAACACTGGAAGGACTGTGCTCTCCATCTAAGGCATATAGAGGAAGCACCGGAAGGACTGTGCTCTCCATCTAAGGCATATAGGGGAAACACCGAAAGGACTGTGCTCTCCATCTAAGGCATATAAGGGGAAACACCGAAAGGACTGTGCTCTCCATCTAAGGCATATAGGGGAAACACCGGAAGGACTGTGCTCTCCATCTAGGGCATATAGGGGAAACACCGGAAGGACTGTGCTCTCCATCTAAGGCATATAGGGGAAACACCGAAAGGACTGTGCTCTCCATCTAAGGCATATAGGGGAAACACCGGAAGGACTGTGCTCTCCATCTAAGGCATATAAGGGGAAACACCGGAAGGACTGTGCTCTCCATCTAAGGCATATAGAGGAAACACCGGAAGGACTGTGCTCTCCATCTAAGGCATATAGGAGGAAACACCGGAAGGACTGTGCTCTCCATCTAAGGCATATAGGGGAAACACCGGAAGGACTGTGCTCTCCATCTAAGGCATATAAGGGGAAACACCGAAAGGACTGTGCTCTCCATCTAAGGCATATAAGGGGAAACACCGAAAGGACTGTGCTCTCCATCTAAGGCATATAAGGGGAAACACCGAAAGGACTGTGCTCTCCATCTAAGGCATATAGAGGAAACACCGGAAGGACTGTGCTCTCCATCTAAGGCATATAGAGGAAACACCGGAAGGACTGTGCTCTCCATCTAAGGTATACAGGGGAAACACTGAAAGGACTGTGCTCTCCATCTAAGGCATATAGAGGAAACACTGAAAGGACTGTGCTCTCCATCTAAGACATATAAGGGGAAACACCGAAAGGACTGTGCTCTCCATCTAAGGCATATAGAGGAAACACCGGAAGGACTGTGCTCTCCATCTAAGGCATATAGAGGAAACACCGGAAGGACTGTGCTCTCTATCTAAGGCATATAGGGGAAACACCAAAAGGACTGTGCTCTCCATCTAAGGCATATAGAGGAAACACCGGAAGGACTGTGCTCTCCATCTAAGGCCCCATGCACACGAGACGCTGTTATTTGCTGTTGAACGCGCGTTCAGAGGCAGTTGGACGCTTTTTTCAACTGCTCCTGAACCCATTCAATGTTATCCTATGTGTCCATGCACACACTCTCATTTTTTGGCGTTTACAAGCAGTTGCGTTTAACCTCGTTTTTCCAGAAGCAAAAAAATGGGTTCAGACGCAAAAGTTTTCCACGTTTCAGACGCTAAACGCTGCTAAACGCGGCTAAACGCGGCTAAACGCGGTACTGGCGTTTTGCCGCGTTTGCGTTTATAAGCGTTTTTAAAGGTGACCTATTTTTTAACATTAGAAATCTCAAAAATGATGGCAAATGATGAAAAACTATTAAAAAATATAAAAGAAAACTGTAATTGCTTGCATTGCATTGTGGACAATCCACAACTTGTGGCAGGTAACGTGGCAAGTGGACAATCAACAACTTGTGTCAGGTGATGTGGCCAGGTGACGTGGCCAGGTGACGTGGCAAGCGGACAATCCACAGCTTGTGGCAGGTGACGTGGCCAGGTGACGTGGCAGGTGACGTGGCCAGGTGACATGGCAGGTAACGTGGCCAGGTGACGTGGCAGGTGATGTGGCAAGTGGACAATTCACAACTTGTGGCAGGTGACGTGGCACGTGATGTGGCCAGGTGACGTGGAAAGTGGACAATCCACAACTTGTGGCAGGTGACGTGGCTAGATGACGTGGCAGGTAATGTGGGCAGGTAACATGGCTAGGTGACGTGGCAAGTGGACAATTCACAACTTGTGGCAGGTGACGTGGCCAGGTGACGTGGCACGTGATGTGGCCAGGTGACATGGCAAATGGACAATCCACAACTTGTGGCAGGTGACGTGGCCAGGTGACGTGGCAGGTGACGTGGCAAGTGGACAATCCACAACTTGTGGCAGGTGACGTGGCCAGCTGACGTGGCAGGTAACATGGCCAGGTGACGTGGCCAGGTAACGTGACAAGTGGACAATCCACAACTTGTGGCAGATGATGTGGCAAGTGATACGCTAAATACAAGTACACTGCTGCTCTCTCAGCTGCTACTCACTCTGGTCTCACAAACTGGCTGAAATGGTTAAAATTTACTATTTTTTGAGCTTAGGGAGGGTCTATGATGAAACGCTTATAAACGCAAACGCGGTTAAACGCCGCTAAACGCGGCCGCAAACGCGGCAAAACGCGCGTTTATAAACGCCGGTTTCAGCGTTTAAAAACGTGTGTTCAGCAGAGTTTGCACCTGCGTCTCGTGTGCATGGGGCCTTAGGCATATAGAGGAAACACTGAAAGGACTGTGCTCTCCATCTAAGGTATATAGAGGAAACACTGAAAGGACTGTGCTCTCCATCTAAGGCATATAAGGGGAAACACTGAAAGGACTGTGCTCTCCATCTAAGGCATATAGAGGAAACACCGAAAGGACTGTGCTCTCCATCTAAGGCATATAAGGGGAAACACTGGAAGGACTGTGCTCTCCATCTAAGCCATATAGAGGAAACACCAGAAGGACTGTGCTCTCCATCTAAGGAATATAGGGGAAACACCGAAAGGACTGTGCTCTCCATCTAAGGCATATAGAGGAAACACCAGAAGGACTGTGCTCTCCATCTAAGGCATATAGAGGAAACACCGGAAGGACTGTGCTCTCCATCTAAGGCATATAGAGGAAACACCGAAAGGACTGTGCTCTCCATCTAAGGCATATAGAGGAAACACCGGAAGGACTGTGCTCTCCATCTAAGGCATATAAGGGGAAACACCGAAAGGACTGTGCTCTCCATCTAAGGCATATAGAGGAAACACTGGAAGGACTGTGCTCTCCATCTAAGGCATATAGAGGAAGCACCGCAAGGACTGTGCTCTCCATCTAAGGCATATAGAGGAAACACTGGAAGGACTGTGCTCTCCATCTAAGGCATATAAGGGGAAACACCGAAAGGACTGTGCTCTCCATCTAAGGCATATAGAGGAAACACTGGAAGGACTGTGCTCTCCATCTAAGGCATATAGGAGGAAACACCGGAAGGACTGTGCTCTCCATCTAAGGCATATAGGGGAAACACCGGAAGGACTGTGCTCTCCATCTAAGGCATATAGAGGAAACACCGGAAGGACTGTGCTCTCCATCTAAGGCATATAGAGGAAACACTGGAAGGACTGTGCTCTCCATCTAAGGCATATAAGGGGAAACACCGAAAGGACTGTGCTCTCCATCTAAGGCATATAGAGGAAACACTGAAAGGACTGTGCTCTCCATCTAAGGCATATAAGGGGAAACACCGAAAGGACTGTGCTCTCCATCTAAGGCATATAGAGGAAACACCGGAAGGACTGTGCTCTCCATCTAAGGCATATAGAGGAAACACCGGAAGGACTGTGCTCTCCATCTAAGGCATATAGGGGAAACACCGGAAGGACTGTGCTCTCCATCTAAGGCATATAAGGGGAAACACCGGAAGGACTGTGCTCTCCATCTAAGGCATATAGAGGAAACACCGGAAGGACTGTGCTCTCCATCTAAGGCATATAGAGGAAACACTGAAAGGACTGTGCTCTCCATCTAAGGTATATAGAGGAAACACTGAAAGGACTGTGCTCTCCATCTAAGGCATATAGAGGAAACACCGAAAGGACTGTGCTCTCCATCTAAGGCATATAAGGGGAAACACTGGAAGGACTGTGCTCTCCATCTAAGCCATATAGAGGAAACCCCAGAAGGACTGTGCTCTCCATCTAAGGAATATAGAAAAAACACCGGAAGGACTGTGCTCTCCATCTAAGGCATATAGAGGAAACACCGAAAGGACTGTGCTCTCCATCTAAGGCATATAGAGGAAACACCGGAAGGACTGTGCTCTCCATCTAAGGCATATAAGGGGAAACACCGAAAGGACTGTGCTCTCCATCTAAGGCATATAGAGGAAACACTGGAAGGACTGTGCTCTCCATCTAAGGCATATAGAGGAAGCACCGGAAGGACTGTGCTCTCCATCTAAGGCATATAGGGGAAACACCGAAAGGACTGTGCTCTCCATCTAAGGCATATAAGGGGAAACACCGAAAGGACTGTGCTCTCCATCTAAGGCATATAAGGGGAAACACCAGAAGGACTGTGCTCTCCATCTAAGGCATATAGAGGAAACACCGGAAGGACTGTGCTCTCCATCTAAGGCATATAGGAGGAAACACCGGAAGGACTGTGCTCTCCATCTAAGGCATATAGGGGAAACACCGGAAGGACTGTGCTCTCCATCTAAGGCATATAGAGGAAACACCGGAAGGACTGTGCTCTCCATCTAAGGCATATAGAGGAAACACCGGAAGGACTGTGCTCTCCATCTAAGGCATATAAGGGGAAACACCGAAAGGACTGTGCTCTCCATCTAAGGCATATAGAGGAAACACTGGAAGGACTGTGCTCTCCATCTAAGGCATATAGAGGAAGCACCGCAAGGACTGTGCTCTCCATCTAAGGCATATAGAGGAAACACTGGAAGGACTGTGCTCTCCATCTAAGGCATATAAGGGGAAACACCGAAAGGACTGTGCTCTCCATCTAAGGCATATAGAGGAAACACTGGAAGGACTGTGCTCTCCATCTAAGGCATATAGGGGAAACACCGGAAGGACTGTGCTCTCCATCTAAGGCATATAGGAGGAAACACCGGAAGGACTGTGCTCTCCATCTAAGGCATATAGGGGAAACACCGGAAGGACTGTGCTCTCCATCTAAGGCATATAGAGGAAACACCGGAAGGACTGTGCTCTCCATCTAAGGCATATAGAGGAAACACCGAAAGGACTGTGCTCTCCATCTAAGGCCTATAGGGGAAACACCGGAAGGACTGTGCTCTCCATCTAAGGCATATAGAGGAAACACCGAAAGGACTGTGCTCTCCATCTAAGGCCTATAGGGGAAACACCGGAAGGACTGTGCTCTCCATCTAAGGCATATAGAGGAAACACCGGAAGGACTGTGCTCTCCATCTAAGGCATATAAGGGGAAACACCGAAAGGACTGTGCTCTCCATCTAAGGCATATAAGGGGAAACACTGAAAGGACTGCGCTCTCCATCTAAGGCATATAGAGGAAACACCAGAAGGACTGTGCTCTCCATCTAAGGCATATAGGAGGAAACACCGGAAGGACTGTGCTCTCCATCTAAGGCATATAAGGGAAACACCGGAAGGACTGTGCTCTCCATCTAAGGCATATAGAGGAAACACCGGAAGGACTGTGCTCTCCATCTAAGGTATACAGGGGAAACACTGAAAGGACTGTGCTCTCCATCTAAGGCATATAGAGGAAACACTGAAAGGACTGTGCTCTCCATCTAAGGCATATAAGGGGAAACACCGAAAGGACTGTGCTCTCCATCTAAGGCATATAGAGGAAACACCGGAAGGACTGTGCTCTCCATCTAAGCCATACAGGAGGAAACACTGGAAGGACTGTGCTCTCCATCTAAGGCATATAAGGGGAAACACTGGAAGGACTGTGCTCTCCATCTAAGCCATATAGAGGAAACACCAGAAGGACTGTGCTCTCCATCTAAGGCATATAAGGGGAAACACCGAAAGGACTGTGCTCTCCATCTAAGGCATATAAGGGGAAACACTGGAAGGACTGTGCTCTCCATCTAAGGCATATAGGGGAAACACTGGAAGGACTGTGCTCTCCATCTAAGGCATATAAGGGGAAACACCGAAAGGACTGTGCTCTCCATCTAAGGCATATAGGGGAAACACTGGAAGGACTGTGCTCTCCATCTAAGGCATATAGAGGAAACACCGGAAGGACTGTGCTCTCCATCTAAGGCATATAAGGGGAAACACCGGAAGGACTGTGCTCTCCATCTAAGGCATATAGGGGAAACACCGGAAGGACTGTGCTCTCCATCTAAGGCATATAGAGGAAACACCGGAAGGACTGTGCTCTCCATCTAAGGCATATAGGGGAAACACCGAAAGGACTGTGCTCTCCATCTAAGGCATATAGGGGAAACACCGAAAGGACTGTGCTCTCCATCTAAGGCATATAAGGGGAAACACCGGAAGGACTGTGCTCTCCATCTAAGGCATATAGGGGAAACACCGGAAGGACTGTGCTCTCCATCTAAGGCATATAGAGGAAACACCGAAAGGACTGTGCTCTCCATCTAAGGCATATAAGGGGAAACACCGGAAGGACTGTGCTCTCCATCTAAGGCATATAGAGGAAACAACGAAAGGACTGTGCTCTCCATCTAAGGAATATAGGGGAAACACCGGAAGGACTGTGCTCTCCATCTAAGGCATATAGGGGAAACACCGGAAGGACTGTGCTCTCCATCTAAGGCATGTAGAAGAAACACCGGAAGGACTGTGCTCTCCATCTAAGGCATATAGAAGAAACACCGGAAGGACTGTGCTCTCCATCTAAGGCATATAGGAGGAAACACCGGAAGGACTGTGCTCTCCATCTAAGGCATATAGAGGAAACACCGGAAGGACTGTGCTCTCCATCTAAGGCATATAGGAGGAAACACCGGAAGGACTGTGCTCTCCATCTAAGGCATATAGGAGGAAACAACGAAAGGACTGTGCTCTCCATCTAAGGCATATAGAGGAAACACCGGAAGGACTGTGCTCTCCATCTAAGACATATAGAGGAAACACCGAAAGGACTGTGCTCTCCATCTAAGGCATATAGAGGAAACACCGGAAGGACTGTGCTCTCCATCTAAGGCATATAGAGGAAACACCGAAAGGACTGTGCTCTCCATCTAAGGCATATAGAGGAAACACCGGAAGGACTGTGCTCTCCATCTAAGGCATATAGAGGAAACACCGGAAGGACTGTGCTCTCCATCTAAGGCATATAGGGGAAACACCGGAAGGACTGTGCTCTCCATCTAAGGCATATAGAGGAAACACCGGAAGGACTGTGCTCTCCATCTAAGGCATATAAGGGGAAACACCGAAAGGACTGTGCTCTCCATCTAAGGCATATAGAGGAAACACCAGAAGGACTGTGCTCTCCATCTAAGGCATATAGGAGGAAACACCGGAAGGACTGTGCTCTCCATCTAAGGCATATAAGGGAAACACCGGAAGGACTGTGCTCTCCATCTAAGGCATATAGAGGAAACACCGGAAGGACTGTGCTCTCCATCTAAGGTATACAGGGGAAACACTGAAAGGACTGTGCTCTCCATCTAAGGCATATAGAGGAAACACTGAAAGGACTGTGCTCTCCATCTAAGGCATATAAGGGGAAACACCGAAAGGACTGTGCTCTCCATCTAAGGCATATAGAGGAAACACTGGAAGGACTGTGCTCTCCATCTAAGGCATATAGGGGAAACACCGAAAGGACTGTGCTCTCCATCTAAGGCATATAGAGGAAACACCGGAAGGACTGTGCTCTCCATCTAAGGCATAAAGAGGAAACACAAGAAGGACTGTGCTCTCCATCTAAGGCATATAGAGGAAACACTGAAAGGACTGTGCTCTCCATCTAAGGTATATAGAGGAAACACTGAAAGGACTGTGCTCTCCATCTAAGGCATATAAGGGGAAACACTGAAAGGACTGTGCTCTCCATCTAAGGCATATAGAGGAAACACCGAAAGGACTGTGCTCTCCATCTAAGGCATATAAGGGGAAACACCGAAAGGACTGTGCTCTCCATCTAAGGCATATAAGAGGAAACACCGAAAGGACTGTGCTCTCCATCTAAGGCATATAGAAGAAACACCGGAAGGACTGTGCTCTCCATCTAAGGCATATAGGGGAAACACCGGAAGGACTGTGCTCTCCATCTAAGGCATATAGAGGAAACACCGGAAGGACTGTGCTCTCCATCTAAGGCATATAGAGGAAACACTGAAAGGACTGTGCTCTCCATCTAAGGCATATAGAGGAAACACTGAAAGGACTGTGCTCTCCATCTAAGGCATATAGAGGAAACACTGAAAGGACTGTGCTCTCCATCTAAGGTATATAAGGGGAAACACTGGAAGGACTGTGCTCTCCATCTAAGCCATACAGGGGAAACACCGGAAGGACTGTGCTCTCCATCTAAGGTATACAAGGGAAAAACACCGGAAGGACTGTGCTCTCCATCTAAGGCATATAGAGGAAACACCGGAAGGACTGTGCTCTCCATCTAAGGTATACAGGGGAAACACTGAAAGGACTGTGCTCTCCATCTAAGGCATATAAGGGGAAACACTGAAAGGACTGTGCTCTCCATCTAAGGCATATAAGGGGAAACACCGAAAGGACTGTGCTCTCCATCTAAGGCATATAGGGGAAACACCGAAAGGACTGTGCTCTCCATCTAAGGCATATAGGGGAAACACCGAAAGGACTGTGCTCTCCATCTAAGGCATATAAGGGGAAACACCGAAAAGACTGTGCTCTCTATCTCAGGCATATAAGGGGAAACACCGGAAGGACTGTGCTCTCCATCTAAGGCATATAGAGGAAACACCGGAAGGACTGTGCTCTCCATCTAAGGCATATAGGGGAAACACCGAAAGGACTGTGCTCTCCATCTAAGGCATATAGGGGAAACAACGAAAGGACTGTGCTCTCCATCTAAGGTATACAGGGGAAACAACGAAAGGACTGTGCTCTCCATCTAAGGCATGTAGGGGAAACACCGAAAGGACTGTGCTCTCTATCTAAGGTATACTGGGGAAACAACGAAAGGACTGTGCTCTCCATCTAAGGCATATAGGGGAAACACCGAAAGGACTGTGCTCTCCATCTAAGGTATACAAGGGAAACACGGGAAGGACTGTGCTCTCCATCTAAGGCATATAGGGGAAACACGGGAAGGACTGTGCTCTCCATCTAAGGCATATAGGGGAAACACGGGAAGGACTGTGCTCTCCATCTAAGGCATATAAGGGGAAACACCGAAAGGACTGTGCTCTCCATCTAAGGCATATAAGGGGAAACACCGAAAGGACTGTGCTCTCCATCTAAGGCATATAAGGGGAAACACCGAAAGGACTGTGCTCTCCATCTAAGGCATACAGAGGAAACACCGAAAGGACTGTGCTCTCCATCTAAGGTATAAAAGGGGAAACACTGGAAGGACTGTGCTCTCCATCTAAGGCCTATAGGGGAAACACCGAAAGGACTGTGCTCTCCATCTAAGGCATATAGAGGAAACACCGGAAGGACTGTGCTCTCCATCTAAGGCCTATAGGGGAAACACCGAAAGGACTGTGCTCTCCATCTAAGGCATATAGAGGAAACACCGAAAGGACTGTGCTCTCCATCTAAGGCATATAGAGGAAACACCGAAAGGACTGTGCTCTCCATCTAAGGCATATAAAGGAAACACTGGAAGGACTGTGCTCTCCATCTAAGGCATATAGAGGAAACACCGGAAGGACTGTGCTCTCCATCTAAGGCCTATAGGGGAAACACCGAAAGGACTGTGCTCTCCATCTAAGGCATATAGAGGAAACACCGGAAGGACTGTGCTCTCCATCTAAGGCATATAAGGGGAAACACCGAAAGGACTGTGCTCTCCATCTAAGGCATATAGGGGAAACACCGGAAGGACTGTGCTCTCCATCTAAAGCATATAGGGGAAACACCGAAAGGACTGTGCTCTCCATCTAAGGCATATAAGGGGAAACACCGGAAGGACTGTGCTCTCCATCTAAGGCATATAGGGGAAACACCGAAAGGACTGTGCTCTCCATCTAAGGAATATAGAGGAAACACCGGAAGGACTGTGCTCTCCATCTAAGGCATATAGAGGAAACACCGAAAGGACTGTGCTCTCCATCTAAGGCATATAAAGGAAACACCGGAAGGACTGTGCTCTCCATCTAAGGCATATAGAGGAAACACCGGAAGGACTGTGCTCTCCATCTAAGGCATATAGAGGAAACACCGGAAGGACTGTGCTCTCCATCTAAGGCATATAGAGGAAACACCGGAAGGACTGTGCTCTCCATCTAAGGCATATAGAGGAAACACCGGAAGGACTGTGCTCTCCATCTAAGGC
This sequence comes from Rana muscosa, assembly GCA_029206835.1. Taxonomy (NCBI): domain Eukaryota; kingdom Metazoa; phylum Chordata; class Amphibia; order Anura; family Ranidae; genus Rana; species Rana muscosa. The sequence continues at coordinate 372,650,354 of CM055118.1, forward strand.
ATATAGAGGAAACACCGGAAGGACTGTGCTCTCCAGCTAAGGCATATAGAGGAAACACCGGAAGGACTGCGCTCTCCATCTAAGGCATATAGAGGAAACACCGGAAGGACTGTGCTCTCCATCTAAGGCATATAGAGGAAACACCGAAAGGACTGTGCTCTCCATCTAAGGTATATAGGGGAAACACCGGAAGGACTGTGCTCTCCATCTAAGGAATATAGAGGAAACACCGGAAGGACTGTGCTCTCCATCTAAGGCATATAGAGGAAACACCGGAAGGACTGTGCTCTCCATCTAAGGCATATAGAGGAAACACCGGAAGGACTGTGCTCTCCATCTAAGGCATATAAGGGGAAACACCGGAAGGACTGTGCTCTCCATCTAAGGCATATAAGGGGAAACACTGGAAGGACTGTGCTCTCCATCTAAGGCATATAGGGGAAACACTGGAAGGACTGTGCTCTCCATCTAAGTCTAAAAAAGAACATCTGAAAGGACTGTGCTCTCCATCTAAGTCTAAAAAAGAACATCTGAAAGGACTGTGCTCTCCATCTAAGTCTACAAAGAACTTCTGAAAGGACTGTGCTCTCCATCTAAGGCATATAAGGGGAAACACTGGAAGGACTGTGCTCTCCATCTAAGTCTACAAAGAACTTCTGAAAGGACTGTGCTCTCCATCTAAGGCATATAAGGGGAAACACCGGAAGGACTGTGCTCTCCATCTAAGGCATATAGGGGAAACACCGAAAGGACTGTGCTCTCCATCTAAGGAATATAGAGGAAACACCGGAAGGACTGTGCTCTCCATCTAAGGCATATAGAGGAAACACCGAAAGGACTGTGCTCTCCATCTAAGGTATATAGGGGAAACACCGGAAGGACTGTGCTCTCCATCTAAGGCATATAAGGGGAAACACTGGAAGGACTGTGCTCTCCATCTAAGTCTAAAAAAGAACATCTGAAAGGACTGTGCTCTCCATCTAAGTCTAAAAAAGAACATCTGAAAGGACTGTGCTCTCCATCTAAGTCTAAAAAAGAACATCTGAAAGGACTGTGCTCTCCATCTAAGTCTACAAAGAACTTCTGAAAGGACTGTGCTCTCCATCTAAGGCATATAAGGGGAAACACTGGAAGGACTGTGCTCTCCATCTAAGTCTACAAAGAACTTCTGAAAGGACTGTGCTCTCCATCTAAGGCATATAAGGGGAAACACCGGAAGGACTGTGCTCTCCATCTAAGGCATATAGAGGAAACACCGGAAGGACTGTGCTCTCCATCTAAGGCATATAGAGGAAACACCGAAAGGACTGTGCTCTCCATCTAAGGCATATAAGGGGAAACACCGGAAGGACTGTGCTCTCCATCTAAGGCATATAGAGGAAACACCGGAAGGACTGTGCTCTCCATCTAAGGTATATAGAGGAAACACCGAAAGGACTGTGCTCTCCATCTAAGGCATATAGGGGAAACACTGAAAAGGACTGTGCTCTCCATCTAAGGTATACAGGGGAAACAACGAAAGGACTGTGCTCTCCTTCTAAGGCATATAAGGGGAAACACCGAAAGGACTGTGCTCTCCATCTAAGGCATATAGAGGAAACACTGGAAGGACTGTGCTCTCCATCTAAGGCATATAGAGGAAACACCGGAAGGACTGTGCTCTCCATCTAAGGAATATAGAGGAAACACCGAAAGGACTGTGCTCTCCATCTAAGGAATATAGGGGAAACACCGAAAGGACTGTGCTCTCCATCTAAGGCCTATAGGGGAAACACCGAAAGGACTGTGCTCTCCATCTAAGGCATATAGAAGAAACACCGGAAGGACTGTGCTCTCCATCTAAGGCATATAGAGGAAATACCGAAAGGACTGTGCTCTCCATCTAAGACATATAGGGGAAACACCGAAAGGACTGTGCTCTCCATCTAAGGAATATAAGGGGAAACACCGAAAGGACTGTGCTCTCCATCTAAGGCATATAGAGGAAACACCGAAAGGACTGTGCTCTCCATCTAAGGCATATAGAGGAAACACCGAAAGGACTGTGCTCTCCATCTAAGGCATATAGAGGAAACACCGGAAGGACTGTGCTCTCCATCTAAGGCATATAAGGGGAAACACCGAAAGGACTGTGCTCTCCATCTAAGGCATATAAGGGGAAACACCGAAAGGACTGTGCTCTCCATCTAAGGCATATAGAGGAAACACCAGAAGGACTGTGCTCTCCATCTAAGGCATATAGAGGAAGCACCGGAAGGACTGTGCTCTCCATCTAAGGCATATAGAGGAAACACTGGAAGGACTGTGCTCTCCATCTAAGGCATATAGGGGAAACACCGAAAGGACTGTGCTCTCCATCTAAGGCATATAAGGGGAAACACCGAAAGGACTGTGCTCTCCATCTAAGGCATATAGGGGAAACACCGGAAGGACTGTGCTCTCCATCTAAGGCATATAAGGGGAAACACCGAAAGGACTGTGCTCTCCATCTAAGGCATATAGGGGAAACACCGAAAGGACTGTGCTCTCCATCTAAGGCATATAGGGGAAACACCGGAAGGACTGTGCTCTCCATCTAAGGCATATAAGGGGAAACACCGAAAGGACTGTGCTCTCCATCTAAGGCATATAGGGGAAACACCGAAAGGACTGTGCTCTCCATCTAAGGCATATAGAGGAAACACCGGAAGGACTGTGCTCTCCATCTAAGGCATATAGAGGAAACACCGAAAGGACTGTGCTCTCCATCTAAGGCATATAGAGGAAACACAGGAAGGACTGTGCTCTCCATCTAAGGCATATAGAGGAAACACCGAAAGGACTGTGCTCTCCATCTAAGGCATATAGAGGAAACACCGGAAGGACTGTGCTCTCCATCTAAGGCATATAGAGGAAACACCGGAAGGACTGTGCTCTCCATCTAAGGCATATAGGGGAAACACCGGAAGGACTGTGCTCTCCATCTAAGGCATATAGGGGAAACACCGAAAGGACTGTGCTCTCCATCTAAGGCATATAGAGGAAACACCAGAAGGACTGTGCTCTCCATCTAAGGCATATAGGAGGAAACACCGGAAGGACTGTGCTCTCCATCTAAGGCATATAAGGGAAACACCGGAAGGACTGTGCTCTCCATCTAAGGCATATAGAGGAAACACCGGAAGGACTGTGCTCTCCATCTAAGGTATACAGGGGAAACACTGAAAGGACTGTGCTCTCCATCTAAGGCATATAGAGGAAACACTGAAAGGACTGTGCTCTCCATCTAAGGCATATAAGGGGAAACACCGAAAGGACTGTGCTCTCCATCTAAGGCATATAGAGGAAACACTGGAAGGACTGTGCTCTCCATCTAAGGCATATAGGGGAAACACCGAAAGGACTGTGCTCTCCATCTAAGCCATACAGGAGGAAACACCGGAAGGACTGTGCTCTCCATCTAAGGCATATAGAGGAAACACAAGAAGGACTGTGCTCTCCATCTAAGGCATATAGAGGAAACACCGGAAGGACTGTGCTCTCCATCTAAGGCATATAGAGGAAACACTGAAAGGACTGTGCTCTCCATCTAAGGCATATAAGGGGAAACACTGAAAGGACTGTGCTCTCCATCTAAGGCATATAGAGGAAACACCGAAAGGACTGTGCTCTCCATCTAAGGCATATAGAGGAAACACCGGAAGGACTGTGCTCTCCATCTAAGGCATATAAGGGGAAACACCGAAAGGACTGTGCTCTCCATCTAAGGCATATAGAAGAAACACCGGAAGGACTGTGCTCTCCATCTAAGGCATATAGAGGAAACACTGAAAGGACTGTGCTCTCCATCTAAGGCATATAAGGGGAAACACCGAAAGGACTGTGCTCTCCATCTAAGGCATATAGAAGAAACACCGGAAGGACTGTGCTCTCCATCTAAGGCATATAAGGGGAAACACTGGAAGGACTGTGCTCTCCATCTAAGGCATATAAGGGGAAACACCGAAAGGACTGTGCTCTCCATCTAAGGCATATAGAGGAAACACTGGAAGGACTGTGCTCTCCATCTAAGGCATATAGAGGAAACACCGAAAGGACTGTGCTCTCCATCTAAGGCCTATAGAGGAAACACCGAAAGGACTGTGCTCTCCATCTAAGGCATATAGAGGAAACACCGGAAGGACTGTGCTCTCCATCTAAGGCATATAAGGGGAAACACTGGAAGGACTGTGCTCTCCATCTAAGGCATATAGAGGAAACACCGGAAGGACTGTGCTCTCCATCTAAGGCATATAGAGGAAACACCGGAAGGACTGTGCTCTCCATCTAAGGCCTATAGAGGAAACACCGGAAGGACTGTGCTCTCCATCTAAGGCATATAGAGGAAACACCGGAAGGACTGTGCTCTCCATCTAAGGCATATAGAGGAAACACCGGAAGGACTGTGCTCTCCATCTAAGGCATATAGAGGAAACACTGGAAGGACTGTACTCTCCATCTAAGGCATACAGGGGAAACACCGAAAGGACTGTGCTCTCCATCTAAGGCATATAGAGGAAACACCGGAAGGACTGTGCTCTCCATCTAAGGCCTATAGGGGAAACACCGAAATGACTGTGCTCTCCATCTAAGGCATATAGGGGAAACACCGAAAGGACTGTGCTCTCCATCTAAGGTCTATAGGGGAAACACCGAAATGACTGTGCTCTCCATCTAAGGCATATAGAGGAAACACCGGAAGGACTGTGCTCTCCATCTAAGGCATATAGGGGAAACACCGGAAGGACTGTGCTCTCCATCTAAGGCATATAGGGGAAACACCGAAAGGACTGTGCTCTCCATCTAAGGCATGCATATAAGGGGAAACACCGAAAGGACTGTGCTCTCCATCTAAGGCATATAGAGGAAACACCGGAAGGACTGTGCTCTCCATCTAAGGCATACAGGGGAAACACCGAAAGGACTGTGCTCTCCATCTAAGGCATATAGAGGAAGCACCGGAAGGACTGTGCTCTCCATCTAAGGCCTATAGGGGAAACACCGAAAGGACTGTGCTCTCCATCTAAGGCATATAAGGGGAAACACCGGAAGGACTGTGCTCTCCATCTAAGGCATATAAGGGGAAACACCGAAATGACTGTGCTCTCCATCTAAGGCATATAGGGGAAACACCGGAAGGACTGTGCTCTCCATCTAAGGCATATAGAGGAAACACCGGAAGGACTGTGCTCTCCATCTAAGGCATATAAGGGGAAACACCGAAAGGACTGTGCTCTCCATCTAAGGCATATAAGGGGAAACACTGGAAGGACTGTGCTCTCCATCTAAGGCCTATAGGGGAAACACTGAAAGGACTGTGCTCTCCATCTAAGGCATATAGAGGAAACACCGGAAGGACTGTGCTCTCCATCTAAGGCATATAGAGGAAACACCGGAAGGACTGTGCTCTCCATCTAAGGCCTATAGGGGAAACACTGAAAGGACTGTGCTCTCCATCTAAGGCATATAGGGGAAACACCGGAAGGACTGTGCTCTCCATCTAAGGCCTATAGGGGAAACACCGAAAGGACTGTGCTCTCCATCTAAGGCATATAGAGGAAACACCGGAAGGACTGTGCTCTCCATCTAAGGCATATAAGGGGAAACACCGAAATGACTGTGCTCTCCATCTAAGGCATATAGGGGAAACACCGGAAGGACTGTGCTCTCCATCTAAGGCATATAGAGGAAACACCGAAAGGACTGTGCTCTCCATCTAAGGCATATAGGGGAAACACCGGAAGGACTGTGCTCTCCGTCGAAGGCATATAAGGGGAAACACCGAAAGGACTGTGCTCTCCATCTAAGGCATATAAGGGGAAACACCGAAAGGACTGTGCTCTCCATCTAAGGCATATAGAAGAAACACCGGAAGGACTTTGCTCTCCATCTAAGGCATATAGAGGAAACACCGGAAGGACTGTGCTCTCCATCTAAGGCATATAAGGGGAAACACCAGAAGGACTGTGCTCTCCATCTAAGGCATATAGAAGAAACACCGGAAGGACTGTGCTCTCCATCTAAGGCATATAGGGGAAACACCGGAAGGACTGTGCTCTCCATCTAAGGCATATAAGGGGAAACACCGAAAGGACTGTGCTCTCCATCTAAGGCATATAGAAGAAACACCGGAAGGACTGTGCTCTCCATCTAAGGCATATAAGGGGAAACACCGGAAGGACTGTGCTCTCCATCTAAGGAATATAGAGGAAACACCGGAAGGACTGTGCTCTCCATCTAAGGCATATAGAGGAAACACCGGAAGGACTGTGCTCTCCATCTAAGGTATACAGGGGAAACACTGAAAGGACTGTGCTCTCCATCTAAGGCATATAAGGGGAAACACTGAAAGGACTGTGCTCTCCATCTAAGGCATATAAGGGGAAACACCGAAAGGACTGTGCTCTCCATCTAAGGCATATAGGGGAAACACCGAAAGGACTGTGCTCTCCATCTAAGGCATATAGGGGAAACACCGAAAGGACTGTGCTCTCCATCTAAGGCATATAAGGGGAAACACCGAAAAGACTGTGCTCTCTATCTCAGGCATATAAGGGGAAACACCGGAAGGACTGTGCTCTCCATCTAAGGCATATAGAGGAAACACCGGAAGGACTGTGCTCTCCATCTAAGGCATATAGGGGAAACACCGAAAGGACTGTGCTCTCCATCTAAGGCATATAGGGGAAACAACGAAAGGACTGTGCTCTCCATCTAAGGTATACAGGGGAAACAACGAAAGGACTGTGCTCTCCATCTAAGGCATATAGGGGAAACACCGAAAGGACTGTGCTCTCTATCTAAGGTATACTGGGGAAACAACGAAAGGACTGTGCTCTCCATCTAAGGCATATAGGGGAAACACCGAAAGGACTGTGCTCTCCATCTAAGGTATACAAGGGAAACACCGGAAGGACTGTGCTCTCCATCTAAGGCATATAAGGGGAAACACCGGAAGGACTGTGCTCTCCATCTAAGGCATATAGGGGAAACACGGGAAGGACTGTGCTCTCCATCTAAGGCATATAGGGGAAACACGGGAAGGACTGTGCTCTCCATCTAAGGCATATAAGGGGAAACACCGAAAGGACTGTGCTCTCCATCTAAGGCATATAAGGGGAAACACCGAAAGGACTGTGCTCTCCATCTAAGGCATATAAGGGGAAACACCGAAAGGACTGTGCTCTCCATCTAAGGCATACAGAGGAAACACAGAAAGGACTGTGCTCTCCATCTAAGGTATAAAAGGGGAAACACTGGAAGGACTGTGCTCTCCATCTAAGGCCTATAGGGGAAACACCGAAAGGACTGTGCTCTCCATCTAAGGCATATAGAGGAAACACCGGAAGGACTGTGCTCTCCATCTAAGGCCTATAGGGGAAACACCGAAAGGACTGTGCTCTCCATCTAAGGCATATAGAGGAAACACCGAAAGGACTGTGCTCTCCATCTAAGGCATATAGAGGAAACACCGAAAGGACTGTGCTCTCCATCTAAGGCATATAAAGGAAACACTGGAAGGACTGTGCTCTCCATCTAAGGCATATAGAGGAAACACCGGAAGGACTGTGCTCTCCATCTAAGGCCTATAGCGGAAACACCGAAAGGACTGTGCTCTCCATCTAAGGCATATAGAGGAAACACCGGAAGGACTGTGCTCTCCATCTAAGGCATATAAGGGGAAACACCGAAAGGACTGTGCTCTCCATCTAAAGCATATAGGGGAAACACCGAAAGGACTGTGCTCTCCATCTAAGGCATATAAGGGGAAACACCGGAAGGACTGTGCTCTCCATCTAAGGCATATAGGGGAAACACCGAAAGGACTGTGCTCTCCATCTAAGGAATATAGAGGAAACACCGGAAGGACTGTGCTCTCCATCTAAGGCATATAGAGGAAACACCGGAAGGACTGTGCTCTCCATCTAAGGCATATAGAGGAAACACCGGAAGGACTGTGCTCTCCATCTAAGGCATATAGAGGAAACACCGGAAGGACTGTGCTCTCCATCTAAGGCATATAGAGGAAACACCGGAAGGACTGTGCTCTCCATCTAAGGCATATAGAGGAAACACCGGAAGGACTGTGCTCTCCAGCTAAGGCATATAGAGGAAACACCGGAAGGACTGTGCTCTCCATCTAAGGCATATAGAGGAAACACCGGAAGGACTGTGCTCTCCATCTAAGGCATATAGAGGAAACACCGAAAGGACTGTGCTCTCCATCTAAGGTATATAGGGGAAACACCGGAAGGACTGTGCTCTCCATCTAAGGAATATAGAGGAAACACCGGAAGGACTGTGCTCTCCATCTAAGGCATATAGAGGAAACACCGGAAGGACTGTGCTCTCCATCTAAGGCATATAGAGGAAACACCGGAAGGACTGTGCTCTCCATCTAAGGCATATAAGGGGAAACACCGGAAGGACTGTGCTCTCCATCTAAGGCATATAAGGGGAAACACTGGAAGGACTGTGCTCTCCATCTAAGGCATATAGGGGAAACACTGGAAGGACTGTGCTCTCCATCTAAGTCTAAAAAAGAACATCTGAAAGGACTGTGCTCTCCATCTAAGTCTACAAAGAACTTCTGAAAGGACTGTGCTCTCCATCTAAGGCATATAAGGGGAAACACTGGAAGGACTGTGCTCTCCATCTAAGTCTACAAAGAACTTCTGAAAGGACTGTGCTCTCCATCTAAGGCATATAAGGGGAAACACCGGAAGGACTGTGCTCTCCATCTAAGGCATATAGGGGAAACACCGAAAGGACTGTGCTCTCCATCTAAGGAATATAGAGGAAACACCGGAAGGACTGTGCTCTCCATCTAAGGCATATAGAGGAAACACCGAAAGGACTGTGCTCTCCATCTAAGGTATATAGGGGAAACACCGGAAGGACTGTGCTCTCCATCTAAGGCATATAAGGGGAAACACTGGAAGGACTGTGCTCTCCATCTAAGTCTAAAAAAGAACATCTGAAAGGACTGTGCTCTCCATCTAAGTCTAAAAAAGAACATCTGAAAGGACTGTGCTCTCCATCTAAGTCTAAAAAAGAACATCTGAAAGGACTGTGCTCTCCATCTAAGTCTACAAAGAACTTCTGAAAGGACTGTGCTCTCCATCTAAGGCATATAAGGGGAAACACTGGAAGGACTGTGCTCTCCATCTAAGTCTACAAAGAACTTCTGAAAGGACTGTGCTCTCCATCTAAGGCATATAAGGGGAAACACCGGAAGGACTGTGCTCTCCATCTAAGGCATATAGAGGAAACACCGGAAGGACTGTGCTCTCCATCTAAGGCATATAGAGGAAACACCGAAAGGACTGTGCTCTCCATCTAAGGCATATAAGGGGAAACACCGGAAGGACTGTGCTCTCCATCTAAGGCATATAGAGGAAACACCGGAAGGACTGTGCTCTCCATCTAAGGTATATAGAGGAAACACCGAAAGGACTGTGCTCTCCATCTAAGGCATATAGGGGAAACACTGAAAAGGACTGTGCTCTCCATCTAAGGTATACAGGGGAAACAACGAAAGGACTGTGCTCTCCTTCTAAGGCATATAAGGGGAAACACCGAAAGGACTGTGCTCTCCATCTAAGGCATATAGAGGAAACACTGGAAGGACTGTGCTCTCCATCTAAGGCATATAGAGGAAACACCGGAAGGACTGTGCTCTCCATCTAAGGAATATAGAGGAAACACCGAAAGGACTGTGCTCTCCATCTAAGGAATATAGGGGAAACACCGAAAGGACTGTGCTCTCCATCTAAGGCATATAGAAGAAACACCGGAAGGACTGTGCTCTCCATCTAAGGCATATAGGGGAAACACCGAAAGGACTGTGCTCTCCATCTAAGGCATATAGAAGAAACACCGAAAGGACTGTGCTCTCCATCTAAGGAATATAAGGGGAAACACCGAAAGGACTGTGCTCTCCATCTAAGGCATATAGAGGAAACACCGAAAGGACTGTGCTCTCCATCTAAGGCATATAGAGGAAACACCGAAAGGACTGTGCTCTCCATCTAAGGCATATAGAGGAAACACCGGAAGGACTGTGCTCTCCATCTAAGGCATATAAGGGGAAACACCGAAAGGACTGTGCTCTCCATCTAAGGCATATAAGGGGAAACACCGAAAGGACTGTGCTCTCCATCTAAGGCATATAGAGGAAACACCAGAAGGACTGTGCTCTCCATCTAAGGCATATAGAGGAAGCACCGGAAGGACTGTGCTCTCCATCTAAGGCATATAGAGGAAACACTGGAAGGACTGTGCTCTCCATCTAAGGCATATAGGGGAAACACCGAAAGGACTGTGCTCTCCATCTAAGGCATATAAGGGGAAACACCGAAAGGACTGTGCTCTCCATCTAAGGCATATAGGGGAAACACCGGAAGGACTGTGCTCTCCATCTAAGGCATATAAGGGGAAACACCGAAAGGACTGTGCTCTCCATCTAAGGCATATAGGGGAAACACCGAAAGGACTGTGCTCTCCATCTAAGGCATATAGGGGAAACACCGGAAGGACTGTGCTCTCCATCTAAGGCATATAAGGGGAAACACCGAAAGGACTGTGCTCTCCATCTAAGGCATATAGGGGAAACACCGAAAGGACTGTGCTCTCCATCTAAGGCATATAGAGGAAACACCGGAAGGACTGTGCTCTCCATCTAAGGCATATAGAGGAAACACCGAAAGGACTGTGCTCTCCATCTAAGGCATATAGAGGAAACACAGGAAGGACTGTGCTCTCCATCTAAGGCATATAGAGGAAACACCGAAAGGACTGTGCTCTCCATCTAAGGCATATAGAGGAAACACCGGAAGGACTGTGCTCTCCATCTAAGGCATATAGAGGAAACACCGGAAGGACTGTGCTCTCCATCTAAGGCATATAGGGGAAACACCGGAAGGACTGTGCTCTCCATCTAAGGCATATAGGGGAAACACCGAAAGGACTGTGCTCTCCATCTAAGGCATATAGAGGAAACACCAGAAGGACTGTGCTCTCCATCTAAGGCATATAGGAGGAAACACCGGAAGGACTGTGCTCTCCATCTAAGGCATATAAGGGAAACACCGGAAGGACTGTGCTCTCCATCTAAGGCATATAGAGGAAACACCGGAAGGACTGTGCTCTCCATCTAAGGTATACAGGGGAAACACTGAAAGGACTGTGCTCTCCATCTAAGGCATATAGAGGAAACACTGAAAGGACTGTGCTCTCCATCTAAGGCATATAAGGGGAAACACCGAAAGGACTGTGCTCTCCATCTAAGGCATATAGAGGAAACACTGGAAGGACTGTGCTCTCCATCTAAGGCATATAGGGGAAACACCGAAAGGACTGTGCTCTCCATCTAAGCCATACAGGAGGAAACACCGGAAGGACTGTGCTCTCCATCTAAGGCATATAGAGGAAACACAAGAAGGACTGTGCTCTCCATCTAAGGCATATAGAGGAAACACCGGAAGGACTGTGCTCTCCATCTAAGGCATATAGAGGAAACACTGAAAGGACTGTGCTCTCCATCTAAGGCATATAAGGGGAAACACTGAAAGGACTGTGCTCTCCATCTAAGGCATATAGAGGAAACACCGAAAGGACTGTGCTCTCCATCTAAGGCATATAAGGGGAAACACCGAAAGGACTGTGCTCTCCATCTAAGGCATATAGGGGAAACACCGGAAGGACTGTGCTCTCCATCTAAGGCATATAGAGGAAACACCGGAAGGACTGTGCTCTCCATCTAAGGCATATAAGGGGAAACACCGAAAGGACTGTGCTCTCCATCTAAGGCATATAGAAGAAACACCGGAAGGACTGTGCTCTCCATCTAAGGCATATAGAGGAAACACTGAAAGGACTGTGCTCTCCATCTAAGGCATATAAGGGGAAACACCGAAAGGACTGTGCTCTCCATCTAAGGCATATAGAAGAAACACCGGAAGGACTGTGCTCTCCATCTAAGGCATATAAGGGGAAACACTGGAAGGACTGTGCTCTCCATCTAAGGCATATAAGGGGAAACACCGAAAGGACTGTGCTCTCCATCTAAGGCATATAGAGGAAACACTGGAAGGACTGTGCTCTCCATCTAAGGCATATAGAGGAAACACCGAAAGGACTGTGCTCTCCATCTAAGGCCTATAGAGGAAACACCGAAAGGACTGTGCTCTCCATCTAAGGCATATAGAGGAAACACCGGAAGGACTGTGCTCTCCATCTAAGGCATATAAGGGGAAACACTGGAAGGACTGTGCTCTCCATCTAAGGCATATAGAGGAAACACCGGAAGGACTGTGCTCTCCATCTAAGGCATATAGAGGAAACACCGGAAGGACTGTGCTCTCCATCTAAGGCCTATAGAGGAAACACCGGAAGGACTGTGCTCTCCATCTAAGGCATATAGAGGAAACACCGGAAGGACTGTGCTCTCCATCTAAGGCATATAGAGGAAACACCGGAAGGACTGTGCTCTCCATCTAAGGCATATAGAGGAAACACTGGAAGGACTGTGCTCTCCATCTAAGGCATACAGGGGAAACACCGAAAGGACTGTGCTCTCCATCTAAGGCATATAGGGGAAACACCGAAAGGACTGTGCTCTCCATCTAAGGTCTATAGGGGAAACACCGAAATGACTGTGCTCTCCATCTAAGGCATATAGAGGAAACACCGGAAGGACTGTGCTCTCCATCTAAGGCATATAGGGGAAACACCGGAAGGACTGTGCTCTCCATCTAAGGCATATAGGGGAAACACCGAAAGGACTGTGCTCTCCATCTAAGGCATGCATATAAGGGGAAACACCGAAAGGACTGTGCTCTCCATCTAAGGCATATAGAGGAAACACCGGAAGGACTGTGCTCTCCATCTAAGGCATACAGGGGAAACACCGAAAGGACTGTGCTCTCCATCTAAGGCATATAGAGGAAGCACCGGAAGGACTGTGCTCTCCATCTAAGGCCTATAGGGGAAACACCGAAAGGACTGTGCTCTCCATCTAAGGCATATAAGGGGAAACACCGGAAGGACTGTGCTCTCCATCTAAGGCATATAAGGGGAAACACCGAAATGACTGTCCTCTCCATCTAAGGCATATAGGGGAAACACCGGAAGGACTGTGCTCTCCATCTAAGGCATATAGAGGAAACACCGGAAGGACTGTGCTCTCCATCTAAGGCATATAAGGGGAAACACCGAAAGGACTGTGCTCTCCATCTAAGGCATATAAGGGGAAACACTGGAAGGACTGTGCTCTCCATCTAAGGCCTATAGGGGAAACACTGAAAGGACTGTGCTCTCAATCTAAGGCATATAGAGGAAACACCGGAAGGACTGTGCTCTCCATCTAAGGCATATAGAGGAAACACCGGAAGGACTGTGCTCTCCATCTAAGGCCTATAGGGGAAACACTGAAAGGACTGTGCTCTCCATCTAAGGCATATAGGGGAAACACCGGAAGGACTGTGCTCTCCATCTAAGGCCTATAGGGGAAACACCGAAAGGACTGTGCTCTCCATCTAAGGCATATAGAGGAAACACCGGAAGGACTGTGCTCTCCATCTAAGGCATATAAGGGGAAACACCGAAATGACTGTGCTCTCCATCTAAGGCATATAGGGGAAACACCGGAAGGACTGTGCTCTCCATCTAAGGCATATAGAGGAAACACCGAAAGGACTGTGCTCTCCATCTAAGGCATATAGGGGAAACACCGGAAGGACTGTGCTCTCCGTCGAAGGCATATAAGGGGAAACACCGAAAGGACTGTGCTCTCCATCTAAGGCATATAAGGGGAAACACCGAAAGGACTGTGCTCTCCATCTAAGGCATATAGAAGAAACACCGGAAGGACTTTGCTCTCCATCTAAGGCATATAGAGGAAACACCGGAAGGACTGTGCTCTCCATCTAAGGCATATAAGGGGAAACACCAGAAGGACTGTGCTCTCCATCTAAGGCATATAGAAGAAACACCGGAAGGACTGTGCTCTCCATCTAAGGCATATAGGGGAAACACCGGAAGGACTGTGCTCTCCATCTAAGGCATATAAGGGGAAACACCGAAAGGACTGTGCTCTCCATCTAAGGCATATAAGGGGAAACACCGAAAGGACTGTGCTCTCCATCTAAGGCATATAAGGGGAAACACCGAAAGGACTGTGCTCTCCATCTAAGGCATATAGAAGAAACACCGGAAGGACTGTGCTCTCCATCTAAGGCATATAAGGGGAAACACCGGAAGGACTGTGCTCTCCATCTAAGGAATATAGAGGAAACACCGGAAGGACTGTGCTCTCCATCTAAGGCATATAGAGGAAACACCGGAAGGACTGTGCTCTCCATCTAAGGCATATAGAGGAAACACCGAAAGGACTGTGCTCTCCATCTAAGTCTAAAAAAGAACATCTGAAAGGACTGTGCTCTCCATCTAAGTCTACAAAGAACTTCTGAAAGGACTGTGCTCTCCATCTAAGGCATATAAGGGGAAACACTGGAAGGACTGTGCTCTCCATCTAAGTCTACAAAGAACATCTGAAAGGACTGTGCTCTCCATCTAAGTCTACAAAGAACTTCTGAAAGGACTGTGCTCTCCATCTAAGGCATATAAGGGGAAACACCGAAAGGACTGTGCTCTCCATCTAAGGCATATAGAGGAAACACTGGAAGGACTGTGCTCTCCATCTAAGGCATATAGAGGAAACACCGGAAGGACTGTGCTCTCCATCTAAGGTATATAGAGGAAACACTGAAAGGACTGTGCTCTCCATCTAAGGCATATAGAGGAAACACTGAAAGGACTGTGCTCTCCATCTAAGGTATATAAGGGGAAACACTGGAAGGACTGTGCTCTCCATCTAAGGTATACAAGGGAAACACCGGAAGGACTGTGCTCTCCATCTAAGGTATACAAGGGAAACACCGGAAGGACTGTGCTCTCCATCTAAGGCATATAGAGGAAACACCGGAAGGACTGTGCTCTCCATCTAAGGTATACAGGGGAAACACTGAAAGGACTGTGCTCTCCATCTAAGCCATACAGGGGGAAACACCGGAAGGACTGTGCTCTCCATCTAAGGCATATAAGGGGAAACACTGGAAGGACTGTGCTCTCCATCTAAGCCATACAGGGGGAAACACCGGAAGGACTGTGCTCTCCATCTAAGGCATATAGAGGAAACACCGAAAGGACTGTGCTCTCCATCTAAGGCATATAAGGGGAAACACCGGAAGGACTGTGCTCTCCATCTAAGGCATATAAGGGGAAACACCGAAAGGACTGTGCTCTCCATCTAAGGCATATAGGGGAAACAACGAAAGGACTGTGCTCTCCATCTAAGGCATATAGGGGAAACAACGAAAGGACTGTGCTCTCCATCTAAGGCATATAAGGGGAAACACCGAAAGGACTGTGCTCTCTATCTCAGGCATATAGAGGAAACACCGGAAGGACTGTGCTCTCCATCTAAGGCATATAGAGGAAACACCGGAAGGACTGTGCTCTCCATCTAAGGCATATAGGGGAAACACTGAAAGGACTGTGCTCTCCATCTAAGGCATATAGGGGAAACAACGAAAGGACTGTGCTCTCCATCTAAGGTATACAGGGGAAACAACGAAAGGACTGTGCTCTCCATCTAAGGCATATAGGGGAAACACCGAAAGGACTGTGCTCTCCATCTAAGGCATATAAGGGGAAACACGGGAAGGACTGTGCTCTCCATCTAAGGCATATAGGGGAAACACTGAAAGGACTGTGCTCTCCATCTAAGGCATATAAGGGGAAACACCGAAAGGACTGTGCTCTCCATCTAAGGCATATAGGGGAAACACTGAAAGGACTGTGCTCTCCATCTAAGGCATATAAGGGGAAACACCGAAAGGACTGTGCTCTCCATCTAAGGCATATAGGGGAAACAACGAAAGGACTGTGCTCTCCATCTAAGGCATATAGGGGAAACACCGAAAGGACTGTGCTCTCCATCTAAGGCATATAAGGGGAAACACCGAAAGGACTGTGCTCTCTATCTCAGGCATATAGAGGAAACACCGGAAGGACTGTGCTCTCCATCTAAGGCATATAGAGGAAACACCAGAAGGACTGTGCTCTCCATCTAAGGCATATAGGGGAAACACCGAAAGGACTGTGCTCTCCATCTAAGGCATATAGGGGAAACAACGAAAGGACTGTGCTCTCCATCTAAGGCATATAGGGGAAACACCGAAAGGACTGTGCTCTCCATCTAAGGCATATAAGGGGAAACACGGGAAGGACTGTGCTCTCCATCTAAGGCATATAGGGGAAACACTGAAAGGACTGTGCTCTCCATCTAAGGCATATAAGGGGAAACACCGAAAGGACTGTGCTCTCCATCTAAGGCATATAGGGGAAACACCGGAAGGACTGTGCTCTCCATCTAAGGCATATAAGGGGAAACACGGGAAGGACTGTGCTCTCCATCTAAGGCATATAAGGGGAAACACCGAAAGGACTGTGCTCTCCATCTAAGGCATATAGGGGAAACACCGAAAGGACTGTGCTCTCCATCTAAGGCATATAAGGGGAAACACTGGAAGAACTGTGCTCTCCATCTAAGGCATACAGAGGAAACACCGAAAGGACTGTGCTCTCCATCTAAGGTATATAAGGGGAAACACTGGAAGGACTGTGCTCTCCATCTAAGGCATACAGAGGAAACACCGAAAGGACTATGCTCTCCATCTAAGGTATATAAGGGGAAACACCGAAAGGACTGTGCTCTCCATCTAAGGCCTATAGGGGAAACACCGGAAGGACTGTGCTCTCCATCTAAGGCATATAGAGGAAACACTGGAAGGACTGTGCTCTCCATCTAAGTCTACAAAGAACTTCTGAAAGGACTGTGCTCTCCATCTAAGGCATATAAGGGGAAACACTGGAAGGACTGTGCTCTCCATCTAAGGCACATAGGGGAAACACCGAAAGGACTGTGCTCTCCATCTAAGGCATATAAGGGGAAACACCGGAAGGACTGTGCTCTCCATCTAAGGAATATAGAGGAAACACCGAAAGGACTGTGCTCTCCATCTAAGGTATATAGGGGAAACACCGGAAGGACTGTGCTCTCCATCTAAGGCATATAAGGGGAAACACCGGAAGGACTGTGCTCTCCATCTAAGGCATATAGAGGAAACACTGGAAGGACTGTGCTCTCCATCTAAGTCTACAAAGAACTTCTGAAAGGACTGTGCTCTCCATCTAAGGCATATAAGGGGAAACACTGGAAGGACTGTGCTCTCCATCTAAGTCTACAAAGAACTTCTGAAAGGACTGTGCTCTCCATCTAACATATAAGGGGAAACACCGGAAGGACTGTGCTCTCCATCTAAGGCACATAGGGGAAACACCGGAAGGACTGTGCTCTCCATCTAAGGCATATAAGAGGAAACACCGGAAGGACTGTGCTCTCCATCTAAGGCATATAGAGGAAACACCGGAAGGACTGTGCTCTCCATCTAAGGCATATAGAGGAAACACCGAAAGGACTGTGCTCTCCATCTAAGGTATATAGGGGAAACACCGGAAGGACTGTGCTCTCCATCTAAGGCATATAAGGGGAAACACTGGAAGGACTGTGCTCTCCATCTAAGTCTAAAAAAGAACATCTGAAAGGACTGTGCTCTCCATCTAAGGCATATAAGGGGAAACACCGAAAGGACTGTGCTCTCCATCTAAGGCATATAAGGGGAAACACTGGAAGGACTGTGCTCTCCATCTAAGGCATATAGAGGAAACACTGGAAGGACTGTGCTCTCCATCTAAGGCAAATAGGAGGAAACACCGGAAGGACTGTGCTCTCCATCTAAGGCATATAAGGGGAAACACCGAAAGGACTGTGCTCTCCATCTAAGGCATATAGAGGAAACACCGGAAGGACTGTGCTCTCCATCTAAGGCATATAGAGGAAACACCGAAAGGACTGTGCTCTCCATCTAAGGCATATAGAAGAAACACCGGAAGGACTGTGCTCTCCATCTAAGGCATATAAGGGGAAACACTGGAAGGACTGTGCTCTCCATCTAAGGCATATAGGGGAAACACCGAAAGGACTGTGCTCTCCATCTAAGGCATATAGAGGAAACACTGGAAGGACTGTGCTCTCCATCTAAGGCATATAGAGGAAACACCGAAAGGACTGTGCTCTCCATCTAAGGCATATAAGGGGAAACACCGGAAGGACTGTGCTCTCCATCTAAGGCATATAAGGGGAAACACCGGAAGGACTGTGCTCTCCATCTAAGGCATATAAGGGGAAACACCGAAAGGACTGTGCTCTCCATCTAAGGCATATAAGAGGAAACACCGAAAGGACTGTGCTCTCCATCTAAGGCATATAAGGGGAAACACTGGAAGGACTGTGCTCTCCATCTAAGGCATATAAGAGGAAACACCGGAAGGACTGTGCTCTCCATCTAAGGCATATAGAGGAAACACCGAAAGGACTGTGCTCTCCATCTAAGGCATATAGGGGAAACACCGAAAGGACTGTGCTCTCCATCTAAGGCATATAAGAGGAAACACCGGAAGGACTGTGCTCTCCATCTAAGGCATATAAGAGGAAACACCGGAAGGACTGTGCTCTCCATCTAAGGCATATAGAGGAAACACCGAAAGGACTGTGCTCTCCATCTAAGGCATATAGGGGAAACACCGAAAGGACTGTGCTCTCCATCTAAGGTATACAGGGGAAACACCGAAAGGACTGTGCTCTCCATCTAAGGCATATAAGGGGAAACACCGAAAGGACTGTGCTCTCCATCTAAGGCATATAGGGGAAACACCGAAAGGACTGTGCTCTCCATCTAAGGTATACAGGGGAAACAACGAAAGGACTGTGCTCTCCATCTAAGGCATATAAGGGAAACACCGGAAGGACTGTGCTCTCCATCTAAGGCATATAGAGGAAACACCGAAAGGACTGTGCTCTCCATCTAAGGTATATAAGGGGAAACACCGGAAGGACTGTGCTCTCCATCTAAGGCATATAAGGGGAAACACTGGAAGGACTGTGCTCTCCATCTAAGGCATATAGAGGAAACACTGGAAGGACTGTGCTCTCCATCTAAGGCATATAAGGGGAAACACCGGAAGGACTGTGCTCTCCATCTAAGGCATATAAGGGGAAACACTGGAAGGACTGTGCTCTCCATCTAAGTCTACAAAGAACTTCTGAAAGGACTGTGCTCTCCTGTCTAAGCCTTCAGAGAACCTCTAAAATGACTATGCTCTCAATCTAAGCCTACAGAGAGACCATGAAAGGACTGTGCTCTCCATCCAGAAAGTCTGGGAAAGGGCTGTGTGGTCTGTCAAAGCCTATAGACAGCCTTTAGAAGTACTATGCTCTACATGCAAATCTGGCCATACGCTCTAATGCCGCATACACACGATCGGAATTTACCGACAACAAATGTTCGCTGTGAGCTCATTCCGACCGTGTGTAGGCCCCATCGGACATTTGCTGTTGGAGTTTCCGACAACAAAATGATTGATAGCAGGTTCTCTATTTTTCCACCGACAAGAAAGGTTCTCGTCGGAAATTCCGTCCGTGTGTAGCCATTTCCGACGCACAAAAGTGTTGCGCATGCTCGGAATCAATTCGACGCATGCTCGGAATCATTGTACTTCATTTTTCTCGGCTCGTCGTAGTGTTGTACGTCTCCGCATTCTTGACCATCGGAATTTCCGAGCAACATTTGTGCGACCGTGTGTAGGCAAGACAAGTTTGAGCCAACATCCGACGGAAAAAAAACACGGTTTTGTTGTCGGAAATTCAGAGCATGTGTACGCGGCATTAGCTTTGTTTTGTGTTCATACACCATGGATGGATATATCTTCCACCAAACATACCCTGTGTCTATCTGGATGAAAGGGCTGTGCTGTCCATTTCAGCCAACAGAGATCCTCTGAAAACACTGTTCTCTCCATCTAAGCCTACATAGACCTTCTGAAAGGACTGTGCTGTCTGTCTAAAACTGTAGCGAGCATCTAAAAAGTACCTTGTTTTACAGTGCCTTGAAAAAGTATTCATACCCCTTTAAATTTTCCACATTTTGTCACGTTACAACCAAAAACGTAAATGTATTTTATTGGGATTTTATGTGATAGACCAACACAAAGTGCCACATAATTGTGAAGTGGAAGGAAAATGATAAATGGTTTTCAACATTTTTTACAAATAAATATGTGAAAAGTGTGGGGTACATTTGTATGGCGCCCCCCTGTGTCACTACTTTGTAGAACCCCCTTTCTCTGCAATTACAGCTGCAAGTCTATTTGGGGATGTCTCTACCAGCTTTGCACATCTAGAAAGGGACATTTTCCCCCATTCTTCTTTGTAAAATATCTCAAGCTCTGTCAGATTGGATGGAGAGCGTCTGTGATCAGCAATTTTCAAGTCTTGCCACAGATTCTCAATGTGATTTAGGTCTGGGCTGTGACTGGGCCATTCTAACACATGAATATTCTTTGATCTAAACCATTCCATTGTAGCTCTGGCTGTATGTTTAGGGTCGTTGTGCTGCTGGAAGGTGAACCCCCGCCACAGTCTCAAGTCTTTTGTAGACTCTAACAGGTTTTCTTTTAAGATTGTCCTGTATTTGGCTCCATCCATCTTCCCATCAACTCTGACCAGCTTCCCTGTCCCTGCTGAAGAAAAGCATCCCCACAACATGATGCTGCCACCACCATGTTTCACGGTGGGAATGGTGTGTTCAGGGTGATGTGCAGTGTTAGTTTTCTGTCACACATAGTGTTTTGCTTTTAGGACAAAAATTTTAATTTTGGTCTCATGTGACCAGAGCACCTTCTTCCACATGTTTGCCGTGTCCCCCACATGGCTTCTCACAAACTACAAACAGGACTTCTTATGGCTTTTTTTCAACAATGGCTTTTTTCTTACCACTCTTCTATAAAGGGCAGATTTGTGGAGTGCACGACTAAGGCTACTTTCACACTGAAGCGCTGGTGGTAAAACGCCGCTATTTTTAGCGGCGTTTTACCGTCGCGTTCGCCGCGATTTGCGGTCACTAGTGGGGTGATTTTAACCCCCGCTAGCGGCCGAAAAAGGGTTAAACCCGCCCGCAAAAACGCCGCTTTGCGCTGTTTTGCGGGCGGGTTGGAGGCGCTACCCCACTGTTTTCAACGGGCAGGGGCCCTATAGGAGCGGTATTTTTACCGCGCCTACCGCGCCTCAAAGATGCGGCTGGCAGGAGTTTTTTTTAGCCTCCTGCCAGCGCACCGCTCCAGTGTGAAAGCCCTCAGACTTTCACACTGGATACAAATTAGCGGCTCTTTGAGGCGCTTTGCAGGCGCTATTGCGATAAAAATAGCGCCTGCAAAGCGCCTCAGTGTGAAAGCAGCCTAATAGTTGTCCTGTGGACAGATTCTCCCTCCTGAGCTGTGGATCTCTGCAGCTCCTCCAGAGTTACCATGGACCTCTTGGCTGCTTCTCTGATGAATGCTCTCCTTGCCCGGCCTGGTCAGTTTAGGTGGACGGCCATGTCTTGGTAGTTTTGCAGTTGTGCCATACTCTTTCCATTTTCGGATGATGGATTGAACAGAGCTCCGTGAGATGTTCAAAGCTTGGGATACTTTTTATAACCTAACCCTGCTTTATACTTCTCCACAACTTTATCCCTGACCTGTCTGGTGTGCTCCTTGGCCTTCATGATGCTGTTTGTTCACTAAGGTTCTCTAACAAACCTCTGAGGGCTTCACAGAACAGCTGTATTTATACTGAGATTAAATCACACACAGGTGGACTCTATTTACTAATTCAGTGACTTCTGAAGGCAATTGGTTTCTCTAGATTTTAGTTAGGGGTTTTACAGTAAAGGGGGCTGAATACAAATGCCCCCCCCCCCCACACTTTTCATATATTTGTGTAGCACACCCCCGCAGGAGCTGCTGGTTTAGATTTGAGCCTTGCACATTACCTCAGTATTCGTTGTCTAGGGGAAGAAAGTCTGTAAGAATTCCAATGTCCACACAAGATGTAAAACCTTCTGCTGTTAGGTTTTATTTTATTTTGCATGAAACTTGTGAAGAATAGTAGAAGGATGAAGGAGGTAGGTTCAGGTATGCAGTACAGATCACTGGGGAAAAACTTCTCAACTACAAAGTCATTCACCACTCTTCCTGGAGTGGGTATTGCTCACCCGGATAGGCCCCTCTCACCTGGCCTAGCAGCCGGTATGATGCACGGACAATGATCAGGAACAGTTTCTGCCACAGACTGGCTGTGCACAAAATTGGATAAGTCCTGTGGCAGAGGACCCCGGATTAACGCCCGAACTTCCAGCCAAACAGTCAAAGAGCCTTTAAGCCGACCTGGCAGACTGTAAAGTCACTTTAGCTACGGTGCATCCTCCAATAGAATCACCAGGCCTTCCTCAAGACACCAGCCTTCCGCTCGGTCTCCTCCAGGACAGGTCCTCCCCTGGTTTCCTCCATTGAGTGGCTTCCTCCCGCAGGACGGACAGCACAGGATCACCTCCAAAGTGTAGGCCCCAGTCAGCATAACCGGGCCTACTTGGTAGAGTTGCAGCCTCGGACCAACATGGTCCCTGGGCCGAGATCACACAACACACTCCTCACGCCAGGAGGGCCACGAGGGGAAGAAGGCATCTGCCCCTAAAGTACCCCTTTCCCAGCATGCCCAACAGGGACACCACTCCCACTGGGCTGTTCCCGGGAAAGGACACTCAATCCACCATGACCTGCCCATATTCCAACGCCGGCCTGTGGTGGTATCGCCACCTACAGGCAACAGTGGGAAATCCTGACAGGCACAGCCACAGCTGAACAGAGGCCAATTTAGCACAATCACTTAAGTCCTAGCCCAACTATTGGCTCAGACACCCACTAAATTTAACATAGCGCCCAGTCATTGGGAGCAGGGCGCTACATTTGTAAAAAATGTTGAAAACCATTCATCATTTTCCTTCCTCTTCACAATTATGTGCTGCTTTGCGTTGGTCTATCACATAAAATCCCAATAAAATACATTTACTTTTTTGGTTGTAATATGAAAAAATGTGGGGTATAAATACTTTTTCAAGGCACTGTATATCCAAGCAACTGAGAGCCCCCGAGGGTACTTTATCTATAGTATCCAAGACTATAGAAATCCACTGGAAAGACTGACTAAAGGAACAGCTTATGATTCACTTTATGATCTATAAAATTGTCAGCTTAGCAATATCCCAATTATCCCATAAAATTGATAAGGAATACCTGTACTCCGATGACATGCTGGGAAGGTCTGACATGGCACAGGAAGCCCAGTCCTGGTTACCCCTCGGGCCATCGCACTGTCCAGGCTCTGCTGACTCCGAACAGGAATTCCGGACACTATAGGTGTATGGGCCCCCTTCTCCGACCTCCCAGCATTCCCATTCCAGATGCGGGAGCCGTCTGTAATTGCTGGAAAGAAAAAAAAGTCTTAGTTGTCATCAACAGACCGCGCTGTCCTGTTCTTAAGGTGGTCATGCATCGACCTGATAAAAGCAAGCCATTGAGCAGATCCAGTCCTTGCTTGTGGCAACTTGTAATTGTAAGGGGTTCATCAAAAAGTCATAAAAATGCTGGAAGTGCTAATATTTGTGCGACAGGTCAAGCTTTCTATGGAAGTAAGGAAGGAACCATTGTCTACATACTGTATGTACCGTATATACTCGAGTATAAGCCACGTTTTTCAGCACATTATTTTGTGCTGAAAATGCCCCCCTCGGCTTATACTCGAGTCACCTTTTTGCGCCTGATCTCCCGGACTTTGGGGACCCGGTACTGGCTCGCTGTAGGTCCCCTGGACCCCAATCTTTGCACGCATGTAGCCCCACTCTTCCTCTACAAGTGTGCAAAGTTTGTTGTCGGGGGAACCTACAACCGGGGAGCACCGATTTTTCAAAGCCGGGCACCCCTTCCTTAGACTCCCATGTTAAACAGTAATTTCTCCGGTAACTTTGGGGACCCGGTACCGGCTGGCCTAAGGTCCCCTGGACCCCAAACTTGGCACACATGTAGCCCCACTCTTCCTCTATAAGTGTGAAAAGGTTGTTGTCCGGGGGACCTACGGCCGGGGAGCACAGATTTTTCAAAGCCGGGCACCCCTTCCATAGACTCCTATGTTAAACGGTAATTTCTCCGGTAACTTTGGGGACCTGGTACCGGCCGGTCGTATGTCCCCTGGACCCGAAACTTGGCACACATGTATCCTCTATAAGTGTGCAAAGTTTCCTGTCTGGGGGACCTACAGCTGGGGAGCACCTATTTTTCAAACCCGGGCACCCCTTCCATATACTCCCATGTTAAACGTAAGTCTAGTCATGGACACAGTGAGGCATGGGCACAGTGAGGCATGGGCACAGTGAGGCATGGGCACAGTGAGGCATGGGCACAGTGAGGCATGGGCACAGTGAGGCTTGGACACAGTGAGGCTTGGACACAGTGAGGCTTGGACACAGTGAGGCTTGGACACAGTGAGGCTTGGACACAGTGAGGCTTGGACACAGTGAGGCATGGGCACAGTGAGGCTTGGACACAGTGAGGCTTGGACACAGTGAGGCATGGACACAGTGAGGCATGGACACAGTGAGGCTTGGACACAGTGAGGCTTGGACACAGTGAGGCTTGGACACAGTGAGGCTTGGACACAGTGAGGCTTGGACACAGTGAGGCTTGGACACAGTGAGGCTTGGACACAGTGAGGCTTGGACACAGTGAGGCATGGACACAGTGAGGCATGGACACAGTGAGGCATGGACACAGTGAGGCATGGACACAGTGAGGCATGGACACAGTGAGGCATGCACATGGACACAGACACAGTGAGGCATGGGCACAGTGAGGCAAAGTGAGGCACAGTGAGGCATGCAGATGGACACCCTAGGCTTATACTCGAGTCAATACGTTTTCCCATTTTTTGTGGTAAAATTAGGTGCCTCGGCTTATACCCGGGTCGGCTTATACTCGAGTATATACGGTATCTTGGCCAAGATTGTGGTGGGTCCTAGTGGTGTGGTGATACAAGGGAGGACAAGCAGGTCTTTACTCCTTTGGTTGTCAATCATAATATCCATTTCTAAAGCCCTGTACACACGGGCGGGAATCCCGTCGAAAAAAAAACCGTTGGTTTTCCCGACGGGATTCCTGGCAAGCTTGTCTTGCCAAGCCCCGTGTACACACGCGCCATTCAAAAGAACCGCCGTTCTTTTGAATGGCAAGAATGCGGTGGCGTCGACTATGACGAGCATGCACTCGTCACATTCGATGCCTTCGCCGCCATCTTGCTACACTCTACACTACCCTTGTATGCTACCGCGCAAGTCTTTTCGAGCATGCGCGGGTTTACCTGGAGACAGGTAAGCATACACACGCGCGGTTTTCTCGTCGGGAAACAGGCCGACGAGAATCCCGACGAGGAAAATAGAGAGCAGGTTCTCTATTTTTCTCGTTGAGATTCCCGGCAGTGTTCCCGACGAGAAACCATACACACGACCGGTTTTCTCGGCAAAAAGCTCTCCCAGCAGTTTACTTGCTGAGAAAACCGGCCGTGTGTGCGAGGCTTTAGAGTCATTCGACTTTTAACTGGACATCAGATGCCTTATGCTGGGCAAGTCAAATGGTGTTAATCTTACTGTAGCTTGTGCAATTGCCATGGCTTTTCCTCTTTCAGGTGTCTTTTGATAGTTATCATACACTGCCGATACCACCAAATGTTTTTTTCTTTTTCTATTTTTCAGGTCCGTCTGCGCCATCAATCTTCATGGCTCAGACGGACCCGAAAAATAGGAAAAAATAAATAAAATAAAAACTCTGTCTCTTGGCTGTGACAGCTGTTACATAGGCAAGGGTGTGGCCACCCGATGATGTAACTGAGTAACCCCGCCCCTTCTGACATCATGTGCTGTCAGAGGGGGGCGGGGTCACCCAGTTACATCAGTGGGTGGCCCCGCCCTTACCTATATAAGAGCTGTCAAAGACAGCAGTCGGCGGTACGCAGAGTATTTTCTTTTTTCTATTTTTCGGGTCCGTCTGCGCCATGATTGAAGATGGATGGACATCGCGGGACACTTTTTTTTTGTCAAAAACTGTCTCCTGTCGTTTTTACTTTTTTGACACTTTTGGTGAATAGGTAGGGGTACAATTTACCCCATACCCATTCACATAGGGGTGGGGGCTGGGATCTGGGGGTCCCCTTGTTAAAGGGGGCATTACCGATTTCGATAAGCCCCCCCGCCCGCAGACCCCCACAACCACCGGGCCAGGGTTGTGGGGATGAGGCCCTTGTCCCCATCAACGTGGGGACAAGATTCTTTGGGGGGGAACCCAAAGTGCCCTCCCCATGTTGAGGGCATGCTCTGGGGGAAGGCCCCCACCCAATTTTTTTTTTTTTTTTTTTTTTGGCGTTAAGTTCCCCTTAATATCCATACAAGACCCGAAGGGCCTAATATGGACTGGGGGGGGGGGGGGGAACCTACGCTGTTTTTTTAAATTATATTTTATGTACAGTATATTGCCGGGATCCGACAATACATTACAGCCGCAAGCAATTTTAAATTAAAGTTTTTCCTTTAGAAATGTCATTTTGCTGTGGTACTGCTATAAACATGGGAAAGATGCGCTACTTTACAGGAAGACTAAGGACACCCCCCAGGCACAATATTTAAAGGAATATAAAAAATTTATTGTTTCACTTTAAAGCGGAATTACGGACAAAAATGTTTATTTTATTTTTAATTGTTCCTAGCATTATTACTAATTAAATACAATAACGATTATACAAAGTTCATTATGGATTTAGTAAAAAGATAAAATTATTTACTCAATATTTCTCCCTTCTGTTGTAGCCGTTGCCATCATGATTGTGGGCATGTGAAGCCCAATCGATATATCTTCCTGGTTTGCTTTGGAGAGGTGAATGCTGGGTAACCAGCATGCACCTCATGATCTCTCACATGCGCGATTCACCGGCGGCCGTAGCGCCGATTGTTTCTAAAGTTGCCATAACAATGGGCGGCGACGGAGGAAGGTCCCGTCCCATTGTTATGGCAACATATATAAACACATCTCGGCGCTGTGATCCGCCTTAAATCGCGTCATTTCCAGGCAGGAAATAACGCGATTTTTGATCACAGTACTGCCCACAGACTCATGGGAAATGATGGCACATCATTTCCCAGGAGCACAGGCGAGGAAGGAAGTGACAAGCAGCGCCGCGGACCAGGAAGTGCCAGATTAGGAGGACTACATAGCAACAGGGCAATTCTGGTAAGTAAATCCTTTCTTTTCCTCCAAATCTTTTTTCGTAGGTTTAGAGTACTCTAATGCTGTAAAAAAAATATTCAAGGTATTAAGACCGGAAGACCTGCTTTAAAGTTGACTGTCACATGACTAAAGATCGCAGGCATTAGTGAGTGCAGTTCCACTTGTCCCAACTAGGGCACTTAAGCCCCACCCACATACTTTTCTGGGGTGTGGAATAGGGTAAATTGCCCCCTTTTTTTTTACTATACTATATTACCAAAAGTATTGGGACGCCTGCCTTTACACGCACATCAACTTTAATGGCATCCCAGTCTTAGTCTGTAGGGTTCACTATTGCGTTGGCCCACCCTTTGCAGCTATAAAAGCTTCAACTCTTCTGGGAAGGCTGTCCACAAGGTTTAGGAGAGTCTATGGGAATGTTTGACCATTCTTCCAGAAAAGCATTTGTGAGGTCAGGCACTGATATTGGACGAGAAGGCCTGGCTCGCAGTCTCCGCTCCAATTCATCCCAAAAGTGTTCTATCAGGTTGAGGTCAGGACTCTGAAGGCCAGTCAAGTTCCTCCACCCCAAACTCGCTCATCCATGTCTTTATAGACCTTTATAGACCTTGCTTTGTGCAATAGTCCAAATCATTGGTGGAGGGGGGATTATGGTTTGGGGGTTGTTTTTCAGGAGTTGGGTTTGGCCCCTTAGTTCCAGGGAAGGGAACTCTTAAGGTGTCAGCATACCAAGACATTTTGGACAATTTCATCCTCCCAACTTTGTGGAAACCGTTTAGAGATGGCCCCTTCCTGTTCCAACATGACTAGCGCACCAGTGCACAAACAAGGCCCATAAAGACATGTATGAGCGAGTTGTGGGTGGAGGAACTTGACTGGCCTACACAGAGTCCTTACACCCACACAAAAGAAAACTTTTGGAATGAATTATAGCGCAGACTGCGAGCCAGGCCTTCTTGTCCACATCAGTGCCTGACCTCACAAATGCTCTTCTGGAAGAATGGTCAAACATTACCATAGACACACTCCTAAACCTTGTGGACGGCCTTCCCAGAAGAGTTGAAGCTGTTATAGCTGCAAAGGGTGGGCCAACTCATTAAAG
Source organism: Rana muscosa (assembly GCA_029206835.1). Lineage (NCBI taxonomy): Eukaryota > Metazoa > Chordata > Amphibia > Anura > Ranidae > Rana > Rana muscosa. The sequence continues at coordinate 372,678,798 of CM055118.1, forward strand.
TTCATGTGCGTGTAAAGGCAGGTGTCCCAATACTTTTGGTAATATAGTGTATCATAGCATCCTTCCTTGTGGTCATTTGCTAAATAGCAGGGTGTATAAAAGGAAAAAAAAGGCCCTGGTCTAGAACAATTTCACTAGCTCGGCAAAGAAGACATTGGCTACGTAGAGCACAGAGGCCGCCAAAACCAGATTCATTGACTTACGTTCTCCAAGTTGACTTCTACGCCCACATGACATCCTTCTTTGTAACTCCCACACGGAACCTGCTCGGTTATCTTCCATCTGTCCTGTTCCACTTCCGCGAGGTTCTGAGGCCTGAACGATGGGTGTTCTGGAGCCCTTCATGCTGTTCTCATATGCTGGTGGTCTCTTGCTTGCAGGGTATGTCCAGACAGGAGGAGAAGCCTGCTCCCCTTGTACCTGGTGGAGGTGTGCTGACGGAGGTCGACTGGGGATTGGGGTCCCTGCTCCTGCACGGGATGCTGGGCAGATGAGTCCGGACAAGACTGAGATTTCCCTCTCTGTCTTTTCCTCTAATTGTGAGGCTGGTAGGAGTGAATGTGTCACCTTGACGGAAGAATACACCATGGTATAGGAAAGAGCTTTGTCCCGAGCATGACCATGAGGAATAGGCAACATGGATCCCCCTTTTTCCTGGAAGCAAGCTGACCCCCGTGGGATTTCAGAGTCTGGCCTGCGCTGGACAGAGTTTTGAGGTGGTAGCGGGGTTGAGTGGCTGCGGGCGCGACCGGATGGCGGCAGGTGAACAGATGAGGAGGACGCTATGGAAGGCACCTCTTTGTGGGGCACTGGCAGCTTGGATGACACCGGCTGTGACGGCTTTGTGACTTTTTGGCCTTTGCCAGATGGCTCACCCAGAAGAGGAGGTCTGTGCTGCAGAAGGTTTGGAAATGGCGGAGGAATGTCCACCTCAGGAGTTCTAGGTGGCGGTGGTCGGCGACGCTGAGGATGACGAGGGATAGACGGGTGCTCTTCATGGACTGGGTATTTCATTTCTTCATAGATAGCCTCTTCTTCACCATCTGACTCGTCTTCTGTTGGAGCCGGGGTGGGAGGGGGTGGAGGTCTCCGGGAGACATTGCCCACCATCTCAATGTAGACAGGTTCCTCGGGAGAAGGTGAAGAGGCGCGAGTGTTGGGGTTTAGAATGGCAGATGAAGAGGCTGGACGATTGGAATAGGCCTCGTCAAATGAAGCCGAGAGATGCGTGTGTGGGCTGCGCTGCGGCTTCTGCGGTGGCAACCGGCGAGAGTCAGAGGCACTTTTTAGGGACCCTACAAAAGAAAGGAACATAAGAATTTCATAGGATTTGAAGTTTTTTTTTTTACTTTTTATTGTTTAACTTTAGTTTGCTTTGCAATGTTCATTTCAGGCTGGACTTCCCTTTCCAGCTCAAGTTCTATCCGGGCAATCTGAGTGTTCCTGGGCCGGCCCAACGACCAAATCCCTCCAATGTTTTCTGGGATTCTTGTGTGGCCTCCTAGTGTAAGGTCACCAGATATTTCAAATGAAATCCGGGGACATATTATTTTTATTGGCAAATGGAAAACTATTTCATACACATATTTTCCTCCAATTATATCTGCAGTCAGTGGTGTAGTGTGGGTTGTCAGCGCCCGGGGCAAGGCAAGAAATTTGCACCCCCCACCAGACTTTTAGCACTCCGAGTCCCTTCCACTAGTACAGTAGTACTGACCAACTTGATTCCTACACCGACCTACCTGACCACTGCACTAACCTACTTCATTCCTACCCTGACCACTACCCTGACCTACCTGATTCCTACCCTGACCTACCTGATTCCTACACTGACCTACCTAACCACTGCACTAACCTACTTCATTCCTACACTGACCACTACCCTGACCTACCTGACCACTGCACTAACCTACCTGATTCCTACGCTGACCACTACACTGACCTACCTGATTCCTACACTGACCACTACACTGACCTACCTGATTTCTACACTGACCACTACACTGACCTACCTGATGCCTACACTGACCTACCTAACCACTGCACTAACCTACTTCATTCCTACATTGACCACTACACTGACCTACCCGATTCCTACACTGACCAACTTGATTCCTACACTGACCTACCTGACCACTGCACTAACCTACTTCATTCCTACATTCCTACACTGACCACTACCCTGACCTACCCGATTTCTACACTGACCTACCTGATTCCTACACTGACCTACCTGATTCCTACACAGACCACTACACTGACCTACCTGATTCCTACCTGACCACTACACTAACCTACTTTATTCCTACACTGACCACTACCCTGACCTACCTGATTCCTACACTGACCTACCTGACCACTGCACTAACCTACTTCATTCCTACACTGACCACTACCCTGACCTACCTGATTCCTACACTGACCACTAAACTGACCTACCTGATTCCTACACTGACCTACCTGATTCCTACACTGACCTACCTAACCACTGCACTAACCTACTTCATTCCTACACTGACCACTACCCTGACCTACCTGATTCCTACACTGACCTACCTAACCACTGCACTAACCTACTTTATTCCTACACTGACCACAACCCTGACCTACCTGATTCCTACACTGACCTACCTGATTCCTACACTGACCTACCTGACCACTGCACTAACCTACTTCATTCCTACACTGACCACAACCCTGACCTAGCTGATTTCTACACTGACCACTACCCTGACCTACCTGATTTCTACACTGACCTACCTGATTCCTACACTGACCTACCTTATGCCTACACTGACTTACCTAACCACTGCACTAACCCACTTCATTCCTACACTGATTCCTACACTGACCTACCCGATTCCTACACTGACCTACCCGATTCCTACACTGACCTACCCGATTCCTACACTGACCTACCCGATTCCTACACTGACCTACCTAACCACTGCACTAACCTACTTCATTCCTACACTGACCACTACCCTGACCTACCCGATTCCTACACTATCCACTACACTGACCTACCCGATTCCTACACTGACCACTACCCTAACCTACCTGACCACTACACTGACCTACCCGATTCCTGCACTACACCTCCCCCCCCACATGAACAGTGTAGATTGGTTGATTTTGCTCACCTCTCCATGGCCTCCATGAAAATCTATCAGAGCAGGGCTCTCCCCTGCACCAGGTACTGTTCCTGACACCCAGCCGCTCCTCAGTATCCCCTGCCAAGAGCTTCTCCAATAGCCGCTCTGCACCGCCCCTCCCCTCCCCTCCACTGTTCTCACACACATACGTGCCGCCTGCATCAGAGGGATCATGGGGGACAAACTGGACTACAGGAGTTCCTGGGTGGGGGGGGCAACACAGCACACTTGGGGGAGGGGACAGTAATGATTGTGCGCCCCACAAATGTTGCACCCAGGGCGAGAAATACCAGATGCCCCCCTTCATGCCACTGCAATCCGGGGAAACCGGGGATGTCTGGTCACCCTATCCTAGTTAGACATACTTAATACAGCATCAGGAAGCTTCCCGGTGCTTAGTAAATGTCCATAGCACCTCAACTAGCTGTTCTGAACTTGAGCTACTCAAAGTAGATCCCACACTGCCCAGTTATTATGTAGAATATGCTCCTTTGGAGCTTGTTTACACGTGCTTCAAAATGTGACATTGGACACATTTTTTTTTAAAGTACCTTGAATGCCAACCAAAGCCCATACACTAAAAAAAAAAAAAGGTTACCTTACAATCCTGTTCACACGCTGCATTTGCTTTGCTTCACAAATTATATGTGGTGCTTCAAAGCATCTCAAAAGCCTCCATAGAAGTCTATGGCAATGCTCTTTGAAAGGCATTTATTTAGCGATAGCTTTGCTTTGTTGTGGATGTATTGCAGGTATGAGGCATCCCAGGATGCACTGGGAAATCAAGAAGCGAACCGGAAAGACGTCATGAGCAGTCACTTCCAGTTCATGTGTATATATTTGGGAAGTGCCTGGTGCAGACCTCACATCTGCTGTGCAGCCTGGAGCAGCAGGAAGGTGAGCGGGGTCGGGACTGGAGGGGAAAACAACTAGCAGACAGCAGACATGGTGTGCAACATTGGAATACTAGAGAAAGAGGACTGAGCGGCAGAGGATCAGCAGAGCTGGGGGACCAGAGCAGGAGAAACTAGCAGCGTAGTAGCAATATAGCAGGAGGTGAGTGGGGACCAAAGAGAGAGAGGGGGAGGTCAACAAACCAGAGGATCAACAGAGCTGGAGGTTACTACTGAGTGGGGGATGATCAGAGCTGGGGGTTACTATAGGGTGACCACATTCCCAAACTACCATTCAGGGACACCCCCCCCCCTATTCCAAAAAATAAGCTTGTGCTGTAACAAATCACAGCACAGTGATTAGACACAAGAGGTGGGACTTATGATTTCTCCAAACACAAGCAGGGGGCAGGATTGTGCTTCTCCAGGCATTCCCGGCCAGGACAAGTACTGTCAGTGAGTAAAGCGGTGATGTGGCAGCCTTTTTTGGGGGCATCAGATTGGCGCGGGGGGTGGCTGTGTCAGTTTAATTCCGGGACACTGTGTATTGTCCTGGAATGAAGGTGCCTGGGACAGACCTGCAAAATGCGGGACTGTCCCGGGGCAATCCGGGACATGTGGCCACCCTAGGTTACTAGTGAGTGGGGATCAGAAAAGCCGTCGGTACTACTGAGTGGGGTGTCGGCAGAGCTGGTGGTACTACTGAGCAGGGTATCTGCTGAACAAGGGTACTAATGAGCTGGGGATTTGCTGAACAGGGGTACTAATGAGCTGGGGATCTACTGAACAGGGGTACTAATGAGCTGGGGATTTGCTGAACAGGGGTACTAATGAGCTGGGGATCTGCTGAACAGGGGTACTAATGAGCTGGGGATTTGCTGAACAGGGGTACTAATGAGCTGGGGATTTGCTGAACAGGGGTACTAATGAGCTGGGGATCTGCTGAACAGGGGTACTAATGAGCTGGGGATTTGCTGAACAGGGGTACTAATGAGCTGGGGATCTGCTGAACAGGGGTACTAATTGTAGTGATATCATATGGTCCACAGTTGACCCAATTGATATTTAGGTATTAGTAATGATGATATAAGTTATGTTATTCCCGCAGCATCACACCCACGTTCTCCAGAGATTGCACTTTATTGACTTCCAATACAGAACAAAGTCCAATACTTGCACAGATGACAACAAACCCAACAGAGTATATATATATATATATATATATATATGATTCAAAGTCCCACTTCTCCTAGATCATATTCTAGACCTGTGCTTTCCTATCCATGCAGAGTATATCCTGTGCCTTCATATTCCTACAGAATATCTCCTAAGACTAGACTGAATATCAGCTTATATATCTTATCTATTGAATGACTGAGCAATTTGATTGGCTGTCTTTGATCTACACTCTGTCATTCTGAATGACAGAGAATGACCCCCAACCTAGCCGGAGATGACCATAGCCATCATTTGCATTCTTGCATAATAACATCAATGGACTTGTTTATGTCAATATGCAAGACTAATGAGCTGGGGATCTGCTGAACAGGGGTACTAATGAGCTGGGGATCTGCTGAACAGGAGTACTAATGAGCTGGGGATCTGCTGAACAGGAGTACTAATGAGCTGGGAATTAGCTGAACAGGAGTACTAATGAGCTGGGGATCTGCTGAACAGGAGTACTAATGAGCTGGGAATTTGCTGAACAGGAGTACTAATGAGCTGGGAATTTGCTGAACAGGAGTACTAATGAGCTGGGGATCTGCTGAACAGGGGTACTAATGAGCTGGGGATCTGCTGAACAGGGGTACTAATGAGCTGGGGATCTGCTGAACAGGGGTACTAATGAGCTGGGGATCTGCTGAACAGGGGTACTAATGAGCTGGGGATTTGCTGAACAGGGGTACTAATGAGCTGGGGATTTGCTGAACAGGGGTACTAATGAGCTGGGGATGCTGAACAGGGGTACTAATGAGCTGGGGATCTGCTGAACAGGGGTACTAATGAGCTGGGGATCTGCTGAACAGGGGTACTAATGAGCTGGGGATCTGCTGAACAGGGGTACTAATGAGCTGGGGATCTGCTGAGTGGGGATACTACTGAGCCAGGGTCTTATTGGGCCTATTTAAAACAAATACAATAGAAATAGAAACACACAGGGCTTTTGCCAAGCTTCATTAAAGCCTCAAAAAAGCATCACAAAGCATCAAAAACAGATCAAAAAAGCATGTTGAAGCGGTAGGCGCTTTAATGTTTGTTACAGTCAAAGTAAGTGTACATGTGCCCTCAGAAACCTAGGCTGGTGTTAAGCTGGCAGATTACTATAGGTGAAGAATCTGCTTGTCTGATGGAGGTTTCATGCCGATTTGCCCGACCATGGGACCTGATGCATGCTTGGTAAGGTGTATGTTCCCCCTGTTTAGAAAAGAGCAGAACTCTGCATAAAACAAGGAGCACTATACTCGAAAGGTTTCTTGTTGCTTGGAGCAGCCACTACCAGGCCTATCTCTCAACAGCTAATGCTTTAATTGTTTCCACTACTTTCAAAAGTCAGTCTTTGCACTGGAACTCTTATACATCTAGTGCATAGTATGTTGGCCTGGTTTGGCTCTTCTACAGCCTGGACAGGAGACTTTAGAACATATATGGAGGAACTGTAAAAATCTTTATGTGGATAAAATGATGGAATACCTGCAGGTTTTATGTATTTGCCTGCTCTTACCTTCTTTTCTGAGCCTACGTTCCTCTGCTGTCCTCCCATCTCCACCAAAGCTGAGTTTTGTGCTGGGGTTCCTCTTGGGTTTAGCCGGGGCCCTCCTCCCAGGTGGACCCCCTTCATTTCCGCTCTCCTCTGGTGCGCTGCCCACCGAGTGACAGGAAAGGGATCGAGGGGCCATGGCACTAGCACAAGGGAGAGGGGCCCGCTCCTGAGAGGCTGGCATCGTCATGAAGCCCATTCGAAAGTGGCGGCGGAAGGAAGCCATGTCCCGAACCTTACCAGAGCTGCAAAAGAATACGGAAAAGGGAGTTTATACCATTTTTCACCAAGAAGGGGTCTCAATGAAATTAAATGACAAAAACAAATTATCCAACACATTTATTTTCCAGCAGCTCCCTGATACTTTACTGTAATTGCAGTCAAACTTTCGAGCTTTTACTATAAGGCTCTTCCCCTAGACCAGGGGTCTCCAAACTTTCTAAACAAAGGGCCAGTTTACTGCCCTTCAGACTTTAGGGGGCCTGGACTGTGGTCAGTAGGAGTAAAAATTGTGCCCCGTCATTGGTTTCAGTGGAAGGAATGGTGCCCCATCGTTGGTGTCTGTGGGAGGAATAGTGCCCCATCCATGGGAGGAATAGTGCCCCATTGTTGGCATCTGTGGGAGGAATGGTGCCCCATCCGTGGGAGGAATAGCGTCCCAATGTTGGTGTCAGTGGGAGAAATAGTGCCCCAATGTTCGTGTCAGTAGGAGGAATTTCGCCCCATTGTTGGTTTTAGTGGAACGAATGGTGCCCCATCGTTGATGTCTGTGGGAGGAATAGTGCCCCATCAGTGGGAGAAATAGTGCCCCATCATTGGTGTTAGTGGAAGGGATAGTGCCCCACAATTGGTGTCAGTGGGAGGAATAGAGCTCCATCATTGGTGTCAGTAAAAGGAATAATGCCCAATGTTGGTGTAAGTGGGAAGAATTGTACCCAGTCATTGGTGTCATTTGGAGGAATCATGCCCCATCGTTGATCTCAATGGGAGGAATTCTGCCCCATCATTGGTTTCAATGGTTTTTAATAATAGCATCAGTGAAAGAAATAATGCCCCCATCATCGGTGTCAGTAGAAGATATAAGACCCCGTCATTATTGTCATGGAAGGATTAGTGCCCCATTCTTGGTTTCAGTGGGAAGAATAGTGCCTCATATCATTGGGAGGAACAGTGCTCCATGGGCATAAAGGAAACCAAAGGGCCGCATTTGGCCCACGGGCCGCAGTTTGGAGATGACTGGAGACCACTGCCCTAGACCAATCACGTTTGGAGATGGTAGCCCGCTGGGTGGCAAAAAAATGAATTTGCCTCTAAAGGTTGGACAAGCCGGTTCTAATAGCTGTGTCAGTGTTAAGATTTCTAACTTAAGGACATCATCCCGATCAGACTGACCCATTTAGTCAGTCCCCAGGTGGTCCTATAAAGCCAAGACACTACCATTTTATATCTGCATGCAGCTCATAACTCTCATCCAAGCCTAGTTAACTCGTTTCTACCCTTAATTCCTTTACTTTACTTCCTTTACTTCCTTTACTTTACCCCCTACTTCCTCCCCCCACCAACTTGCTTACTGGCCATGAGATTGCAAATCATTTCAAAAACGAAATCGACATAATTTGTGATGAGATATCCAGCGTCCAGCTTTCTCCCCCAAACCAACAAACCAGGTCCAACACCACACTCGCACCAAATTTTCCTCCTTCAACCCATCCTCCAATTTGCCAATCTCCTTTCCATGGCCCACCTCACCACCTGTCCCCTGGACCCTGTCCCCTCATAATTACTGCGGCCACCTTCCTGATCTATCCTAAACTCTCAACCCCACATTTTCAACCTCTCAATCTCCTCCAACACCTTTCCCTCCACGTTCAAACATTCACTGGTTACCCACATACTTAGAAAACCCTCACTGGACCCAGACTGTTTGAATAACTTAAGACCCATCTCCCTGCTCCCGTTTGCCTTCAAGCTTGTTCATAACCGTATGAGTTGCTACCTCACTGACAACAACCTTCTTAATCCCCTATAGTCTCTCGCCCACAACATTCCACTAAAACTGCCTTACTAAAACCTCAACCAACAATGACCTACTAACTGCTGAAAACCAACAGCCAGTACTCCATACTCGTACTCTTAGATCTTTCTGCTGCCTTGACACAGTTGACCACCCACTCCTCCTCAAACTCTAATTCCTTGGCCTCTGCGACTCTACTCTATTCTGGTTCTCCTCCTACCTATCTCAGCGCACGTTTGGTGTCACATACAACACCATCTCCTCCGCTCCTCTTCCTCTTTCTGTTGGGGTACCCCAAGGCTCTGACCTTGGGCCCATCCTATTTTCTCTCTAAACCTCTTCCCTTGGCCAGTTGATAACTTCCCATGGCTTCCAATACCACCTCTATGCTGATGACACCCAGATCTATCTCTTGACCCCTCAACTCGGCCCCTCAATCTCCTCACGTATCACAAAATGTACTGAGCGACATATCAGTATGGATGTCACAACCCTTCCTAAAACTTAATCTTTTTAAAACTGAGCTTGTAATATTTCCTCCTCCCTGATCCCCTCCCCATGACTTTACTATTGAGATCAATGGCAACAACCATTGATCCCTCCCTCCACACATGCCAAGGTGCTGGGTGTAATCCTAGACTCTGACCTCTCCTTCAGCCCCCACATCCCATCACCGGCTACAAATTGCCGCCTTAACCTCCCCAACATTTCCAGAATTTGCCCCTTCCTAACTAACACTGCAAAACAACTTATTTACTCCTTGGTTATTTCCAGTCTTGACTACTGCAACTCTCTTCTCGCTTGCCTACCTTTACACAGGTTATCCCCCCCCTTGAGTCTATTGTAGCAAGGGCCCTGACCCCTAGAGGCCTATTGGTGAACTTCAGAGTCCAGGAGAGCTGACATCCTTCTTTGTAGAGTGGGTTACCAGGCATGGCGGGTGAAATGCAAGAAGAAATGCTGGACGCCAGTCAATTTTTGAATGCAAACAAGAGATTTATTGTCTCTTAACAGAACTGTGGGAGAGAGGGTTAGGGCCAGGACACCCTTGAGTAGATGCAATGCTAATTGGCAGACTCCGAGAGTTCTATAGGTAGACAGCTATACAGTGGAAGGCCTCCAGCCGGATAACACTTCTGTATAGGTAGGACCGCTGTCTCCTGCCAATTGGCTGAGACACCCCATCCATTCATACTCAGACCTTGCGAAGCTCCCTGTCATTCTAATGTTACCAGCCACAGTGCCACCTAGTGACAGAAAAGGAAAGGTGGAGCAGTTCCAGAATTAGAGAGGAATCAATTGATCTTCTAACAATTAGCCAGGAAAATTACCACCTGGCAAACTAAAGTTATTTGAAACACTGCCTAAACACTATTATGAATGCTGTTGCTAGACTAATACACCATACTAACCGATCCATGACTGCTTCCCCTCTCTGCCAATCCCTCCATTGGCTTCCACTCATCCAACAAATTAAATTCAAAATACTAACAATAACTTACAAAGCCATCCACAACTCCAAGCACCCAGCTACATCACTAACCTAGTCTCAAAATACCAACCTAATTGTCCTCTTTGTTCCTCCCAAGACCTCCTGCTCTCTAATGCCCCGTACACACGGTCGGATTTTCCGCCAGCAAAAGTCCGATGTGAGCTTTTCGTCGGAAATTCCGACCGTGTGTATGCTCCATCGGACTTTTGCTGTCGGAATTTCCGCCAGCAAAAGTTTGATAACAGGTTCTCTATTTTTCCGCCGGAAAAAATTTTGTTCGGAAAATCAGTTCGTCTGTATGCTATTCCGACCGGAAAAAAAAACACGCATGCTCGGAAACAATTCGACGCATGCTCGGAAGCATTGAACTTCTTTTTCTCGCCTCGTCGTAGTGTTGTACGTCACCGCGAACTTTTGTGTGTGTGACCGTGTGTATGCAAGCCAAGCTTGAGCAGAATTCCGTCGGAAAAACCATCCAAGTTTTTGCAGACGGAAAATCCGTTCGTGTGTACGCGGCATAACTCCCTCGTCACCTCCTCCCATACTCGCCTTCAGGACTTTTCCCGAGCCTCTCCAATCCTCTGGCAAGAGATGACCAGGGAGTGAACTAGGAGCTTAGTGGTGTCATTGCTTAGAAAGGGGCATATTTTGGAGATGTTGCGGAGGTTGAGGCGGCAGGATTTGGATAGTGATTGGACGTGAGGCCGAAAGGATCATTTAGAGTCCAGGATTACACCTACAATAGCACCCTGGCATGTGGGGATGGGCTGATAGTTGTGCTATTGATCATGACAGAGAAATAAGGGAAAGGGGAACGTGGGGGAAGAAAAATTATGAGCTCGATTTTGGATAGATTGAGATTCCATATCAGGTGGAATAACTCATCTCTGTTATTTTTCTATATCACTACTTCCCAACCTCTTCAAGTACCGCCAACAGGCCATGTTTTGGAAATTTTCCTTTAGATAAAATACTAAGCCATTGACATTGATTTACCGTAAAACATCTGGACTACTTGAGGACTGAGATTGGGAACCACTGATCTATATATATAGCCACAAGCCTACAGGATCATGTTAGGGACCCAGAGGGGGAGACTCTTTGGCAGCTAGGTGTTAATTCAGGTCTTAGCTGCCTATTCAGAGGATGCCACATTTGTCCATACAATCTTCCAAGGAGAACACCAGTTTGAGTGACAGCTACCAAAGGTGGGTTATCTCCTCACTTTGGGGAGATTTTCAATCAGTTGCTGTTCTGTTGGATAGGAAGTGTGACGGGAGGGCCCGTGGAACCCAGAATCCCTTGGAAAGTATGGGATACTCTTGTTTCAGCTCCCCATGCACCTCTTATGTCTAAATCACCCTGTGTCTATTAGGGGCATAGGGGGACTGAGAAAATATACCTTGGACTACTTAAAATGGGACTGTGATATTTATCCACAATATCCCCCAGGATCTATGTAAAGACTATTCTTGATTTGTTTTATTCTGAACTCAACATGTTAATTGAAAGAGGCTAATGTGTTCAACTCCAGCCACCTGTCTGTCTGTTGTAATGAAAATGAGTCTAGGATAACTTCTAAGGGTCTTCCATTGTGGCTTGTGCTAATTGACCCTGTAATTGTGTGAAGGAGTTCTGTGTTGATTGGTGACAATTTTGATCGTGTCTTCTGAGCTACAAGAGGGCGATGTGTTCAACCCCAGCCACCTGTCTGTCTGTTGTAATGTAAAGGAGTCTAGGATAACTTCTAATGCCGCGTACACACAATCGTTTTTCACGTCGTTAAAAATTCCATTTTTTAACTTGGGCATTAAAAACGATTGTGTGTAGGCTCTAGAGCATTTTTAACGACGTGAAAAACGGCCTAAAAAATTTAGAACCTGCTCTATTTTTTCACGTCGTTTTTCATGTCGTTTTTTTTCCCGTCGTGAAAAACGGTAGTGTGTATGCTTTTACGAGGGGAAAAAAAACGTGCATGCTCAGAATCAAGTATGAGACGGGAGCGCTCGTTCTGGTAAAACTAGCGTTCGTAATGGAGATAGCACATTCGTCACGCTGTAACAGACTGAAAAGCATGAGGCTGAAAAGCGCGAAACGTCGCTCAACAAATTTTACTAACATGAAGGATGGCGCCATTCAAACGGAACTTCCCCTTTATAGTGCCGTCGTATGTGTTCTACATCACTGCGCTTTGCTCAAGCATTTTTTTTAATGAACGTGTGTATGCAAGACAGGCTTGAGAGGAAACAAGAAAAATCACGTCAAGAAAAACGTCGTTTTTGAAAATGACATTAAAAAAGATTGTGTGTATGCGGCATAAGGGTCTTCCATTGTGGCTTGTGCTAATTGACCCTGTAATTGTGTGAAGGAGTTCTGTGTTGATTGGTGATAATGTTGATTGTGTCTTCTGAGCTACAAGACGGCAAGTCTAGCCTAAAGATTATGTCTCTGAGTCATCTTGGCTGCTTAAAGGGATTAGTTAATTAGCTTATGTTAATTAGGTCTGGTCACTGGTGTATTTTCAGAGTAATATGAGCAGGATATGTATGCACCTCCTCTTTTACTATATATAAGACTGTATTCTTTTTCTAATAAACCAGTCCATGTTCAGCAGACAAACAAGTCTCGTCTCGTGTGCTTGTGAGCAGTTGGAATATCTGATATCTATATCCAGACTGGAAGGAAGCGGTATATGACAGAAGCACTATATGACAGAAGCACTCAAGCGGAGTGTGGGACGTTCTGTTACAGGAAGGAAAGGCAAATTTCTCCAGTGGAAACAAAGACAGCAATAAGCTTTTTTTACAGCAGTATTTTTCCCCAGTCTATCAAAAAAAAATTTTTTAATCCACTTTTTAGGATAGTTGGGCTATGGAATGTTTTATGTCTGGGCAGTCTGATCGTGAACTCTTTACTGTAAGATGGTTAGGAGCGCCCAGTACAAACATTCATCTTGCTTGTTTGTTTTTTTTAAGTCCATCTCTGGGCAACTACAATGGGGCTGTGCCCGCACTGCAGAGGTTAATTGCTCATTTTTGTCGAGATGAGAGATGAAGCGAAATATACTTACCTGATCCTCTGGTCCTCCTCACACAACACCATTGTCCCTGTAGCTCCTGCCCCAAACTACCCCCGTGGTCTACTGGTCTTGAGAGCAGTGAACTACTGTAGTCATCAAGCCATACCAGGCTCCATAGACCTGCTCTGTATGTGAGAAAGTCAGGAAGAGCCCATCGCTGGATCGCGGGGGAGTGCCATTTTCCGGTGGAGTGGAGGATCTGGTGAGTATAAGGCTTTCTCTTCTCCCGCATTGCAAAAGGAATTTTTTTTTTTTAGAAACAAGTGGGACAGTGCTACAAGCTCTTCTGTGATCTGAACCCTCTGGCTGAAAGGTCTCTGGAACCTCACTAATACATAATCTACGAAGAAAAATCAGCACACCGGTATAAATCAGCAAACCGGTTATCCTTTATTATACACAATGGAACACGGCCATAAAAATGGCAAAGCGTTTCGGACGTTTAGGCCTTAATCATATTAATGATTAAGCCCTGAACAGACGAACACGTTGGCATGTTTATGGCTGTGTTCCACTCTGTAAAATACAAGACAACCGCTTTGCTGATTTATACCAATGTGCCGGCTTTTCTTTGTGGATAAAACATTTTTTGTCTAAGGGGGGCATTAGATACAGCCAATGCATCTCAGAGAGAAAGGATTCTTTTAGGCCAAATGCCTCGTACACATGACCGGTGTTCCCGGCAGGAAAAAAAAAGCTACACTTTTCCCAACGGGATTCCTCTCAAGCTTGCCTTGCATACACACTGTCACACAAAAGACCGCTGAACTTTTGAATGACAAGAACGCGGTGACGTCAAAGACTACGACGAGCCGACAAAGTGACGTTCTATGCTTCCGCGCATGCGTCGAATTGTTTACAAGCATGCGCGGTTTTTTTTCCCCCTCGGGAAAGCATACAGACGACCGGTTTTCTCGGCAGGATTTTTTCCCGCAGTTTTCCTATTGGGAGAACTGCGATGGAGCATACACACAGCCGGTTTTCCCGGCCAAAAGCCTTCATGGCAGCTTTCCTGCCGGGAAAACCGGTCGTGTGTACGAGGCATTAGACAAAGGTTTTTGATAGCACCAGTATGGCATACACTTGAATTATGGCTAGCGTGTCCTAACAGCAGTGGCAATAGCCATCTGGATCCATTTAGGACATGCTAGCCTTAATCCAGCTTTAACTCCGGCTAAAGACGTGTCGATATGTCAGAGGTGTTCCCTAGGACCTCAAGGGTTCCTCCATGGTAAAATGGTTGAAAAGACTGGACTAATCAAAGAAATTGTCTCAGACCAGGAATATCAAGGGCAGTAAATAGAGAGCTGCCTTTTTTTTTTTCTGAATCAACTGTCAGGACCAGGATCTCCCGGCGGAGCCACCTGAGATGCTAGACAGCACCCTTTCTGACTCCTTGAACAATCTTGCCTTGTACCTTGTTTCTGGTGAACCTTGAACTCTTTGCTCCTCCCATTAACTTTCTATTTAGGCCATGTTTCTGCACTGTTTGCCATATTATTGTGCTCCCTCCAACTGATATATTGCTCCTTTGCGTACCTGCAGCTGTCCTTATCTCCACTACCACTCATTACCAAACTTTGGCTTGTCCCTTGACTACACTTCTGCTTGATCCCAACCTGCAACCACTTGTTACTGACCTTTGGCTCATTTAGTGACTATGCTTCTGCTTGATCCCAACCTGCTATATCTGCTACTGGACCCCGGCCTGCTCACCTCCTGGTGGGGCGATCCTGAGGACCCTGACCTGGTGCTAACATGCATCAAAACCCATCTCCACCATCAGGATCTCTGGTGAATACCGATTAGTGCTTAGACCCCGCACCTCGGATGAGCCCACGTCATCCGCCAGGGTGACCTGCCTGTGTACTTATCAAGCTGGTCTATAGAAACCTCTCTTACTGCTATAGCTAGTGGTCTCTGAGCCTGACCCCTGCCCGTGACATCAACCATTTTGCATAGAGAGAAAAATTTGTAGACTTGTGCACAACGGAAACATTTGTTTCGTTTAGTTTCTTTTCGGTCCTGTTGATTCGTAATTTTGCTAAACGGGATTTTTCGTGTTCGGACTAATTCGTATTTCGCAAGCGACATTTTTAGTTGAATCGGAATGATTTGTATTAATGTAAGCCTTATTTTTAGTTGATTTATAATTCGTACTTTCGGTAGAGTACATTGCTTTTCGTTGATTCTGGACACAACTCCTACATTCGTAGCTTTTTTTGGTTCGTTGATTCGTAATTTTCCATGTCTCTCACAATGGCGCTGCCTAACGTGCTTCGAATGGATTCATACATTCGTAACTTTTTTGGTTCGTCGATTTGTAATTTTCCATGTCTCTCACAATGGCGCTGCCTAACGTGCTTCGAATGGATTCATACATTCGTAACTTTTTTGGTTCGTCGATTCGTAATTTTCCGTGTCTCTCACAATGGCGCTGCCTAACGTGCTTCGAATGGATTCGTACATTCGTAACTTTTTTGGGTTCGTTGATTCGTAACTTTCCGTGTCTCTCCCACAATGGCGCTGCCTAAAGTGCTTTGAATGGATTCGTACATTCGTAATTTTTTTGGTTCGTTGATTCGTAATTTTCCGTGTCTCTCACAATAGCGCTGCCTAACGTGCTTCGAATGGATTTATACATTCGTAACTTTTTTTAGTTCGTTGATTCGTAATTTTCCGTGTTTCTCTCACAATGGCGCTGCCTAACGTGCTTCGAATGGATTCATACATTCGTAACTTTTTTTGGTTCATTGATTCGTAGTTTTCCGGGTCTCTCTCACAATGGCGCTGCCTAACGTGCTTCGAATGGATTCGTACATTCGTAACTTTTTTTGGTTCGTGGATTCGTAATTTTCCGTGCCTCTCTCACAATGGCGCTGCCCAACGTGCTTCGAATGGATTCGTACTTTTCTAAATACATTGCGGTTATTTGTAACGATTCGAAATCTCGGATTTTACTTTTGTTTTTGACATGCGGCTATAGCCTCCGCCCCCTGTACACCATTTTGAGAGGGAGTTCAGCACGGTGAGGGAGGAGCAGAGAGAAGAGCAGAGCGTTATTGTGCTTCAAATGGATTCGTACATTCGTAACTTTTTTTAGTTCGTTGATTCGGAATTTTCCGTGTCTCTCTCACAATGGCGCTGCCTAACGTGCTTCGAATGGATTCATACATTCGTAACTTTTTTTGGTTCGTGGATTCGTAATTTTCCGTGCCTCTCTCACAATGGCGCTGCCCAACGTGCTTCGAATGGATTTTTCTAAATACATAGCGGTTATTTGTAACGATTCGAAATCTCGGATTTTACTTTTGTTTTTGACATGCGGCTATAGCCTCCGCCCCCTGTACACCATTTTGAGAGGGAGTTCTGCACGGTGAGGGAGGAGCAGAGAGAAGAGCAGAGCGTTATTGTGCTTCAAATGGATTCGTACATTCGTAACTTTATTTAGTTCGTTGATTCGTAATTTTCCGTGTCTCTCTCACAATGGCGCTGCCTAATGTGCTTCGAATGGATTCGTACTTTTCTAAATACATCGCGGTTATTTGTAACGATTCGAAATCTCGTATTTTAATTTCGTTTTTGGCATGCAGCTATAGCCTCCGCCCCTGTACACCATTTTGAGAGGGAGTTCAGCACGGTGAGGGAGGAGCAGAGAGCAGAGCAGAGCGTTATTGTGCTTCAAATGGATTCATACATTCGTAACTTTTTTTGGTTTGTTGATTTGTAACTTTTCGTGTCTCTCACAATGGCGCTGCCTAACGTGCTTCGAATGGATTCGTACATTCGGAACTTTTTCTTGGTTCAGTGATTCGTATTTTCCCTGGACGGATCACAACAAGTAGACTTACTGTTGCATTAGGCCGCATTAACACAACAACGAATTATGCCGAAGGCATTCGCTATTTGCATTATAATTTATTTAGGATTCGCTTTTATTCGTAATTCGAACGTCCGAAAGTTGCTAAAATTCGTACGAATTTCGATTCGTTACGAAACAAATTGCACAAGCCTAAAAATATTAGCACATGAAACGAGTTTGGCCCCATCCTACCTCTTCTTAGGCTCCTCTTCTTTCTGTCTCCACTCCACCCGGCTCTTCCTGTACAGCAGATTCATTTCTCCAGCCTTTTCTTTCCCAAGATGTGTCACAGTGTCAGGGGAGCTTGGGGTCATCTTCTGGAGTCTGACCTCTAGACCCCCCAGATGACGGAGACTGTGGGACAAAAAAAAAACATGGTACAATCTGAAAAAATGGTGCTCTCAGAACTTGACTGGCAGAAACAAAGTAGTTAAAGCTAGATGATTTATCTGCTTATATTTTACCTTCCCTGGCCCTCCACCCCTCAAATTTATAAATAAGACACTGGGTATCTGTTTCTCTATGCAATGCAGTGTAGTGTACATCTACAGCTTCCTGAAAATGTCATAGCACCCTCCCTCAGTACACCTCTCAAGAGCCCTTGGTCCTGATCCAAGCAGTGGTCTTCCTCTTGGGAAGAGTTATGCAAATATCAAAATGCCTAATTGGGTGGGTGTCAGTCCGGAGAATTGGGTGTTCCTATCTGCATTCAGACTGTCTTAGGTAAAGCCCACATGTGATGCTGAGCCTCCATGATTGAAAGAGGCAGACCAGGGATAGTCAGGCTGGGGAGGAAAGTAACAGATAATGCTCAATGTCCTCCTTCAATCCAGGGCTGCTCTCTGCAGTACCATTTGTTTCCTCTAGATGTCCTCAGTCTTCCAGGTTTAATGATGCCCAGCATTATTTAACCTGGAAGACTGAGGATATACTGTGAGTGCAGGGCAGTATGGACCCGCCCCTGAGGATGCACCCTTCATTCATATAATGATTCAGAGAGCAGAGCCGACATCATAGGTGTGCGCAGCCTATCGTATTAAGGTGTGCACCCCAAAGCTCAAATATACATGCCTTTCTCTACAGCCTCAGTTGCACGGGACAGTACATGAATGAGTGCCCTGTGCTGAGTGGCTGTTTATTCACAAACTGAAGCACAGTAAGCCCAGTTTACTATGCTTCAGGTATATGAATGAACAAAAGGAGTCACTGGTAAATGACAAATTTACTACCCTCTTCCCTCACTCTCTATCCTGAAACATCCCCCGCATCAGCTGGGGAGAGAGGAGGGAAGCCATCAGCACTGTGGGGCAGAGGGGCCAACACAGGGGAAGCCCTGGCAGTAGGGGGAATAAGGACAGCAGTGAGTGATTAGGGTGTGCCCAGGCACACCCCCTGCGCACGCCTATGGCTGACATACTTAATTAATAAACACCGCCCAGCTCAGAGAAGAGGCGAAGAAAGAGAGAACCAAGACATCGGAAGAGCTGCCTGGTGTCAGGGTAGGGGGCACTGCAACATGTCATGAGAAATGGGGATTGTATTGCACCTTAAACTAGAATTATCAGAATGTATTTTCTAATGCAAGCAGTGTGTCTGATCCTGTACAACAGAGCTCAGACTGGCACAAGAAGAGGAAGTAGAACAAAGAGCCAATCAGTTGTTCTGCTATGCAAGGAGCATGCTTATAGGAAGAAAGAGCAGAGTGACAGAGAGATGAGCTTGCCCATCTGTTGCTTCTCCTTTCACAGGCTGGGGGGGATGGGACTGATAAGTAATACTGAATTGTAGTGCAGAAAAATCAAGTCTCCTGCCCTTTCTGGCAGAGCTGTGCTATGTGGTAGAGCTGTAAAGATTGCCGGGTTGGATGAACAGAAGCACATTTTGACAGCCCCCTTGTATTTTTTATTTCCCAATGTAATGCTGATTTCCTGAAGTTTTACCCCCTTGAAAACACGGCAAGTGCGGGGGAAATACCCGCTGGTCTGCCAGAAATCCAGCGATCCTCCTGTTGAAGTTGACAACACAGAGCTGAAATTTCAACTACTGTTGTCAGACCCTGCTGAGCTCCACTTATCCTTCTCGGTCCCCCTCCACATACATATGTAGCAAGGGGTTACTGTCCAAAGTATCCTAAGGACTACTTTGTGTTCCTAATTAAGAGGTTGGCTCCCTCTGGTGTCTGTTTACGTTGTGCCATTGAAGTTTGTTCAGTCCAGTTGCATTATGGAACAAAGCATGTTGGGCATTGTAGTGCGTGAGGAAGTGACTCTATTGCCGTGGGTTGGATTGAGACTACAATACCCACAGTGCCACTGTGCTACCAGAAAACAGTGCGCCACCGCACAGCCTGCTTGGGAATCTGATACAAGGACAAGTAAGGCCTCAGCACGCTCTCTCTGGACGCCATCTTTCAACCGGCAAGAGGCCTGCTGTGAGAGTGCCTAGGCCGGAGAAGCCTGGGCCTAAAGTTGGAAAGCGGATTGCCGACGGAGGGATCCCTGTGGACCACATCACTGACTGAGCCAGAGAGGGGATCGTCCTACGCTCCACTTACATCCGAAACCATCCATCCACCTGCACCTTGTAAGAGGCCGCGCGGTGGACCGGCGACATCTTGCCTGACGGTGATACCAGTGAGGAGAGGACTCCGGGTGGTAAGAAGGCACTTGCCTACCAACATCATTAACTGAGTTATAGAATTGTGGTCCCTATAGTCCCACTTATACTTGCTGACACTTGCAGTGCCACAGATAGGGATCCTTTGCACCCGAGAGTGGGACAGCGGATTGGGAGAACTAGCGGTTGGTTCATTTACTTCTACTCTACATTCACCGCGTGGTTACTTTCCCTCTTTACATACTGATTGGAATACAATTAAGTGCACCAACTGAGCTAGCAGAAGACAAGTTGAACTTAAAGGAACAGTCATCACCTTATTTCTCTGCAACGTTTACTACAGAGGGACACGCACCAGTTTGAACTGTCCACTAGAGGGAGCCATATAGCCATAAGAACTTCTATGGCTTAATATAACTGTTTACATGGTATTTGTTATTGTACCATTTGGTGAGTGTGTGTGAGATCTGGTGGGGAGGTGTCCCAGTACTGGTATCATTGTATTGGGAGATTCCTCCACCATACACTTACTCGCATCTGACCCAGGTTATGGCTGAAGCCTGAAGCTACAAAACGCTAGAGGGGGAAAAAACCATTATTCTCTATGGAGATGGTTCACATCTCCACTCCAAAATGCCTGAAGCCGAACGCCTGAAGTTCCGGACCCTTTTTTGTCGCGCGAATCGGGCAGATTTGGGCGTTTTAGGAGTCATAGAATGTAATGGAAACGCTTGATTCAAGCGTTTAGCGCGACGAGCGTTTCGGCGGGCGCAAATTCGCGCAACAAAACGCCGGTAAAAACGTCAGTAAAAACGCTCGAATCGCTACGTTCAGGTGTGTATGCAGTCTTACAGTCAATTTTTATCTGTATAACCATTGTTCTACTCTCTTCCAAGTAAACACTTTACAACTGGTTAAGTTACATCTTGTGTGGAACTCTATCTATTGCAGCTCAGAGTCAGGTGACCAGTGCCAAGGTAACGGTAACTATACATATTACAGTGTAGTGTTGTTGTGGTCCTCTTTGCCATTGGGTCCCACATCCATATTGTTATCCGGTTGTGCCGGGGGACAAATTTCTGGGGTTGACAGGCAGACCCAAAAATAAACCAGCAGCTCCTACGGGGGTAGTGCTACACATATGTTGAGGTCTTTCCCAGCAAAGCAATGCTGCTGCTTTGACTCCCAAAAACTTGTCCCGACAATGTGTGTACGGAAAGGGCTCCTGAGAGATGTAGTTCTGGGGGTGTGCCTATGTCAATAGGAATTGAGGCACTTCCTGCTACATGGTCTTCCATCCCAGGCTTCTGCCCTGTAAGGATATGGTGTAACACCTGTTTATCCTAGGAATTAGGGCCTAAGAGTCTGGAGAGCTGCAAGGGTCCTCCCTCCCCGGAGGGATCCTCTAAATAGACTTGATGCCAAGGAGTGCTGATTTGGACCTCTTACATGTAGGAGGTGAGTGACTGAGCTGGACAAGACCCAGGAAACATTCCACGTCCCCCTGCCTTGAATTCTAAGACTGAGAAACCACTAGAACCTCTAAAAGAACCACTAAAATCTAAGGGGAGGACTCTGAAGGTGAACTCTGATATAAAGAGGGCTCTGATGTAAAGGGAAACTTTGATGGGGACCCTGATGTAAGGGCAGACTACTGATGGTATATCTGATGTAAGGGGGGCTGATTGGTACTCTGATGTAAGGCAGGCCTTTGGTTGGGTCTGATGTAAGGGAGAACTCTTAAGGTGAACTCTGTTGTAAGAGCAGCTCTGAAGGGGACTGTATTGTAAGGGGGGCTCTGATGGAGACCCAGATGTAAAGGAGATCTCTAATGTAGGTGGGTCTCTGAAGGGTGGGAACCCTGTAGTAAGGGTTCTCTTATGGGGACTCTAAGGGGGGCTCTAAAGGTTAACCTGATGTAAGGATGGGGGGGTCACTGTTAGGAAATATGATGTAAGGGCAACCCTGATGTAAGGAAAGCTTTGATGGGACGCTGATGAAAGGGGGGCTCTGATGGGTAACCCGATGTAAGGGTGGCTCTGATGGGTAACCCGATGTAAGGGTGGCTCTGATGGGTAACCCGATGTAAGGGTGGCTCTGATGGGTAACCCGATGTAAGGGTGACTCTGATAGGTAACCCGATGTAAGGGTGGCTCTGATGGGTAACCCGATGTAAGGGGGGCTCTGATGGGTAACCCGATGTAAGGCGGGCTCTGATGGGTAACCCGATGTAAGGGAGGCTCTGATGGGTAACCCGATGTAAGGGGGGCTCTGATGGGTAACCCGATGTAAGGGGGGCTCTGATGGGTAACCCGATGTAAGGGGGGCTCTGATGGGTAACCCGATGTAAGGAGGCTCTGATGGGTAACCCGATGTAAGGAGGCTCTGAAGGGATCCTGATGCAAGGGGGCTCTAATGGGACCCTAATGTAAGGGGGGCTCTGACAGTGGAGCCTAATGTAAGGAGGCTTTTGATGGGACCCTGATGTAAGTAGGGCTCTGATAGGGGAGCATGATGTATGTGTAAGGGCTCTGATGGGTGACCTGATGTAAGGGGGCTATGATGGGGCCCTGATGTAAGGGGGCTCTAATGGGAACCTGATGTAAGGGGGCTCTAATGGGAACCTGATGTAAAGTGGGTTCTGATGGTGTGACGGGAGTCACTTTGGGCGGGGGGCTTGTGGAACCCAGCTTCTCTTGGAGGGCACTGGAATCTCCTTCTCCTGCTCCCCCGGCCCCTCCTTCCTGTGAAAGTGGATGAGACTTTAGTCTCCACTTTTATACCCCAGGAATGCTGGGCAGTCGGCCGAGATCCCCAACAGCATGGCGGAGTGAGCCCAGCCACCCTGTCTTCTCTCCAGCGACTAAAGGGACTCCAGGGGGAAGGACCAGTCCGCACTTCTCCCCAGCAGCGGGTATGTTTTACGAGAGAGGCAGAGGTTGGCTGGGTGAGTAATGCTCTGTTTGGGACAATGTGTTTGGGGTACTGTGCGGGTATGGGCATTGGGGGGCTGGAACTACGGACTAACTTCGAAGTCAACCCTTTTGGGGTCTCCTTCTGTGCTAGTCTTCTGCTGAAAGACGAGATGTGTGACGGGAGTTACTTTGGGCGGGAGGGCTTGTGAAACCCAGCTTCTCTTGGAAAGCACTGGAATCTCCTTGTCCTGCTCCCCCGGCCTCTCCTATGTGTAAGTCACCCTGTGTCTGTTAGAACCCAGAGAACCCCAGTCTGATCTCAAGAACATATGAAGATAAAGTTCCCCTTTCATCAGAGACTATTGCTAGATGGTTTGAGGTGGGGTGGGGGCTGCTATGTGTTTGTTAAGTGTCTGTATCCCATTTCACTATTGTTTGTGTCTGCCTTGGGAGAAAGGTGTTATGGGATGTATATGTCTATGTGTATTAGCTGTGAGGAGGGAGGGGGGAATTCATCCAACAGTTCTCCCTGCTGATTGGACAGTCTACTGATGAGAAGTTTGAATATTTCTGTGTGCCTGTGTTCAAATAAGCAGTTCATGTTCAGCAGCCAAAACGAGTACTGCCTAGTTCTTGGTTGCAAGCGGTTGGAATAATAGGATTTTTATAACAGCTTACCTGTAAAATCCTTTTCTTGGAGTACATCACGGGACACAGAGCGACATAGTCATTACTATGTGGGTTATATAGATACCTTCAGGTGCTGGCACTGGCAACTTCCAAAACCGGAAGTACCCTCCCCTATATAAGCCCCTCCCATCCGGGAGTACCTCAGTTTTGTAGCAAAGCAATAAGTGTCCCCAAAAGAGGGGTGGGAGCTCTGTGTCCCGTGATGTACTCCAAGAAAAGGATTTTACAGGTAAGCTGTTATAAAAATCCTATTTTCTTTCTCGTACATCACGGGACACAGAGCGGCATAGTCATTACTATGTGGGACGTCCCAAAGCAATGCCAAATGAGGGGAGGGGGGGTACACCATACATAAGCTGGGCACTATCAGACATGAGGATCTTTTGCGGCCTGCAACACACTGCGCCCAAAGGCGACATCCTCCTGACTTCTAACGTCCACCTGGTAGAACCTAGTAAACGTGTGTACTGAAGACCATGTTGCGGCCTTACAGATTTGAGCCAGGGAGGCCTGGTGATGCACTGCCCATGAAGTTCCAACTGCTCTCGTGGAGTGCGCCCTAACTTTGAACGGAGGCGGTCTCCTTCTCAAGCCATAGGCTTGCATTATGACCTGTCGAATCCACTTGGCTAAAGTAGATTTTGACGCTACCTGACCCTTTCTGGGGCCTTCCGGCAGAATAAACAAAGTATCCGTTCTACGAATCTGAGCAGTGGCTTTTAGATAAGCTTTAACTGCTCTTACTACATCCAAAGAATGTAATAACTTTTCCTCTACCGAGCTCGGTTTGGGGAAAAAGGAAGGAAGAACCACATCTTGGTTCAAATGAAACCTCGATACCACCTTAGGAAGAAAGGCTGGATGAGGACGTAACACTACTCTGTCCTTATGGATAACCAGATATGGCTCCTTACAGGACACAGCGGCCAATTCCGACACTCTTTTAGCCGAACATATGGCTACTAAAAAAATCAATTTCCTGGTGAGAAGAACCAAGGAAATGTGTTGCAATGGTTCAAATGGTTGTTTCTGTAGAACCGACAGAACCAAGTTTAGATCCCATGGACATATGGGAATATTAACCGGAGGGCTAATACGCATCACTCCTTGTGTAAAAGTTTTGACTAGTGAATGCGAAGCCAGGGGCCTTTGAAAAAATATTGACAAGGCCGAAATCTGACCCTTGATAGTACTCAAGGCAAACTTCCTATCTACAGCCCACTGTAGGAAGTCCAGAATCCTACCTATTACGTACTTACGTGGATGCCATTTCTTGGCCTCACACCACGCGATGTACGCCTTCCAGATTCTATAGTAAATCTGCCTGGATACCGGCTTCCTGGCATTGATCATGGTAGATACCACAGGATTAGAGAGACCTCTCTTTTTTAGAATGTGGGCTTCAATAGCCAGGCCGTCAAACCTAAGGCTAGTAAGGAAGGATGGTATATCGGTCCTTGTGAAAGCAGGTCCGGACGATGTGGGAGCGTCCAAGGACTCCCCACAGACATTTTTACAATCTCTGCGTACCATGCTCTTCGGGGCCACGCTGGAGCCACCAGAATCACTGGTTTCTTTTCTACCCTGATTCTGCGGAGTAATCGAGGCAACAATTGTGGCGGTGGAAATGCATATATCAGCTTGAACTGATCCCAAGGGAACACTAGAGCATCCGAGCCGCAAGCTAGGGGATCCCTTGTCCGAGAGACAAATCTGTCCACCTTTGCGTTGAATCTGGATGCTAGCAGATCTACATCCGGTGCTCCCCACCGCTGACATATTGCCCGGAAAACCTCGGGGTGAAGGGACCCTTCCTCTGGGCATAATTGTTGGCGACTTAGAAAGTCTGCCTTCCAATTCTCCACTCCTGGAATGAAGACCGCGGATATGGCTGGGACATATCTTTCTGCCCATTTCAGGATGCGATTTACTTCCCTCTGGGCTGCACGACTCCTGGTGCCCCCCTGATGATTGATATATGCCACTGCCGTGGCATTGTCTGATTGAATTCTGACAGGGGACCCTTGGAGTTTGGATGTCCATGCTACTAGGGCATACCGGGCTGCTCGTATCTCTAAGAGATTGATGGGCAGGGCCTTCTCTGCATCCGACCATCTGCCCTGGAGAGACCATTGCTCCAGTACTGCCCCCCAGCCTATAAGGCTGGCATCTGTAGTGACCACCTTCCAAGAAATCGGACTGAAGGATTTCCCTTTTTTCAGATTCTGGGGAACAAACCACCAACGGAGGCTTTTGCGAACGGAAGGGGACAAGGACATTGGTAAGTCTAGGGCCTGAACTTTTTTGTTCCAGGCTGACAGTATGGCCCTTTGCAAATTCCTTGAATGGAATTGACCGTAGGGCACCGCTTCGAATGATGCCACCATTTTTCACAGCAGCCTCATGCACAGGCGTATGGACGGCTGTCTTTTTGTACCCACCAGGTGGATCAAATCTCTCAAAGAAGACACTTTTTCTTGAGGCAAGAAAATCTTCCTCTGGTCTGAATCCAGCCTTAGCCCCAAGTATTCCAGACTTTTGACTGGTTTTAGGGCTGACTTGTCTCGGTTGATGATCCAACCGTGAGATTCCAGATACTTGATTGTCTCGTGAACAACCACTTCTAGTTTTTCCACTGAGTGGTCCATCAGCAACAAGTCGTCTAGATATGCCATTATCGTCACACCTCGTGTTCTTAGATTGGCCAATAGTGGGGCCAGAATTTTTGTGAACACTCGTGGTGCTGTGGCCAGACCGAAGGGTAAGGCTCTGAACTGAAAATGGCGCCCTTCTACTGCAAAGCGTAGAAATTTTTGGTGGACTGGAAAGATGGGAATGTGCAAATAAGCATCTTTGATGTCGATCGAGGCTAACCATTCCTCCCCTTGTAGGGCAGTGGCCACCGATCGGATCGACTCCATCCGGAAAGTCCTGATATGTAGGAATTTGTTTAGCCCTTTTAGATTTAATATGGGCCTTATGTCCCCGTTTGGCTTCGGGACTGTAAAGAGGTTTGAGTAAAACCCGAACCCGCATTCTTCCATGGGAACCTCCATAATTACTCCTTGGAGCAATAGTTGTTCTAGTGCCGACAGGAGGGATCCTCTCTTCCGGGGATCTCTTGGCACGTTTGACCACATAAAATGGGAAGGAGGAGAGTCTTTTAACTCCAGCTTGTATCCCAAACTTACTGCGGAGAGCACCCATCTGTCTCTGATCGTGTCCCGCCATGTCTCTGCGAACAACTGAAGTCTTCCCCCCACCCGATTGAGTGGGGGCAACCCTTCATAAATTTGACTTGGGGGGAGGTTTTGTACCTCTCCTGACCCAGGGTTTTTTGTTACCCTGTGATTGTCCCTGATTCTTACCCCCGGGATTTGACCGAGGAGGCCGTCGGAACTGCTTCACAGCAGATGTCCCAGGGACTGGAGAGGCAGGCCTCTTAAAAGAGGGACCTCTAAATCTCTTTCTAACCGGCAAGAGTGTACTTTTACCGCTGGAAATTTTCTGGATATATTTGTCCAGGTCTTCCCCGAATAAGCGTTCACCATGAAATGGGAAGCCAACCAGCAATTTTTTACAGGGAGCTTCAGCAGACCAGTTCTTGAGCCATAGAAGCCTACGCATATGTACTACAGACAGCGTTAAGGCGGGAGGCCTGATGGATTTAATCCTTGATGGCGTCAACCGCAAAGCATAAGGCTCTAGGCAGATCAGCTAGGGCAAGGGCCTGCTGATCCGGCAAGTCCCTTAAGACCTGTTTTAACTGATCCTTCACCGCTTGGCAGACCCCAATAGCTGCTACTGCTGGTTGTGTCACCAAGCTTGCTGTAGTAAAAGCAGATTTTAATAAGGACTCCAATTTTTTATCTATTGGGTCCTTGAACATTTGAACATTATCTACTGGACATGTCAGTGATTTGTTCACACAAGAGATGGCTGCGTCCACTGTAGGCACCCTCCATTTTCGGATGAACTTATCCTCCATGGGATAGACCACCGGAAATCTCTTAGGGGGAGTAAATATTTTATCAGGATGTTCCCAATCCTGGTAAATGAGTCCTTCCAGTAAAGGATGGATTGGAAAGAAACAAACAGTCTGGGGAGCTTTTAGCGACCCCAACGAGGAGACAGAAGTGGTTGATGGTTCCGCAAGGGGCATTTTAAATGCTGATCGGACCATATCAGTCAGGGACTGAACCCATAATCTTTCAGCATGTGATGCTGAAAATGGCTCTTCCACTGTTGATTCCTCTAGAACAGAATCAACCTCATCCTGATCCCCTTCAGGTAGGTCAATCCCTGTATGGGACTGTTGCTCCGCTAACAGGTACTCTGAGGGAGGAGACGGAGATCGGGCGCGCTTTCCCTCTGACAGGGAAGCAGCGATCAATGTTGTCAATCTCTCTTCCAGTCCTCCCAGAGCTGAGGAAAAAACCTCCTCTGTTACATACACAGGAGCAGGTGAACTGAGGACAGCCACAGTACCAGGTAATCCTGAGGGTTCTCTACGGGCACCAACCTCTGATTTTTCAGGGGAGACTGGTGCAGCCAAAGCATGCCCAAGATCCTCAGAGCCCGACGGAGACCCCCTTTGCTTCCTGGGAGTCTTAGTCCCGGAGACTTTGGACGGCATATTCCTAAGCCCAAAGCTGAGGTATTCCAGCCGTAATACACCACTTACTGAAAATAGTCTAGCACAATTGCTGCTATATAAACAGTTGGTGTCTACTAATGTGCCTTTCTATGGGGATGCCTGCATCAACCGCCTGCTGTATGCCTTTTTTAAATGTTACCAGCTCCGTCTCTGCACTCCATAGCCAGCTCACAACAAATAATTGTGCCTTTTGACAACCATTAAAAAAAGTACATTTTCTAGCAGTTTCAGGCATGCACAAATATTTAGCGGGAATACCGTTAGGTAACAGGCAGAAAGACATATTAGGCTTGGGGGTCCCCTCAATAGAACCAAGTTCCTGAGGGGCCCCCACTTACCTTTTCCCCGCCGCAGGACTCTGTTTGGTCCACAGGAGCCCAAACTTCACCTCTCACGGCAGGCATTGTACTAGACCTTCAGGGACCGGGTTCCCAAGGATTCCACTCCCCTGGACCTGTATAGCACCCTGCACAGATAACATCTTGGTCGTGGGTATGACCAGAGCTCTGGATCCCAGGGTCCAGCCCTCCTAAGAGAGGCATTACAGGCAAAACCTTGCTCTTCTCTGCAAGGCCCGGGTACCGACCGTTTAGCTATGAAGCTTTTTTGGTCGGATCTGGAATAGCTTGCTGAGGCCCAAAAGAACCTGTACACAAGCCCAGATGAAAAAAACATGTTAACCTTTGGCCAACACCTTAGACACTGGCAAAAAACTGAGGTACTCCCGGATGGGAGGGGCTTATATAGGGGAGGGTACTTCCGGTTTTGGAAGTTGCCAGTGCCAGCACCTGAAGGTATCTATATAACCCACATAGTAATGACTATGTCGCTCTGTGTCCCGTGATGTACGAGAAAGAAATCTGATATCTATATTCAGACTGGGGTGAAGCGGTATATGATGGAAGCACTCAAGCGGAGTGTGGGAAGCGATTTCGTGACAGATGGACCCTGATGTAAGGGGGGCTCTGATGGGAGCCTGATGTAAGGGGGGCTCTGATGGGACCCTGATGTAAGGGGGGGGCTCTGATGGGACCCTGATGTAAGGGGGGGCTCTGATGGGACCCTGATGTAAGGGGGGGCTCTGATGGGACCCTGATGTAAGGGGGAGGGCTCTGATGGGACCCTGATGTAAGGGGGAGGGCTCTGATGGGACCCTGATGTAAGGGGGAGGGCTCTGATGGGACCCTGATGTAAGGGGGAGGGCTCTGATGGGACCCTGATGTAAGGGGGGGGCTCTGATGGGACCCTGATGTAAGGGGGGGGGGCTCTGATGGGACCCTAATGTAAGGGGGGGGGCTCTGATGGGACCCTGATGTAAGGGGGGGCTCTGATGGGACCCTGATGTAAGGGGGGCTCTGATGGGACCCTGATGTAAGGGGGGGCTCTGATGGGACCCTGATGTAAGGGGGGGCTCTGATGGGACCCTGATGTAAGGGGGGCTCTGATGGGACCCTGATGTAAGGGGGGCTCTGATGGGACCCTGATGTAAGGGGGGCTCTGATGGGACCCTGACGTAAGGGGGGCTCTGATGGGACCCTGACGTAAAGGGGGCTCTGATGGGACCCTGATGCAAGGGGAGCTCAGATAGGAGAGCCTGATGTAAGGAGGATCTGGATTAGACCCTGATGTAAGGGGGACTCTGATGGGGAACTAGATGCAAGGGGAACTTTGAAGAGGACTCTGGTGTAAGACGGGCGTTGAAGGGAACCCTGATGTAGACTGATGTATGGGGAACTCTGATGGGGCCCCTGATGAAAGGGGTTTTCTGATAGGGACCCTGATGCAAGCGGGACTGTAATGGTGACTCTGATGTAAAACATCCAAGTAAAAAATGTATTCATCCATTTAGTATGCATTATTTTTTTTCAGCCCATGAATGTGCCTGGGACATGGTGTGGTTGATTTACTAAAATTAGAGGGTGCAAAATCTGGTGCAGCTTTACATAGAAACCAATCAGCTTCCAGGTTTGTTTTGTCAAAGCTTAATTGAACAAGCTGACGTTAGAAGCTGATTGGCTACAATGCACAGCTGCACCAAATTTTGCACTCTCCAGTTTTAGTAAATCAACCCCTATTTGTAAAGTGATTGGGCCTGGGACATTCACAATGGAGTTAGAGGTGAGCTGAAGGTCGAAATGTAGCCCAACATAATGAAGGTGCTTGACCTTTGCCTTATTCTAATTTTTTTTTTATTTCTTTTTAGCTATAATAAATAGTTCTTATCGCTCTTTTCTTTTGGTTGATGTAAAGTGTATCCATACAATACTAAGGAATAAACATTTCAATTGACCCACCTTTTGTAGTCTCAGTCTGGCATCTTCATCCCACAGCCATATCCCCTGATACCGCATTGGTCTAACGTAGAATCAACCAACCACCCCGGCTGTAGTTAGAAGATCACCAACCACATCCTCTTCCATTCACATAGACCCTTTCCCAACCCTCCAAGAGCGACGGACCAAATCAGACCATAGGTCTTTTGCATGAATGTTCACAGATCTAGAACCCTTTTCTATATTGGACAACTATCCAAATAATTCACGAGAACCTAAGGATACACGGTGAGTTTTGTTTTTTGCAGTCCAGTTTTCTTCCTTAGGCCAACGTAGGTTTGCTATTATTAAGTTATAATCATCTGAAACCCATGGTTCCCTGGAATCCTTTGGTGTCTTTTTTTTAGCAAAAGAAGAATATAGTGAGGGAACTTTATGGTGTCCATGGAAAATAGTCCTTTTAGGTTTGTGAAGGAGAAGACATTTCCACAAAGGCAGTTTGTTTAACCAGGAACCAACAGTGGCTTCTAAGAAGCCAACCGAACAATTGATCCGACCATTTTTTTCCAGGGACGGAATGAAATCACATCTTGGAAATGGTGGTCATTGTTCTCCACGAATACTCTCCCATATTGTTTCATAGAAGAGGGAAGATCTTGTGTCATAATGCTGGGGCATGTGGTATTCAGGTCCAAATCCGACAACCATAAGAGGAACTGGTGAACACCAAATGGAAAGCTCATATAAACCATTTCATTGGGAATAAGGGCACATCATCGCTTTGTAGACCATAACACACCTCTTGTAACCCCATTTTAATATCTTCACCCAATGATGGCAACATGTTGATTTGCTGGTCTCGGTCACATCGGCGTGGGATTCTGAGACATAGAGGATGGAAGACGTCTAGAATAAAACATAATAATATTGGTCAAATATTTTAGGTGTGTAAAGCCAAACCCCTTTTTTTTTTTTTTTTTAGCTTTGGGCGAATAGATAATAGTTTAAGCTACCTTAATTCAGAAGATTTAGTAGATATAGTAGACAAGGAGGACAGGAGTCGTGGGAAGATAAAAGAGGAGTATTAGTAATCAGTGAGAAGTGGGAGGGGCAGATGACAATGAGTAATAGAGGGTAGTAAGGAGAGGAGTGGGGTAGATAAACAGGAACGCAATAGTTGTCAGCAAGAAAAGGGGTGGGATAGATAAAGAGGGGCAAAAGAAGTAAGAAGAGGGGTGGGATAGATGCAGAGGAGCATGGGTAGTCAGTAAGAAGAGAAGTGGGATAGATAAAGAGGGGCAATAGAAGTCAGTAAGAAAAAGGGGTGGGATAGATACATAGGGGCAATAGTAGTCAGTATAAAGAAGGGGTGGGATAGATAAAGAGGAGCAATCATAGTCAGTAAAAGGAGGGAGGGATAGATAAAGAGGAGCAAACGTTCCCAGTAAGAAAGGGGTGGGATTGATAAAGAGGGGTAATAGTAGTCAGTGAATAGAGGGGTGGGATAAAGAGGGGTATAATGTAGTCAGTAAAAAGGGTGATGGCATAGATAAAGTGGGGCAATAGTAGTCAGTATGAAAAGTGTGAGTGGGATAAAGAGGGGCAATATAAGTTAGTAAGAAGAGGGGTGTGCTAGATAAAGAGGAGTAATAGTAGTCAGTAAGAAGATGGGTGGGATAGATAAAGTGGGGTAATAGTTGTCAGTAAGAAGAGGAGTAGGATAGAAATATAGGAGTAATAATAGTGTAAGAAGAGGGGTGGGATAGCTAATGATGGGCAATAGTAATTAGTAAGAAAATGGATGGGATAGATAAAGAGGGGCAATAGTAGTCAGTAAGAAGAGATGAAGGATAAAGAGGAGCAATACTGGTCTGTAAGAAGAGGGGTGCGATAGATACAGAGGGGCAATAGTAGTCAGTAAGAAGAGGGGGTGGGATTGCTAATGAGGGGCAATAGTATTTAGTAAGAAGGAGGGGTGGGATAGATACAGAGGGGCAATAGTAGCCAGTAAGAAGAGGGTGGGATAGATACAGAGGGGCAATTGTTGTCAGTAAGAAGAGGCGGTGGGATAGTCAGTAAGAAGAGGGGGTGGGGGTGGGACACCCCCATCAAATTCTTTGCAGCTATTACCTTTTGTACCACCACCCCTCCCTTTAGAATGTAAGCTCTACGAGCCGGGCCCTCCTGTACCCTTTGTATTGAACTGTACTGTAATTGTGTTGTCCTCCCTATACATTGTAAATCGCTGCGTAAACTGTTGGCGCTATTTAATTCGTGTATAATAATAATAATATTAAATAGCTAACGAGGGAAAATAGTATTTAGTAAGAAGAGGGGTGGGATAGATACAGAGGGGCAATAGTGGTCAGTAAGAAGAGGGGTTTGATAGATACAGAGGGGCAATAATGGTCAGTAGGAAGAGGGTGGGATAGATACAGGGGGGCAAATGTAGTCCATAAGACAAGGGGTGGGATAGATACAGAGGGGCAATAGTAGCCAGTAAGAAGAGGGGGTGGGATAGCAAACCAGGGGCAATAGTATTTAGTAAAAAGAGGAGTCGGATAGATACAGATAGGCAATAGTATTTAGTAAGAAGAGGGGTGGGATAGATACAGAGGGGCAATTGATGTCAGTAAGAAGAGGGGTGGGATAAATACAGACCGGCAATAGTAGTCAGCAAGAGGAGGGTGGGATAGAAAAAGGAGGGGCAATGGTAGTCAGTAAGAAGAGGGTGAGATAGATACAGAGGGGTAATAGTGGCCAGTAGAGGGGCAATAGTGGCCAGTAAGAAGAGGGTGGGATAGAAAAAGAGGGGCAATAGTGGCCAGTAAGAAGAGGGTGGGATAGAAAAAGAGGGGCAATAGTGACCAGTAAGAAGAGGGTGGGATAGAAAAAGAGGGGCAATAGTGGCCAGTAAGAAGAGGGTGGGATAGAAAAAGAGGGGCAATAGTGGCCAGTAAGAAGAGGGTGGGATAGAAAAAGAGGGGCAATAGTGGCCAGTAAGAAGAGGGTGGGATAGAAAAAGAGGGGCAATAGTGGCCAGTAAGAAGAGGGTGGGATAGAAAAAGAGGGGCAATAGTGACCAGTAAGAAGAGGGTAGGATAGATACAGAGTGAACTAGAAAAAAAAGGAGGAGTAATAAGAGACAGTAAAGAGACAGTTAGGACAGATAAAATGGAGTACTATTAGACAGCAGGGAGGGGTTAGATAAGGAGTAATATTAGGGGGCAGGAGAACGAGGTGGAACAGATAAAGAGGAGTACTTGTAAACAGTAATGAAATGAATTGGGTAGAAAAAAATGGGTAAGATGAAAGTTGTCGGGGGTAAAGAGTAGTAATCGGGGGCAGATGAAGAATAAAAATAAAAAAATAGTAAGGAGAAAGGTGGGAAGGATAAAGAGAGTTAATAGTAGTCAGCAAGAAGAGAGGTGGGGCCAATAGAGATAAGATAAGAAGAGAGTTGGGGCAGATAAACAAAATGAACCCAGGTAGATTTGAGTGGTAGGCACAGGGTGGGGTAGAAACGGGGCATTATGAAAAACAGGAGACAGACAGAGAGAAGAAACAAAGATAAAACATCAAGGTGGAGCATTATGGAGAGGAGTGGAGGCAGAAGACATTGAGGGGGAAATAGGAAGATAGGTAGGGTAGATATAGTGGAGTAATAGGGGGCAGTAAGGATGAGGGCTGGTTAGATATAGAGCAGTACATGAGTAAGTATGGAGACAGTTTTTTTTTTAAAGCCTGTGGTGTGTGAACACAATCCAAAAACTCCACCGGTGCCAGAAAAAAGTGCAAAAGAGTGATACACAAAATGTGCAACGGATGTACACATAGTCCTCCAAAGGAGAAGGACCTTGACCCTGATCCATCGGGGCGTTAGGCTCCAGACGGGGACTGGGGTACTTACACTTGGTCCATCTGGCCGAAACCAGACGGACCCCATTCTTTGGAAGGTCTGCCGAGACAGACCCACCCAAGTACTAGGCGGGGCTCCCCCCGAAGCGAGACCCCATGAGAGAGGGCGGACTAAGCCAGAAGGCCATGTCCACCCCCTCCCAAGACGTTCAGGGCAGGCCCGAGGACCTACACCCTACCAGTCACACGTGCAAAACCATGTACAACAAAAAAAAGACACAAAGGTGACAAAAACAGGCAATAAATAAATAAAGTGGGGGGAGGAAGTGAAAGTGCCCTTGTGCAATGCAATGGCGGCCCCTCGGCCAGGAATAAAAAATTCCTCCGGTCCTAGCCAAAAGGCTCGGCCCAAGGGCCGGTGTGAAAAAAGTGTGTGGTAGTGCAGTGACTTTGGTGTCATAAATCAATGTGACCCTTACTCACAGTGAAGTTATGGCACCCCTGGACTGCCACTCCAGAGGCACACACACCACGGGACTCTTTCGGACCCAGACTTCAGCCAGACCAGTGCAGCTGCCATCCCAGCCAGATAGTGAGTCCTTCTGGTTTTCTCTGGGAGAACTGCGTCCAGAATCGGCTCCCACCAATACTAGCCTTCCAGGCCCCCATTATACCAGTGGATTTGCATGGCAACACCCTGATCCGCCCCCAAAGGTCAGGGTGACCGCTCCTCCACCGGACGCTGAAAGGAAAAAAGACCACACCAATCCTAGCCAAAATGCCGGGAAGACCCAGCCTTCGGCCAGACCAGTGCAGCACCCATCCTCACCAGGGGTTCCCCTTCCCAGACGGACTTACTCCTGCCCTCCAATTTCGTTAGACCGCTTTGGTTTCGGCCCACCAGTACTAACAATCTGGGTTACCATTACACCATTGGATTTGCATACCTGCCTCCCTAATCCACGGGACAGTCAGCACAGTGCCTCCTCTGACAACTGATAAGAACAGATACTACACTTGATCTTAGCCGAAAAGCCGAGTATGGAAACAGGTGGGGTAGATACAGAGTAGTCTAGGACAGCAGTCAGGAGAGTATTGAAGGAATAAAAGAATATTGAGGTGGGGTATGGAGAGAGGTTAGGGCAGATATGGAGAAGTAATAGGGAGTAATAAGGAGAAAGTTTGGGGAAAAGAAAAGGTGGGTAACAAGGAGGGAGGTTGGGGTAGATATAGAGGAGTAAAGGTGGGTAACAAGGAGGGAGGTTGGGGTAGATATAGAGGAGTAAAGGTAGGTAACAAGGAGGGAGGTTGGGGTAGATATAGAGGAGTAAAGGTGGGTAACAATGAGGGAGGTTGGGGTAGATATAGAGTAAAGGTGGGTAACAAGGAGGGAGGTTGGGGTAGATATAGAGGAGTAAAGGCGGAGAAACAAGGAGAGAGGTTGGGGAAGATATAGAGGAGTAAAGGTGGGTAACAAGGAGAGGGGTTGGGGAAGATATAGAGGAGTAAAGGTAGGTAACAAGGAGGGAGGTTGGGGAAGATATAGAGGAGTAAAGGTGGGTAACAAGGAGGGAGGTTGGGGTAGATATAGTGGAGTAAAGGTAGGTAACAAGAAGGGAGGTTGGGGTAGATATAGAGGAGTAAAGGTGGGTAACAAGGAGGGAGGTTGGGGTAGATATAGAGGAGTAAAGGCGAGTAACAAGGAGAGAGGTTAGGGTAGATATAGAGGAGTAAAGGCGGAGAAACAAGGAGAGAGGTTGGGGAAGATATAGAGGAGTAAAGGTGGGTAACAAGGAGAGAGGTTGGGGAAGATATAGAGGAGTAAAGGTGGGTAACAAGGAGAGAGGTTGGGGAAGATATAGAGGAGTAAAGGCGGGGAAACAAGGAGAGAGGTTGGGGAAGATATAGAGGAGTAAAGGCGGGGAAACAAGGAGAGAGATTGGGGAAGATATAGAGGAGTAAAAGGTGGGTAACAAGGAGGGAGGTTGGGGAAGATATAGAGGAGTAAAGGTGGGTAACAAGGAGGGAGGTTGGGGAAGATATAGAGGAGTAAAGGTGGGTGACAAGGAGGGAGGTTGGGGAAGATATAGTGGAGTAATGTGGGATAATAAGGTGAGAAGTTGCAATAGAAATAGAGAAGTAAAGGGGAGCGATAAGAAGAGGATATATGAAACATCTCTGGATGTATCAGATGATTGATTCAATGTACACACCAACTTATAGTAGCAGAGTTGTATCTTTACACATCATCCATATACAGTAGTAGTAATGTATACATCAGGAATGTTTATATACCATATAATGTATGTAAGATATATATATATATATATATATATGATAGATAGATAGATAGATAGATAGATAGAGAGAGAGAATAGAATGGACATAATATACAGAATAGATAATATATATATCTAATAGAATTTATGTATATATATATATATATATATGCAACACACACAGATATGATACAATGTATACAATATAATATATATAATGGAGTATATAGGGGAGATATATATAGATAGATATATATATATATCTATATATATATATAATGGGGTGTATAGGATATATATATAATGGAGTATATAGAACACAGGGGTATATTATATATATATATATATATATATATATATATATATATAATGGAGTATATAGAACACGGGGGTATATAATATATATATATAATGGAGTATATAGAACACGGGGGTATATAATGGAGTATATAGGATATATAATTGAGTATATAGGATATATATATATATATATATAGATATATATATATATATATATCTATATATATATATAATGGAGTATATAGGATATATAATATATATATATAATGGGGTGTATAGGATATATAATATATATAATGGAGTATATAGAACAGGGGGGTATATAATATATATATATATATATATATATATATATATAATGGAGTATATAGAACACAGGGGTCTATAATATATATATATTGGAGTATATAGAACACGGGTGTATATAACATATATATAATGGAGTATATAGAACACGGGGGTATATAATATATATATATATATATATATAATGGAGTATATAGAACACAAGGGTATATTATATATATATATTGGAGTATATAGAACACAAGGGTATATAATATATATATATAATGGAGTATATAGAACACGGGGGTCTATAATATATATATATTGGAGTATATAGAACACGGGTGTATATAACATATATATAATGGAGTATATAGAACACGGGGGTATATAATACATATATATAATGGAGTATATAGAACACGGGGGTATATAATATATATATATATATATATATATATACAATGGAGTATATAGAACACGGGGGTATATAATATATATATATATATAATGGAGTATATAGAACACGGGGTATATAATGGAGTATATAGAACACAGGTGTATATAATATATATATAATGGAGTATATAGAACACGGGGGTATATAATATATATATAAGGGAGTATATAGAACACGGGGGTATATAATATATATATAATGGAGTATATAGAACACGGGGGTATATAATATATATATATTGGAGTATATAGAACACGGGTGTATATAACATATATATAATGGAGTATATAGAACACGGGGGTATATAATACATATATATATATAATGGAGTATATAGAACACGGGGGTATATAATATATATATATATAATGGAGTATATAGAACACGGGGGTATATAATATATATATAATGGAGTATATAGAACACAGGGGTATATAATGGAGTATATAGAACACGGGGTATATAATGGAGTATATAGAACACAGGTGTATATAATATATATATAATGGAGTATATAGAACACGGGGGTATATAATATATATATAAGGGAGTATATAGAACACGGGGGTATATAATATATATATAATGGAGTATATAGAACACGGGGGTATATAATATATATATATTGGAGTATATAGAACACGGGTGTATATAACATATATATAATGGAGTATATAGAACACGGGGGTATATAATACATATATATATATATAATGGAGTATATAGAACACGGGGGTATATAATATATATATATATATAATGGAGTATATAGAACACGGGGGTATATAATATATATATAATGGAGTATATAGAACACAGGGGTATATAATGGAGTATATAGAACACGGGATATATAATGGAGTATATAGGATATATAATGGAGTATATAGAACACGGGGGTATATAATATATATATATATATAATGGAGTATATAGAACACGGGGGTATATAATATATATATATAATGGAGTATAGAGAACACGGGGGTATATAATATATATATATATTGGAGTATATAGAACACGGGGGTATATAATATATATATAATGGAGTATATAGAACACAGGGGTATATAATACGCAGTAGCACGGTACGGTACGGTGAGGCCCCTCCCAGTTGCTCGCGTTGTCTCCTGTAGGTATAATCTGATAAATAACCCCCCCACCCTCCCGGTTGTATTATGGATGGCTGTCATCCCCCCCCCCCGACAATAATGGTGATTATTATTGATGAGATAATAATAATAAGGTGGTGTGGCGGCCCCGGTGGCCCCCGGTAGGACAGGGTTGGGGGGGGTCAGGCCTGTCTATGGATGGAGATGGCGGGATGTGGATGTCGGTGGCGTTGGGTTCCTCCATTGAGCGAGTCTCGGTCTTCCCCTCCTCCATTCTTACCTCGGTTACCGGGCGGGCGGCGGAGAGCTGGGATGAGCGGAGAGAGGGGGAGGGGGAGGAGGGGGTCTGAGGGGGGGAGGGGGGAGCACACTGCGGCTGTCTGATCTCTCGCTCTGCCTGTTTGTCACCAGAAGCGTCTATTGGGTGTGCGGGAGGAACGCGTTCTATGGGCGAGCGTGACACCCAACCGTCTTCTGTCTCTCTGGACGTACGGCGATCGCTGTGTGTGTGACGGGGGGAGGGGAGGGGGGCTACCTGTGTGTGTGACGGGCAACAAATCGCCTCTTACCTATCATATCCAGGTACGAGCGATCCCCGAATGATCCAGGTACGAGCGATCCCCGAATGATCCAGGTACGAGCGATCCCCGAATGATCCAGGTACGAGCGATCCCCGAATAATCTAGGTACGAGCGATCCCCGAATGATCCAGGTACGAGCGATCCCCGAATAATCTAGGTACGAGCGATCCCCGAATGATCCAGGTACGAGCGATCCCCGAATAATCTAGGTACGAGCGATCCCCGAATGATCCAGGTACGAGCGATCCCCGAACGATCCAGGTACGAGCGATCCCCGAATGATCCAGGTACGAGCGATCCCCGAATGATCCAGGTACGAGCGATCCCCGAGCGATCCAGGTACGAGCGATCTCCGAGCGATCCAGGTACGAGCGATCCCCGAATGATCCAGGTACGAGCGATCCCCGAATGATCCAGGTACGAGCGATCCCCGAATGATCCAGGTACGAGCGATCCCCGAGCGATCCAGGTACGAGCGATCCAGGTACGAGCGATCCCCGAATAATCTAGGTACGAGCGATCCCCGAATGATCCAGGTACGATCGATCCCCGAATGATCCAGGTACGAGCGATCCAGGTACGAGCGATCCCCGAGCGATCCAGGTACGAGCGATCCCCGAATAATCTAGGTACGAGCGATCCCCGAATGATCCAGGTACGAGCGATCCCCGAATAATCTAGGTACGAGCGATCCCCGAATGATCCAGGTACGAGCGATCCCCGAACGATCCAGGTACGAGCGATCCCCGAGCGATCCAGGTACGAGCGATCCCCGAGCGATCCAGGTACGAGCGATCTCCGAGCGATCCAGGTACGAGCGATCCCCGAATGATCCAGGTACGAGCGATCCCCGAATGATTCAGGTACGAGCGATCCCCGAATGATCCAGGTACGAGCGATCCCCGAGCGATCCAGGTACGAGCGATCCAGGTACGAGCGATCCCCGAATAATCTAGGTACGAGCGATCCCCGAATGATCCAGGTACGATCGATCCCCGAATGATCCAGGTACGAGCGATCCAGGTACGAGCGATCCCCGAGCGATCCAGGTACGAGCGATCCAGGTACGAGCGATCCCCGAATGATCCAGGTACGAGCGATCCCCGAATGATCCAGGTACGAGCGATCCCCGAATAATCTAGGTACGAGCGATCCCCGAATAATCTAGGTACGAGCGATCCCCGAATGATCCAGGTACGAGCGATCCCCGAATGATCCAGGTACGAGCGATCCCCGAATAATCTAGGTACGAGCGATCCCCGAATGATCCAGGTACGAGCGATCCCCGAATGATCCAGGTACGAGCGATCCCCGAATGATCCAGGTACGAGCGATCCCTGAATGATCCAGGTTCGAGCGATCCCCGAGCGATCCAGGTACGAGCGATCCCCGAGCGATCCAGGTACGAGCGATCCCCGAATAATCTAGGTACGAGCGATCCCCGAATAATCTAGGTACGAGCGATCCCCGAATAATCTAGGTACGAGCGATCCCCGAATGATCTAGGTACGAGCGATCCGTGTACGAGCGATCCAGGTACGAGTGATCCCCGAATGATCTAGGTACAAGCGATCCGGGTATGAGCGATCCCCGAATGATCTAGGTGCAAGCGATCCAGGTACGAGCGATCCAGGTACGAGCGATTCAGGTAAGAGCGATCCCCGAATGATCTAGGTACGAGCGATCTAAGTACGAGCAATCCCCGAGCGATCCAGGTACGAGCGATCCAGGTACGAGCGATCCCCGAATAATCTAGGTACGAGCGATCCCCGAATAATCTAGGTACGAGCGATCCCCGAACGATCCAGGTACGAGCGATCCCCGAACGATCCAGGTACGAGCGATCCCCGAACGATCCAGGTACGAGCGATCCCCGAACGATCCAGGTACGAGCGATCCCCGAACGATCCAGGTACGAGCGATCCCCGAACGATCCAGGTACGAGCGATCCCCGAACGATCCAGGTACGAGCGATCCCCGAACGATCCAGGTACGAGCGATCCCCGAACGATCCAGGTACGAGCGATCCCCGAACGATCCAGGTACGAGCGATCCCCGAACGATCCAGGTACGAGCGACCCCCGAATAATCTAGGTACGAGCGATCCCCGAATGATCCAGGTACGAGCGATCCCCGAACGATCCAGGTAAGAGCGATCCAGGTACGAGCGATCTCCGAGCGATCCAGGTACGAGCGATCCAGGTACGAGCAATGTACGAGCGATCCCCGAGCGATCCAGGTACGAGCGATCCAGGTACGAGCGATCCCCGAATGATCTAGGTACGAGCGATCCCCGAATGATCTAGGTATGAGCGATCCAGGTACGAGCGATCCCCGAATGATCTAGGTACGAGCGATCCAGGTACGAGTGATCCCCGAATGATCTAGGTACAAGCGATCCGGGTATGAGCGATCCCCGAATGATCTAGATACAAGCGATCCAGGTACGAGCGATCCCCGAATGATCTAGGTGCAAGCGATCCAGGTACGAGCGATCCAGGTACGAGCGATTCAGGTAAGAGCGATCCCCGAATAATCTAGGTACGAGCGATCCAGGTACGAGCAATCCAGGTACGAGCGATCCCCGATTGATCTAGGTACGTGCGATCCAGGTACGAGCGATCCCTGAATGATCTAGATACAAGCGATCCCCGAATGATCTAGACACAAGCGATCCAGGTACGAGCGATCCCCGAGCGATCCAGGTACGAGCGATCCCCGAATGATCTAGGTACAAGCGATCCAGGTACGAGCGATCCCCGAATGATCCAGGTACGAGCGATCCCCGAATGATCTAGACACAAACGATCCAGGTACGAGCGATCCCCGAATGATCTAGGTACGAGTGATCTGGGTACGAGCGATCCCCGAGCGATCAAGGTACGAGCGATCCAGGTACGAGCGATCCCCGAATGATCTAGGTACGAGCGATCCCCGAATGATCTAGATACAAGCGATCCCCGAATGATCTAGATACAAGCGATCCAGGTACGAGCGATCCCCGAATAATCTAGGTACGAGCAATCCCTGAGCGATGCGAGCAATCCAGGTACGAGCGATCACTAAGCGATCCGGGTACGAGCGATCCATGAACGATCCAGGTACGAGCGATCCCTGAGCGATCTAATTACGAGCGATTCCCGAGCGATCCAGGTACGACCGATCCCCGAATGATCTAGGTACAAGCGATCTAGGTACGAGCGATCCCCTGAAGATCCAGGTACGAGCGATCCAGGTACGAGCGATCCCTGAATGATCCAGGTACGAGCGATCCCTGAATGATCCAGGTACGAGCGATCCCCGAACGATCCAGGTACGAGCGATCCCCGAACGATCCAGGTACGAGCGATCCCCGAACGATCCAGGTACGAGCGATCCCCGAACGATCCAGGTACGAGCGATCCCCGAACGATCCAGGTACGAGCGACCCCCGAATAATCTAGGTACGAGCGATCCCCGAATGATCCAGGTACGAGCGATCCCCGAACGATCCAGGTAAGAGCGATCCAGGTAAGAGCGATCCAGGTAAGAGCGATCCAGGTACGAGCGATCCAGGTACGAGCGATCCAGGTACGAGCAATGTACGAGCGATCCCCGAGCGATCCAGGTACGAGCGATCCAGGTACGAACGATCCCCGAATGATCTAGGTACGAGCGATCCCCGAATGATCTAGGTACGAGCGATCCAGGTACGAGTGATCCCCGAATGATCTAGGTACAAGCGATACGGGTATGAGCGATCCCCGAATGATCTAGATACAAGCGATCCAGGTACGAGCGATCCCCGAATGATCTAGGTGCAAGCGATCCAGGTACGAGCGATCCAGGTACGAGCGATCCAGGTACGAGCGATTCAGGTAAGAGCGATCCCCGAATAATCTAGGTACGAGCGATCCAGGTACGAGCAATCCAGGTACGAGCGATCCCCGATTGATCTAGGTACGTGCGATCCAGGTACGAGCGATCCCTGAATGATCTAGATACAAGCGATCCCCGAATGATCTAGACACAAGCGATCCAGGTACGAGCGATCCCCGAGCGATCCAGGTACGAGCGATCCCCGAATGATCTAGGTACAAGCGATCCAGGTACGAGCGATCCCCGAATGATCCAGGTACGAGCGATCCCCGAATGATCTAGACACAAACGATCCAGGTACGAGCGATCCCCGAATGATCTAGGTACGAGCGATCCCCGAATGATCTAGGTACGAGTGATCTGGGTACGAGCGATCCCCGAGCGATCCAGGTACGAGCGATCCCCGAGCGATCAAGGTACGAGCAATCCAGGTACGAGCGATCCCCGAATGATCTAGGTACGAGCGATCCCCGAATGATCTAGGTACGAGCGATCCCCGAATGATCTAGATACAAGCGATCCCCGAATGATCTAGATACAAGCGATCCCCGAATGATCTAGATACAAGCGATCCAGGTACGAGTGATCCCCGAGCAATCCAGGTACGAGCGATCCCCGAATAATCTAGGTACGAGCAATCCCTGAGCGATGCGAGCAATCCAGGTACGAGCGATCACTAAGCGATCCGGGTACGAGCGATCCATGAACGATCCAGGTACGAGCGATCCCTGAGCGATCTAATTACGAGCGATTCCCGAGCGATCCAGGTACGACCGATCCCCGAATGATCTAGGTACAAGCGATCTAGGTACGAGCGATCCCCTGAAGATCCAGGTACGAGCGATCCCTGAATGATCCAGGTACGAGCGATCCCTGAATGATCCAGGTACGAGCGATCCCCGAATGATCCAGGTACGAGCGATCCCCGAATGATCCAGGTACGAGCGATCCCCGAATGATCCAGGTACGAGCGATCCCCGAATGATCCAGGTACGAGCGATCCCCGAATGATCCAGGTACGAGCGATCCCCGAATGATCCAGGTACGAGCGATCCCCGAATGATCCAGGTACGAGCGATCCCCGAATGATCCAGGTACGAGCGATCCCCGAATGATCCAGGTACGAGCGATCCCCCGAATGATCCAGGTACGAGCGATCCCCCGAATGATCCAGGTACGAGCGATCCCCCGAATGATCCAGGTACGAGCGATCCCCCGAATGATCCAGGTACGAGCGATCCCCCGAATGATCCAGGTACGAGCGATCCCCCGAATGATCCAGGTACGAGCGATCTCTAAGCGATCCAGGTAGGAGCGATCTCTAAGCGATCCAGGTAGGAGCGATCCCCGAATGATCTAGGTAGGAGCGATCCAGGTATGTGCAACCTGCGAGCGATCCAGGTACAAGCGATCCGCGAGTGATCCAGGTACAAGCGATCCGCGAGTGATCCAGGTACGAGCGATCTCTAAGCGATCCAGATACGAGCGATCTCTAAGCGATCCAGGTAGGAGCGATCCCCGAATGATCTAGGTAGGAGCGATCCAGGTATGTGCAACCTGCGAGCGATCCAGGTACAAGCGATCCGCGAGTGATCCAGGTACAAGCGATCCGCGAGTGATCCAGGTACGAGCGATCTCTAAGCGATCCAGATACGAGCGATCTCTAAGCGATCCAGGTAGGAGCAATCCCCGAATGATCTAGGTAGGAGCGATCCAGGTATGTGCAACCTGCGAGCGATCCAGGTACAAGCGATCCGCGAGTGA
Organism: Rana muscosa; assembly: GCA_029206835.1. NCBI lineage: Eukaryota > Metazoa > Chordata > Amphibia > Anura > Ranidae > Rana > Rana muscosa. The sequence continues at coordinate 372,723,705 of CM055118.1, forward strand.
TCCAGGTACGAGCGACCCGTGCGCGATCCAGGTGCAAGCAATCTAGGTACGAGCGATCCATGAACAATCCAGGTACAAGCAATCTGCGAGCGATCCAGGTACAAGTGATCCAGGTATGAGCAATCCCTGAGCGATCCAGGTACTAGCGATCCGGGTACGAGCGATCCAGGTATGAGAGATCCCTGAGCGATCCAGGTACGAGCAATCCCTGAGCGATCTGTCAGGGATCTAGGTACGAGCGATCCGTCAGGGATCTAGGTACGAGCGATCCGTCAGGGATCTAGGTACGAGCGATCCGTCAGGGATCTAGGTACGAGCGATCCATCAGGGATCTAGGTACGAACGATCCGTCAGGGATCTAGGTACGAGCGATCCGTCAGGGATCTAGGTACGAGCGATCCATCAGGGATCTAGGTACGAGCGATCCGTCAGGGATCTAGGTACGAACGATCCATCAGGGATCTAGGTACGAGCGATCCGTCAGGGATCTAGGTACGAGCGATCCGTCAGGGATCTAGGTACGAACGATCCGTCAGGGATCTAGGTACGAGCGATCCGTCAGGGATCTAGGTACGAGCGATCCGTCAGGGATCTAGGTACGAGCGATCCGTCAGGGATCTAGGTACGAGCGAGGCTCAACAGCATCTGAAACGCCGCTTATGTCAGATTTACACTTCTGGACATCACATTGCAGTAACTCAAGTCCTTCTTCTCAGAAGCGGATCTCCTTGCCCGACTTGCCACCACTTCACCGGCATCAAACACACGATCAGTCTCTTTAACATATTGTAGCACACAGACCCTTTTGTTTTTTTCCTCCCTACCTTCACTTTGCAGGGATAAAGGCACACCATGCCACATGCCCGTATCCTCCCGGTATAAGAGGTTGAGAGGTGTTCTTACAATTTTGGGTCCTGCAGCGAGTTACCTCCCTCCATTGGTTCTTGTCCCCAGAATGTAGGGAAAAGTCTATTCCTCCCGAAAGAAGGCCAATGTCCAGACAGTATTTAAACTCCAACAGACGAGTTTATTTTCCTTGCTTGAAACAGACTTGGGAAAAGGTTGAAAATAGAAAATGGGATTAGGTAGGGAGATAGGTTCAGGCACGCGGCACCCAGTCACCCCATTCTCCACTCAAGCCTGAGTGGGTATTGCTCACCCGGATAGATCCCTCTCACAGTTCTAGCAGCTGGAGTGAAACACGAACATGACACTTAGTTTAAGTCCCCTTCACGGACAAGTTCAGGAGATCCTCTACCACAGAATCCTTTAGTTCCTGAATTTAGAACTTTCTAACGCCTGTAGATTATTAGAGACCATAGGTGCCAATGGGGCACACTACAGGAGCTACAGGAGCTATCTTGCAACTCACGAATCCTTCCCTCTGATAGGCAACCAGGCCTCTGAGACCGTGACTTCCTTCACCGATCCATCGGACAGTCCCTCCCCAGGTTTCCTCTGTCTCAGAGCGGGCCGCCCTCCCTTGGGTTCCCTGGGACTCCAGTGGGTTAGTTGTAGACCCAGTTGAAGGTACTGGGCCTACCTGGAACTCTGTAGCCTCGGGCTAAAGGTGCCCGAGACTCCTCGACCAATTCACGCACCCCCCGGCCAGCAGGGCCAAAGGGCACGACTTCGCCACCAGGGGTCCTCCTTGGAATCCCCCCCCCCCCGGCACACCACCCCAGATCATGGCATCTGCCCCTTATGTACCCTCTCCCGACATGCACAGCAGGCAGAACCCGTCCACCACACGGCAGCCGAGAGAGGACACCCAATCACACCGTAACGCCACCTGTGATTCTCCTCAAAACCCGGGCAACAGCGCCACCTGCAGGTCAAGGGGAACTATACTCCACGCAACACAAACTGAACAGAATTGGAGAACCTGAGCTAAACTATTGCTCAGGTTACCCTTAAATTTAAAGCATAGCGACCCCAATTTTGGGGGTCCGCTACAATAAGAAACAGGAACAGTCTTACCAATCCCGGCGACAAGTGTCTCAGAAACTTTAATTGAGGGCGTCGTCCCTCCTTGGTTGTGCTCTCACAGGTCAACGCCCCCACCTTGTTGCAGGGCAACATTGCAGGCCAAACAGGTTTCCTGTTGCCAATTGTAACGGCAAGCACTTTACCACAAACATTCTCCTTGTATGTAGAGCTTTTCCTGGCGCCTTTCCCCACGCGATCACAGGGTGAAGCAACAGATTTTCGGGCATCCCAAGTCTCTTTGTGGGAACAGTGAGCTACCTACTCATAGCAGCCCCACCACCCAGACGACTCTTCTCGGGCATCCCAGCCCTCTTTGTGGGAACAGTGAGCTACCTCATAGCAGCCCCACCACCCAGACGACTCTTCTCGGTCATCCCAGCCCTCTTTGTGGGAACAGTGAGCTACCCCCTTATAGCAGCCCCACCACCCAGACGACTCTTCTCGGGCATCCCAGCCCTCTTTGGGGGAACAGTGAGCTACCTCCACATAGCAGCCCCACCATCCAGACGACTCTTCTCGGGCATCCCAGCCCTCTTTGTGGGAACAGTGAGCTACCTCCTCATAGCAGCCCCACCACCCAGGCGACTCTTCTCGGGCATCCCAGCCCTCTTTGTGGGAACAGTGAGCTACCTCCACATAGCAGCCCCACCACCCAGACGACTCTTCTCGGGCATCCCAGCCCTCTTTGTGGGAACAGTGAGCTACCTCTTCATAGCAGCCCCACCACCCAGACGACTCTTCTCGGGCATCCCAGCCCTCTTTGTGGGAACAGTGAGCTACCTCCACATAGCAGCCCCACCACCCAGACGACTCTTCTCGGGCATCCCAGCCCTCTTAGTGGGAACAGTGAGCTACCTCCACATAGCAGCCCCACCATCCAGACGACTCTTCTCGGGCATCCCAGCCCTCTTTGTGGGAACAGTGAGCTACCTCCACATAGCAGCCCCACCACCCAGACGACTCTTCTCGGGCATCCCAGCCCTCTTTGTGGGAACAGTGAGCTACCTCCTCATAGCAGCCCCACCACCCAGACGACTCTTCTCAGGCATCCCAGCCCTCTTTGTGGGAACAGTGAGCTACCTCATAGCAGCCCCACCATCCAGACGACTCTTCTCGGGCATCCCAGCCCTCTTTGTGGGAACAGTGAGCTACCTCCACATAGCAGCCCCACCACCCAGACGACTCTTCTCGGGCATCCCAGCCCTCTTTGTGGGAACAGTGAGCTACCTCTTCATAGCAGCCCCACCATCCAGACGACTCTTCTCGGGCATCCCAGCCCTCTTTGTGGGAACAGTGAGCTACCTCCACATAGCAGCCCCACCACCCAGACGACTCTTCTCGGGCATCCCAGCCCTCTTTGTGGGAACAGTGAGCTACCTCCACATAGCAGCCCCACCATCCAGACGACTCTTCTCGGGCATCCCAGCCCTCTTTGTGGGAACAGTGAGCTACCTCCTCATAGCAGCCCCACCACCCAGACGACTCTTCTCAGGCATCCCAGCCCTCTTTGTGGGAACAGTGAGCTACCTCATAGCAGCCCCACCATCCAGACGACTCTTCTCGGGATCCCAGCCCTCTTTGTGGGAACAGTGAGCTACCTCCTCATAGCAGCCCCACCACCCAGACGACTCTTCTCGAGCATCCCAGCCCTCTTTGTGGGAACAGTGAGCTACCTCCTCATAGCAGCCCCACCACCCAGACGACTCTTCTCGGGATCCCAGCCCTCTTTGTGGGAACAGTGAGCTACCTCCACATAGCAGCCCCACCATCCAGACGACTCTTCTCGAGCATCCCAGCCCTCTTTGTGGGAACAGTGAGCTACCTCATAGCAGCCCCACCACCCAGACGACTCTTCTCGGGCATCCCAGCCCTCTTTGTGGGAACAGTGAGCTACCTCCTCATAGCAGCCCCACCACCCAGACGACTCTTCTCGGGCATCCCAGCCCTCTTTGTGGGAACAGTGAGCTACCTCTTCATAGCAGCCCCACCACCCAGACGACTCTTCTCGGGCATCCCAGCCCTCTTTGTGGGAACAGTGAGCTACCTCCTCATAGCAGCCCCACCACCCAGACGACTCTTCTCGGGCATCCCAGCCCTCTTTGTGGGAACAGTGAGCTACCTCCTCATAGCAGCCCCACCACCCAGACGACTCTTCTCGGGATCCCAGGCCTCTTTGTGGGAACAGTGAGCTACCTCCACACAGCAGCCCCACCACCCAGACGACTCTTCTCGAGCATCCCAGCCCTCTTTGTAGAAACCAGTGAGCTACCCCTTATAGCAGCCCCACCACTCAGACGAGTCTTCTTGGGCATCCCAGCCCTCTTTGTGGGAACAGTGAGCTACCTCCTGATAGCAGCCCCACCACCCAGACGACTCTTCTCGGGCATCCCAGCCCTCTTTGTGGGAACAGTGAGCTACCTCCACATAGCAGCCCCACCACCCAGACGACTCTTCTCGGGCATCCCAGCCCTCTTTGTGGGAACAGTGAGCTACCTCCTCATAGCAGCCCCACCATCCAGACGACTCTTCTCGAGCATCCCAGCCCTCTTTGTGGGAACAGTGAGCTACCTCCACACAGCAGCCCCACCACCCAGACGACTCTTCTCGGGATCCCAGCCCTCTTTGTGGGAACAGTGAGCTACCTCCTCATAGCAGCCCCACCATCCAGACGACTCTTCTCGAGCATCCCAGCCCTCTTTGTGGGAACAGTGAGCTACCTCCACATAGCAGCCCCACCATCCAGACGACTCTTCTCGAGCATCCCAGCCCTCTTTGTGGGAACAGTGAGCTACCTCATAGCAGCCCCACCACCCAGACGACTCTTCTCGGGCATCCCAGCCCTCTTTGTGGGAACAGTGAGCTACCTCCTCATAGCAGCCCCACCACCCAGACGACTCTTCTCGGGCATCCCAGCCCTCTTTGTGGGAACAGTGAGCTACCTCTTCATAGCAGCCCCACCACCCAGACGACTCTTCTCGGGCATCCCAGCCCTCTTTGTGGGAACAGTGAGCTACCTCCTCATAGCAGCCCCACCACCCAGACGACTCTTCTCGGGCATCCCAGCCCTCTTTGTGGGAACAGTGAGCTACCTCCTCATAGCAGCCCCACCACCCAGACGACTCTTCTCGGGATCCCAGCCCTCTTTGTGGGAACAGTGAGCTACCTCATAGCAGCCCCACCACCCAGACGACTCTTCTCGGTCATCCCAGCCCTCTTTGTGGGAACAGTGAGCTACCCCCTTATAGCAGCCCCACCACCCAGACGACTCTTCTCGGGCATCCCAGCCCTCTTTGGGGGAACAGTGAGCTACCTCCACATAGCAGCCCCACCATCCAGACGACTCTTCTCGGGCATCCCAGCCCTCTTTGTGGGAACAGTGAGCTACCTCATAGCAGCCCCACCACCCAGACGACTCTTCTCGGGCATCCCAGCCCTCTTTGTGGGAACAGTGAGCTACCTCCTCATAGCAGCCCCACCACCCAGACGACTCTTCTCGGGCATCCCAGCCCTCTTTGTGGGAACAGTGAGCTACCTCCTCATAGCAGCCCCACCACCCAGGCGACTCTTCTCGGGCATCCCAGCCCTCTTTGTGGGAACAGTGAGCTACCTCCACATAGCAGCCCCACCACCCAGACGACTCTTCTCGGGCATCCCAGCCCTCTTTGTGGGAACAGTGAGCTACCTCTTCATAGCAGCCCCACCACCCAGACGACTCTTCTCGGGCATCCCAGCCCTCTTTGTGGGAACAGTGAGCTACCTCCACATAGCAGCCCCACCACCCAGACGACTCTTCTCGGGCATCCCAGCCCTCTTTGTGGGAACAGTGAGCTACCTCCACATAGCAGCCCCACCATCCAGACGACTCTTCTCGGGCATCCCAGCCCTCTTTGTGGGAACAGTGAGCTACCTCCACATAGCAGCCCCACCACCCAGACGACTCTTCTCGGGCATCCCAGCCCTCTTTGTGGGAACAGTGAGCTACCTCCTCATAGCAGCCCCACCACCCAGACGACTCTTCTCAGGCATCCCAGCCCTCTTTGTGGGAACAGTGAGCTACCTCATAGCAGCCCCACCATCCAGACGACTCTTCTCGGGCATCCCAGCCCTCTTTGTGGGAACAGTGAGCTACCTCCACATAGCAGCCCCACCACCCAGACGACTCTTCTCGGGCATCCCAGCCCTCTTTGTGGGAACAGTGAGCTACCTCTTCATAGCAGCCCCACCATCCAGACGACTCTTCTCGGGCATCCCAGCCCTCTTTGTGGGAACAGTGAGCTACCTCCACATAGCAGCCCCACCACCCAGACGACTCTTCTCGGGCATCCCAGCCCTCTTTGAGGGAACAGTGAGCTACCTCCACATAGCAGCCCCACCATCCAGACGACTCTTCTCGGGCATCCCAGCCCTCTTTGTGGGAACAGTGAGCTACCTCCTCATAGCAGCCCCACCACCCAGACGACTCTTCTCAGGCATCCCAGCCCTCTTTGTGGGAACAGTGAGCTACCTCATAGCAGCCCCACCATCCAGACGACTCTTCTCGGGATCCCAGCCCTCTTTGTGGGAACAGTGAGCTACCTCCTCATAGCAGCCCCACCACCCAGACGACTCTTCTCGAGCATCCCAGCCCTCTTTGTGGGAACAGTGAGCTACCTCCTCATAGCAGCCCCACCACCCAGACGACTCTTCTCGGGATCCCAGCCCTCTTTGTGGGAACAGTGAGCTACCTCCACATAGCAGCCCCACCATCCAGACGACTCTTCTCGAGCATCCCAGCCCTCTTTGTGGGAACAGTGAGCTACCTCATAGCAGCCCCACCACCCAGACGACTCTTCTCGGGCATCCCAGCCCTCTTTGTGGGAACAGTGAGCTACCTCCTCATAGCAGCCCCACCACCCAGACGACTCTTCTCGGGCATCCCAGCCCTCTTTGTGGGAACAGTGAGCTACCTCTTCATAGCAGCCCCACCACCCAGACGACTCTTCTCGGGCATCCCAGCCCTCTTTGTGGGAACAGTGAGCTACCTCCTCATAGCAGCCCCACCACCCAGACGACTCTTCTCGGGCATCCCAGCCCTCTTTGTGGGAACAGTGAGCTACCTCCTCATAGCAGCCCCACCACCCAGACGACTCTTCTCGGGATCCCAGGCCTCTTTGTGGGAACAGTGAGCTACCTCCACACAGCAGCCCCACCACCCAGACGACTCTTCTCGAGCATCCCAGCCCTCTTTGTAGAAACCAGTGAGCTACCCCTTATAGCAGCCCCACCACTCAGACGAGTCTTCTTGGGCATCCCAGCCCTCTTTGTGGGAACAGTGAGCTACCTCCTGATAGCAGCCCCACCACCCAGACGACTCTTCTCGGGCATCCCAGCCCTCTTTGTGGGAACAGTGAGCTACCTCCACATAGCAGCCCCACCACCCAGACGACTCTTCTCGGGCATCCCAGCCCTCTTTGTGGGAACAGTGAGCTACCTCCTCATAGCAGCCCCACCATCCAGACGACTCTTCTCGAGCATCCCAGCCCTCTTTGTGGGAACAGTGAGCTACCTCCACACAGCAGCCCCACCACCCAGACGACTCTTCTCGGGATCCCAGCCCTCTTTGTGGGAACAGTGAGCTACCTCCTCATAGCAGCCCCACCATCCAGACGACTCTTCTCGAGCATCCCAGCCCTCTTTGTGGGAACAGTGAGCTACCTCCACATAGCAGCCCCACCATCCAGACGACTCTTCTCGAGCATCCCAGCCCTCTTTGTGGGAACAGTGAGCTACCTCATAGCAGCCCCACCACCCAGACGACTCTTCTCGGGCATCCCAGCCCTCTTTGTGGGAACAGTGAGCTACCTCCTCATAGCAGCCCCACCACCCAGACGACTCTTCTCGGGCATCCCAGCCCTCTTTGTGGGAACAGTGAGCTACCTCTTCATAGCAGCCCCACCACCCAGACGACTCTTCTCGGGCATCCCAGCCCTCTTTGTGGGAACAGTGAGCTACCTCCTCATAGCAGCCCCACCACCCAGACGACTCTTCTCGGGCATCCCAGCCCTCTTTGTGGGAACAGTGAGCTACCTCCTCATAGCAGCCCCACCACCCAGACGACTCTTCTCGGGATCCCAGGCCTCTTTGTGGGAACATTGAGCTACCTCCTCATAGCAGCCCCACCATCCAGACGACTCTTCTCGAGCATCCCAGCCCTCTTTGTGGGAACAGTGAGCTACCTCCTCATAGCAGCCCCACCACCCAGACGACTCTTCTCAGGCATCCCAGCCCTCTTTGTGGGAACAGTGAGCTACCTCCTCATAGCAGCCCCACCACCCAGACGACTCTTCTCGGGCATCCCAGCCCTCTTTGTGGGAACAGTGAGCTACCTCCTCATAGCAGCCCCACCACCCAGACGACTCTTCTCGGGCATCCCAGCCCTCTTTGTGGGAACAGTGAGCTACCTCCTCATAGCAGCCCCACCACCCAGACGACTCTTCTCGGGATCCCAGCCCTCTTTGTGGGAACAGTGAGCTACCTCATAGCAGCCCCACCACCCAGACGACTCTTCTCGGTCATCCCAGCCCTCTTTGTGGGAACAGTGAGCTACCCCCTTATAGCAGCCCCACCACCCAGACGACTCTTCTCGGGCATCCCAGCCCTCTTTGGGGGAACAGTGAGCTACCTCCACATAGCAGCCCCACCATCCAGACGACTCTTCTCGGGCATCCCAGCCCTCTTTGTGGGAACAGTGAGCTACCTCATAGCAGCCCCACCATCCAGACGACTCTTCTCGGGCATCCCAGCCCTCTTTGTGGGAACAGTGAGCTACCTCCACATAGCAGCCCCACCACCCAGACGACTCTTCTCGGGCATCCCAGCCCTCTTTGTGGGAACAGTGAGCTACCTCTTCATAGCAGCCCCACCATCCAGACGACTCTTCTCGGGCATCCCAGCCCTCTTTGTGGGAACAGTGAGCTACCTCCACATAGCAGCCCCACCACCCAGACGACTCTTCTCGGGCATCCCAGCCCTCTTTGAGGGAACAGTGAGCTACCTCCACATAGCAGCCCCACCATCCAGACGACTCTTCTCGAGCATCCCAGCCCTCTTTGTGGGAACAGTGAGCTACCTCATAGCAGCCCCACCACCCAGACGACTCTTCTCGGGCATCCCAGCCCTCTTTGTGGGAACAGTGAGCTACCTCCTCATAGCAGCCCCACCACCCAGACGACTCTTCTCGGGCATCCCAGCCCTCTTTGTGGGAACAGTGAGCTACCTCTTCATAGCAGCCCCACCACCCAGACGACTCTTCTCGGGCATCCCAGCCCTCTTTGTGGGAACAGTGAGCTACCTCCTCATAGCAGCCCCACCACCCAGACGACTCTTCTCGGGCATCCCAGCCCTCTTTGTGGGAACAGTGAGCTACCTCCTCATAGCAGCCCCACCACCCAGACGACTCTTCTCGGGATCCCAGGCCTCTTTGTGGGAACAGTGAGCTACCTCCACACAGCAGCCCCACCACCCAGACGACTCTTCTCGAGCATCCCAGCCCTCTTTGTAGAAACCAGTGAGCTACCCCTTATAGCAGCCCCACCACTCAGACGAGTCTTCTTGGGCATCCCAGCCCTCTTTGTGGGAACAGTGAGCTACCTCCTGATAGCAGCCCCACCACCCAGACGACTCTTCTCGGGCATCCCAGCCCTCTTTGTGGGAACAGTGAGCTACCTCCACATAGCAGCCCCACCACCCAGACGACTCTTCTCGGGCATCCCAGCCCTCTTTGTGGGAACAGTGAGCTACCTCCTCATAGCAGCCCCACCATCCAGACGACTCTTCTCGAGCATCCCAGCCCTCTTTGTGGGAACAGTGAGCTACCTCCACACAGCAGCCCCACCACCCAGACGACTCTTCTCAGGATCCCAGCCCTCTTTGTGGGAACAGTGAGCTACCTCCTCATAGCAGCCCCACCATCCAGACGACTCTTCTCGAGCATCCCAGCCCTCTTTGTGGGAACAGTGAGCTACCTCCACATAGCAGCCCCACCATCCAGACGACTCTTCTCGAGCATCCCAGCCCTCTTTGTGGGAACAGTGAGCTACCTCATAGCAGCCCCACCACCCAGACGACTCTTCTCGGGCATCCCAGCCCTCTTTGTGGGAACAGTGAGCTACCTCCTCATAGCAGCCCCACCACCCAGACGACTCTTCTCGGGCATCCCAGCCCTCTTTGTGGGAACAGTGAGCTACCTCTTCATAGCAGCCCCACCACCCAGACGACTCTTCTCGGGCATCCCAGCCCTCTTTGTGGGAACAGTGAGCTACCTCCTCATAGCAGCCCCACCACCCAGACGACTCTTCTCGGGCATCCCAGCCCTCTTTGTGGGAACAGTGAGCTACCTCCTCATAGCAGCCCCACCACCCAGACGACTCTTCTCGGGATCCCAGGCCTCTTTGTGGGAACATTGAGCTACCTCCTCATAGCAGCCCCACCATCCAGACGACTCTTCTCGAGCATCCCAGCCCTCTTTGTGGGAACAGTGAGCTACCTCCTCATAGCAGCCCCACCACCCAGACGACTCTTCTCAGGCATCCCAGCCCTCTTTGTGGGAACAGTGAGCTACCTCCTCATAGCAGCCCCACCACCCAGACGACTCTTCTCGGGCATCCCAGCCCTCTTTGTGGGAACAGTGAGCTACCTCCTCATAGCAGCCCCACCACCCAGACGACTCTTCTCGGGCATCCCAGCCCTCTTTGTGGGAACAGTGAGCTACCTCCTCATAGCAGCCCCACCACCCAGACGACTCTTCTCGGGATCCCAGCCCTCTTTGTGGGAACAGTGAGCTACCTCATAGCAGCCCCACCACCCAGACGACTCTTCTCGGTCATCCCAGCCCTCTTTGTGGGAACAGTGAGCTACCCCCTTATAGCAGCCCCACCACCCAGACGACTCTTCTCGGGCATCCCAGCCCTCTTTGGGGGAACAGTGAGCTACCTCCACATAGCAGCCCCACCATCCAGACGACTCTTCTCGGGCATCCCAGCCCTCTTTGTGGGAACAGTGAGCTACCTCATAGCAGCCCCACCACCCAGACGACTCTTCTCGGGCATCCCAGCCCTCTTTGTGGGAACAGTGAGCTACCTCCTCATAGCAGCCCCACCACCCAGGCGACTCTTCTCGGGCATCCCAGCCCTCTTTGTGGGAACAGTGAGCTACCTCCACATAGCAGCCCCACCACCCAGACGACTCTTCTCGGGCATCCCAGCCCTCTTTGTGGGAACAGTGAGCTACCTCTTCATAGCAGCCCCACCACCCAGACGACTCTTCTCGGGCATCCCAGCCCTCTTTGTGGGAACAGTGAGCTACCTCCACATAGCAGCCCCACCACCCAGACGACTCTTCTCGGGCATCCCAGCCCTCTTTGTGGGAACAGTGAGCTACCTCCACATAGCAGCCCCACCATCCAGACGACTCTTCTCGGGCATCCCAGCCCTCTTTGTGGGAACAGTGAGCTACCTCCACATAGCAGCCCCACCACCCAGACGACTCTTCTCGGGCATCCCAGCCCTCTTTGTGGGAACAGTGAGCTACCTCCTCATAGCAGCCCCACCACCCAGACGACTCTTCTCAGGCATCCCAGCCCTCTTTGTGGGAACAGTGAGCTACCTCATAGCAGCCCCACCATCCAGACGACTCTTCTCGGGCATCCCAGCCCTCTTTGTGGGAACAGTGAGCTACCTCCACATAGCAGCCCCACCACCCAGACGACTCTTCTCGGGCATCCCAGCCCTCTTTGTGGGAACAGTGAGCTACCTCTTCATAGCAGCCCCACCATCCAGACGACTCTTCTCGGGCATCCCAGCCCTCTTTGTGGGAACAGTGAGCTACCTCCACATAGCAGCCCCACCACCCAGACGACTCTTCTCGGGCATCCCAGCCCTCTTTGAGGGAACAGTGAGCTACCTCCACATAGCAGCCCCACCATCCAGACGACTCTTCTCGGGCATCCCAGCCCTCTTTGTGGGAACAGTGAGCTACCTCCTCATAGCAGCCCCACCACCCAGACGACTCTTCTCAGGCATCCCAGCCCTCTTTGTGGGAACAGTGAGCTACCTCATAGCAGCCCCACCATCCAGACGACTCTTCTCGGGATCCCAGCCCTCTTTGTGGGAACAGTGAGCTACCTCCTCATAGCAGCCCCACCACCCAGACGACTCTTCTCGAGCATCCCAGCCCTCTTTGTGGGAACAGTGAGCTACCTCCTCATAGCAGCCCCACCACCCAGACGACTCTTCTCGGGATCCCAGCCCTCTTTGTGGGAACAGTGAGCTACCTCCACATAGCAGCCCCACCATCCAGACGACTCTTCTCGAGCATCCCAGCCCTCTTTGTGGGAACAGTGAGCTACCTCATAGCAGCCCCACCACCCAGACGACTCTTCTCGGGCATCCCAGCCCTCTTTGTGGGAACAGTGAGCTACCTCCTCATAGCAGCCCCACCACCCAGACGACTCTTCTCGGGCATCCCAGCCCTCTTTGTGGGAACAGTGAGCTACCTCTTCATAGCAGCCCCACCACCCAGACGACTCTTCTCGGGCATCCCAGCCCTCTTTGTGGGAACAGTGTGCTACCTCCTCATAGCAGCCCCACCACCCAGACGACTCTTCTCGGGCATCCCAGCCCTCTTTGTGGGAACAGTGAGCTACCTCCTCATAGCAGCCCCACCACCCAGACGACTCTTCTCGGGATCCCAGGCCTCTTTGTGGGAACAGTGAGCTACCTCCACACAGCAGCCCCACCACCCAGACGACTCTTCTCGAGCATCCCAGCCCTCTTTGTAGAAACCAGTGAGCTACCCCTTATAGCAGCCCCACCACTCAGACGAGTCTTCTTGGGCATCCCAGCCCTCTTTGTGGGAACAGTGAGCTACCTCCTGATAGCAGCCCCACCACCCAGACGACTCTTCTCGGGCATCCCAGCCCTCTTTGTGGGAACAGTGAGCTACCTCCACATAGCAGCCCCACCACCCAGACGACTCTTCTCGGGCATCCCAGCCCTCTTTGTGGGAACAGTGAGCTACCTCCTCATAGCAGCCCCACCATCCAGACGACTCTTCTCGAGCATCCCAGCCCTCTTTGTGGGAACAGTGAGCTACCTCCACACAGCAGCCCCACCACCCAGACGACTCTTCTCGGGATCCCAGCCCTCTTTGTGGGAACAGTGAGCTACCTCCTCATAGCAGCCCCACCATCCAGACGACTCTTCTCGAGCATCCCAGCCCTCTTTGTGGGAACAGTGAGCTACCTCCACATAGCAGCCCCACCATCCAGACGACTCTTCTCGAGCATCCCAGCCCTCTTTGTGGGAACAGTGAGCTTCCTCATAGCAGCCCCACCACCCAGACGACTCTTCTCGGGCATCCCAGCCCTCTTTGTGGGAACAGTGAGCTACCTCCTCATAGCAGCCCCACCACCCAGACGACTCTTCTCGGGCATCCCAGCCCTCTTTGTGGGAACAGTGAGCTACCTCTTCATAGCAGCCCCACCACCCAGACGACTCTTCTCGGGCATCCCAGCCCTCTTTGTGGGAACAGTGAGCTACCTCCTCATAGCAGCCCCACCACCCAGACGACTCTTCTCGGGCATCCCAGCCCTCTTTGTGGGAACAGTGAGCTACCTCCTCATAGCAGCCCCACCACCCAGACGACTCTTCTCGGGATCCCAGGCCTCTTTGTGGGAACATTGAGCTACCTCCTCATAGCAGCCCCACCATCCAGACGACTCTTCTCGAGCATCCCAGCCCTCTTTGTGGGAACAGTGAGCTACCTCCTCATAGCAGCCCCACCACCCAGACGACTCTTCTCAGGCATCCCAGCCCTCTTTGTGGGAACAGTGAGCTACCTCCTCATAGCAGCCCCACCACCCAGACGACTCTTCTCGGGCATCCCAGCCCTCTTTGTGGGAACAGTGAGCTACCTCCTCATAGCAGCCCCACCACCCAGACGACTCTTCTCGGGATCCCAGGCCTCTTTGTGGGAACAGTGAGCTACCTCCTCATAGCAGCCCCACCATCCAGACGACTCTTCTCGAGCATCCCAGCCCTCTTTGTGGGAACAGTGAGCTACCTCCTCATAGCAGCCCCACCACCCAGACGACTCTTCTCAGGCATCCCAGCCCTCTTTGTGGGAACAGTGAGCTACCTCCTCATAGCAGCCCCACCACCCAGACGACTCTTCTCGAGCATCCCAGCCCTCTTTGTAGAAACCAGTGAGCTACCCCTTATAGCAGCCCCACCACCCAGACGACTCTTCTCGGGCATCCCAGCCCTCTTTGTGGGAACAGTGAGCTACCTCTTCATAGCAGCCCCACCATCCAGACGACTCTTCTCGGGCATCCCAGCCCTCTTTGTGGGAACAGTGAGCTACCTCCACATAGCAGCCCCACCACCCAGACGACTCTTCTCGGGCATCCCAGCCCTCTTTGAGGGAACAGTGAGCTACCTCCACATAGCAGCCCCACCATCCAGACGACTCTTCTCGGGCATCCCAGCCCTCTTTGTGGGAACAGTGAGCTACCTCCTCATAGCAGCCCCACCACCCAGACGACTCTTCTCAGGCATCCCAGCCCTCTTTGTGGGAACAGTGAGCTACCTCATAGCAGCCCCACCATCCAGACGACTCTTCTCGGGATCCCAGCCCTCTTTGTGGGAACAGTGAGCTACCTCCTCATAGCAGCCCCACCACCCAGACGACTCTTCTCGAGCATCCCAGCCCTCTTTGTGGGAACAGTGAGCTACCTCCTCATAGCAGCCCCACCACCCAGACGACTCTTCTCGGGATCCCAGCCCTCTTTGTGGGAACAGTGAGCTACCTCCACATAGCAGCCCCACCATCCAGACGACTCTTCTCGAGCATCCCAGCCCTCTTTGTGGGAACAGTGAGCTACCTCATAGCAGCCCCACCACCCAGACGACTCTTCTCGGGCATCCCAGCCCTCTTTGTGGGAACAGTGAGCTACCTCCTCATAGCAGCCCCACCACCCAGACGACTCTTCTCGGGCATCCCAGCCCTCTTTGTGGGAACAGTGAGCTACCTCTTCATAGCAGCCCCACCACCCAGACGACTCTTCTCGGGCATCCCAGCCCTCTTTGTGGGAACAGTGAGCTACCTCCTCATAGCAGCCCCACCACCCAGACGACTCTTCTCGGGCATCCCAGCCCTCTTTGTGGGAACAGTGAGCTACCTCCTCATAGCAGCCCCACCACCCAGACGACTCTTCTCGGGATCCCAGGCCTCTTTGTGGGAACAGTGAGCTACCTCCACACAGCAGCCCCACCACCCAGACGACTCTTCTCGAGCATCCCAGCCCTCTTTGTAGAAACCAGTGAGCTACCCCTTATAGCAGCCCCACCACTCAGACGAGTCTTCTTGGGCATCCCAGCCCTCTTTGTGGGAACAGTGAGCTACCTCCTGATAGCAGCCCCACCACCCAGACGACTCTTCTCGGGCATCCCAGCCCTCTTTGTGGGAACAGTGAGCTACCTCCACATAGCAGCCCCACCACCCAGACGACTCTTCTTGGGCATCCCAGCCCTCTTTGTGGGAACAGTGAGCTACCTCCTCATAGCAGCCCCACCATCCAGACGACTCTTCTCGAGCATCCCAGCCCTCTTTGTGGGAACAGTGAGCTACCTCCACACAGCAGCCCCACCACCCAGACGACTCTTCTCGGGATCCCAGCCCTCTTTGTGGGAACAGTGAGCTACCTCCTCATAGCAGCCCCACCATCCAGACGACTCTTCTCGAGCATCCCAGCCCTCTTTGTGGGAACAGTGAGCTACCTCCACATAGCAGCCCCACCATCCAGACGACTCTTCTCGAGCATCCCAGCCCTCTTTGTGGGAACAGTGAGCTACCTCATAGCAGCCCCACCACCCAGACGACTCTTCTCGGGCATCCCAGCCCTCTTTGTGGGAACAGTGAGCTACCTCCTCATAGCAGCCCCACCACCCAGACGACTCTTCTCGGGCATCCCAGCCCTCTTTGTGGGAACAGTGAGCTACCTCTTCATAGCAGCCCCACCACCCAGACGACTCTTCTCGGGCATCCCAGCCCTCTTTGTGGGAACAGTGAGCTACCTCCTCATAGCAGCCCCACCACCCAGACGACTCTTCTCGGGCATCCCAGCCCTCTTTGTGGGAACAGTGAGCTACCTCCTCATAGCAGCCCCACCACCCAGACGACTCTTCTCGGGATCCCAGGCCTCTTTGTGGGAACATTGAGCTACCTCCTCATAGCAGCCCCACCATCCAGACGACTCTTCTCGAGCATCCCAGCCCTCTTTGTGGGAACAGTGAGCTACCTCCTCATAGCAGCCCCACCACCCAGACGACTCTTCTCAGGCATCCCAGCCCTCTTTGTGGGAACAGTGAGCTACCTCCTCATAGCAGCCCCACCACCCAGACGACTCTTCTCGGGCATCCCAGCCCTCTTTGTGGGAACAGTGAGCTACCTCCTCATAGCAGCCCCACCACCCAGACGACTCTTCTCGGGATCCCAGGCCTCTTTGTGGGAACAGTGAGCTACCTCCTCATAGCAGCCCCACCATCCAGACGACTCTTCTCGAGCATCCCAGCCCTCTTTGTGGGAACAGTGAGCTACCTCCTCATAGCAGCCCCACCACCCAGACGACTCTTCTCAGGCATCCCAGCCCTCTTTGTGGGAACAGTGAGCTACCTCCTCATAGCAGCCCCACCACCCAGACGACTCTTCTCGAGCATCCCAGCCCTCTTTGTAGAAACCAGTGAGCTACCCCTTATAGCAGCCCCACCACTCAGACGAGTCTTCTTGGGCATCCCAGCCCTCTTTGTGGGAACAGTGAGCTACCTCCTGATAGCAGCCCCACCACCCAGACGACTCTTCTCGGGCATCCCAGCCCTCTTTGTGGGAACAGTGAGCTACCTCATAGCAGCCCCACCACCCAGACGACTCTTCTCGGGCATCCCAGCCCTCTTTGTGGGAACAGCGAGCTACCTCCTCATAGCAGCCCCACCACCCAGACGACTCTTCTCGGGCATCCCAGCCCTCTTTGTGGGAACAGTGAGCTACCTCCACATAGCAGCCCCACCATCCAGACGACTCTTCTCGGGATCCCAGCCCTCTTTGTGGGAACAGTGAGCTACCTCTTCATAGCAGCCCCACCACCCAGACGACTCTTCTCGGGATCCCAGCCCTCTTTGTGGGAACAGTGAGCTACCTCCTCATAGCAGCCCCACCACCCAGACGACTCTTCTCGAGCATCCCAGCCCTCTTTGTGGGAACAGTGAGCTACCTCTTCATAGCAGCCCCACCATCCAGACGACTCTTCTCGGGCATCCCAGCCCTCTTTGTGGGAACAGTGAGGTACCTCTTCATAGCAGCCCCACCATCCAGACGACTCTTCTCGGGATCCCAGCCCTCTTTGTGGGAACAGTGAGCTACCTCTTCATAGCAGCCCCACCACCCAGACGACTCTTCTCGGGCATCCCAGCCCTCTTTGTGGGAACAGTGAGCTACCTCCACATAGCAGCCCCACCATCCAGACGACTCTTCTCGGGCATCCCAGCCCCCTTTGTGAGAACACTGAGCTACCTCCTCATAGCAGCCCCACCATCCAGATGACTCTTCTCGGGCATTCCAGCCCTCTTTGTGGGAACAGTGAGCTACCTCCACACAGCAGCCCCACCACCCAGACGACTCTTCTCGGGCATCCCAGCCCTCTTTGTGGGAACAGTGAGCTACCTCTTCATAGCAGCCCCACCATCCAGACGACTCTTCTCGAGCATCCCAGCCCTCTTTGTGGGAACAGTGAGCTACCTCTTCATAGCAGCCCCACCATCCAGACGACTCTTCTCGGGCATCCCAGCCCTCTTTGTGGGAACAGTGAGCTACCTCTTCATAGCAGCCCCACCATCCAGACGACTCTTCTCGGGATCCCAGCCCTCTTTGTGGGAACAGTGAGCTACCTCTTCATAGCAGCCCCACCACCCAGACGACTCTTCTCGGGCATCCCAGCCCTCTTTGTGGGAACAGTGAGCTACCTCCACATAGCAGCCCCACCATCCAGACGACTCTTCTCGGGCATCCCAGCCCCCTTTGTGAGAACACTGAGCTACCTCCTCATAGCAGCCCCACCATCCAGATGACTCTTCTCGGGCATCCCAGCCCTCTTTGTGGGAACAGTGAGCTACCTCATAGCAGCCCCACCACCCAGACGACTCTTCTCGGGCATCCCAGCCCTCTTTGTGGGAACAGCGAGCTACCTCCTCATAGCAGCCCCACCACCCAGACGACTCTTCTCGGGCATCCCAGCCCTCTTTGTGGGAACAGTGAGCTACCTCCACATAGCAGCCCCACCATCCAGACGACTCTTCTCGGGATCCCAGCCCTCTTTGTGGGAACAGTGAGCTACCTCCTCATAGCAGCCCCACCACCCAGACGACTCTTCTCGAGCATCCCAGCCCTCTTTGTGGGAACAGTGAGCTACCTCTTCTAAGCAGCCCCACCATCCAGACGACTCTTCTCGGGCATCCCAGCCCTCTTTGTGGGAACAGTGAGCTACCTCCTCATAGCAGCCCCACCATCCAGACGACTCTTCTCGGGATCCCAGCCCTCTTTGTGGGAACAGTGAGCTACCTCCACATAGCAGCCCCACCATCCAGACGACTCTTCTCGGGCATCCCAGCCCCCTTTGTGAGAACACTGAGCTACCTCCTCATAGCAGCCCCACCATCCAGATGACTCTTCTCGGGCATTCCAGCCCTCTTTGTGGGAACAGTGAGCTACCTCTTCATAGCAGCCCCACCACCCAGACGACTCTTCTTGGGCATTCCAGCCCTCTTTGTGGGAACAGTGAGCTACCTCCACATAGCAGCCCCACCATCCAGACGACTCTTCTCGGGCATCCCAGCCCCCTTTGTGAGAACACTGAGCTACCTCCTCATAGCAGCCCCACCATCCAGATGACTCTTCTCGGGCATTCCAGCCCTCTTTGTGGGAACAGTGAGCTACCTCTTCATAGCAGCCCCACCACCCAGACGACTCTTCTCGGGATCCCAGCCCTCTTTGTGGGAACAGTGAGCTACCTCCTCATAGCAGCCCCACCACCCAGACGACTCTTCTCGGGCATCTCAGCCCTCTTTGTGGGAACAGTGAGCTACCTCCACATAGCAGCCCCACCATCCAGACGACTCTTCTCGGGATCCCAGCCCTCTTTGTGGGAACAGTGAGCTACCTCTTCATAGCAGCCCCACCACCCAGACGACTCTTCTCGGGATCCCAGGCCTCTTTGGGGGAACAGTGAGCTACCTCCTCATAGCAGCCCCACCACCCAGACGACTCTTCTCGGGCATTCCAGCCCTCTTTGTGGGAACAGTGAGCTACCTCCACATAGCAGCCCCACCATCCAGACGACTCTTCTCGGGATCCCAGCCCTCTTTGTGGGAACAGTGAGCTACCTCTTCATAGCAGCCCCACCACCCAGACGACTCTTCTCGGGATCCCAGCCCTCTTTGTGGGAACAGTGAGCTACCTCCTCATAGCAGCCCCACCACCCAGACGACTCTTCTCGAGCATCCCAGCCCTCTTTGTGGGAACAGTGAGCTACCTCTTCATAGCAGCCCCACCATCCAGACGACTCTTCTCGGGCATCCCAGCCCTCTTTGTGGGAACAGTGAGCTACCTCCTCATAGCAGCCCCACCATCCAGACGACTCTTCTCGGGATCCCAGCCCTCTTTGTGGGAACAGTGAGCTACCTCTTCATAGCAGCCCCACCACCCAGACGACTCTTCTCGGGATCCCAGCCCTCTTTGTGGGAACAGTGAGCTACCTCCTCATAGCAGCCCCACCACCCAGACGACTCTTCTCGGGATCCCAGCCCTCTTTGTGGGAACAGTGAGCTACCTCTTCATAGCAGCCCCACCACCCAGACGACTCTTCTCGGGATCCCAGCCCTCTTTGTGGGAACAGTGAGCTACCTCCTCATAGCAGCCCCACCACCCAGACGACTCTTCTCGAGCATCCCAGCCCTCTTTGTGGGAACAGTGAGCTACCTCTTCATAGCAGCCCCACCATCCAGACGACTCTTCTCGGGCATCCCAGCCCTCTTTGTGGGAACAGTGAGCTACCTCCTCATAGCAGCCCCACCATCCAGACGACTCTTCTCGGGATCCCAGCCCTCTTTGTGGGAACAGTGAGCTACCTCTTCATAGCAGCCCCACCACCCAGACGACTCTTCTCGGGATCCCAGCCCTCTTTGTGGGAACAGTGAGCTACCTCCTCATAGCAGCCCCACCACCCAGACGACTCTTCTCGAGCATCCCAGCCCTCTTTGTGGGAACAGTGAGCTACCTCTTCATAGCAGCCCCACCACCCAGACGACTCTTCTCGGGCATCCCAGCCCTCTTTGTGGGAACAGTGAGCTACCTCCACATAGCAGCCCCACCATCCAGACGACTCTTCTCGGGCATCCCAGCCCCCTTTGTGAGAACACTGAGCTACCTCCTCATAGCAGCCCCACCATCCAGATGACTCTTCTCGGGCATCCCAGCCCTCTTTGTGGGAACAGTGAGCTACCTCATAGCAGCCCCACCACCCAGACGACTCTTCTCGGGCATCCCAGCCCTCTTTGTGGGAACAGCGAGCTACCTCCTCATAGCAGCCCCACCACCCAGACGACTCTTCTCGGGCATCCCAGCCCTCTTTGTGGGAACAGTGAGCTACCTCCACATACCAGCCCCACCATCCAGACGACTCTTCTCGGGATCCCAGCCCTCTTTGTGGGAACAGTGAGCTACCTCTTCATAGCAGCCCCACCACCCAGACGACTCTTCTCGGGATCCCAGCCCTCTTTGTGGGAACAGTGAGCTACCTCCTCATAGCAGCCCCACCACCCAGACGACTCTTCTCGGGATCCCAGCCCTCTTTGTGGGAACAGTGAGCTACCTCCACATAGCAGCCCCACCATCCAGACGACTCTTCTCGGGCATCCCAGCCCCCTTTGTGAGAACACTGAGCTACCTCCTCATAGCAGCCCCACCATCCAGATGACTCTTCTCGGGCATTCCAGCCCTCTTTGTGGGAACAGTGAGCTACCTCTTCATAGCAGCCCCACCACCCAGACGACTCTTCTTGGGCATTCCAGCCCTCTTTGTGGGAACAGTGAGCTACCTCCACATAGCAGCCCCACCATCCAGACGACTCTTCTCGGGCATCCCAGCCCCCTTTGTGAGAACACTGAGCTACCTCCTCATAGCAGCCCCACCATCCAGATGACTCTTCTCGGGCATTCCAGCCCTCTTTG
The DNA here is from genome assembly GCA_029206835.1 of Rana muscosa. NCBI lineage: Eukaryota > Metazoa > Chordata > Amphibia > Anura > Ranidae > Rana > Rana muscosa. The sequence goes on from CM055118.1 coordinate 372,745,007, forward strand.
TGGGAACAGTGAGCTACCTCTTCATAGCAGCCCCACCACCCAGACGACTCTTCTCGGGATCCCAGCCCTCTTTGTGGGAACAGTGAGCTACCTCCTCATAGCAGCCCCACCACCCAGACGACTCTTCTCGGGCATCTCAGCCCTCTTTGTGGGAACAGTGAGCTACCTCCACATAGCAGCCCCACCATCCAGACGACTCTTCTCGGGATCTCAGCCCTCTTTGTGGGAACAGTGAGCTACCTCTTCATAGCAGCCCCACCACCCAGACGACTCTTCTCGGGATCCCAGGCCTCTTTGGGGGAACAGTGAGCTACCTCCTCATAGCAGCCCCACCACCCAGACGACTCTTCTCGGGCATTCCAGCCCTCTTTGTGGGAACAGTGAGCTACCTCCACATAGCAGCCCCACCATCCAGACGACTCTTCTCGGGATCCCAGCCCTCTTTGTGGGAACAGTGAGCTACCTCTTCATAGCAGCCCCACCACCCAGACGACTCTTCTCGGGATCCCAGCCCTCTTTGTGGGAACAGTGAGCTACCTCCTCATAGCAGCCCCACCACCCAGACGACTCTTCTCGAGCATCCCAGCCCTCTTTGTGGGAACAGTGAGCTACCTCTTCATAGCAGCCCCACCATCCAGACGACTCTTCTCGGGCATCCCAGCCCTCTTTGTGGGAACAGTGAGCTACCTCCTCATAGCAGCCCCACCATCCAGACGACTCTTCTCGGGATCCCAGCCCTCTTTGTGGGAACAGTGAGCTACCTCCTCATAGCAGCCCCACCATCCAGAGGACTCTTCTCGGGCATTCCAGCCCTCTTTGTGGGAACAGTGAGCTACCTCTTCATAGCAGCCCCACCACCCAGACGACTCTTCTTGGGCATTCCAGCCCTCTTTGTGGGAACAGTGAGCTACCTCCACATAGCAGCCCCACCATCCAGACGACTCTTCTCGGGCATCCCAGCCCCCTTTGTGAGAACACTGAGCTACCTCCTCATAGCAGCCCCACCATCCAGATGACTCTTCTCAGGGATTCCAGCCCTCTTTGTGGGAACAGTGAGCTACCTCTTCATAGCAGCCCCACCACCCAGACGACTCTTCTTGGGCATTCCAGCCCTCTTTGTGGGAACAGTGAGCTACCTCCACATAGCAGCCCCACCATCCAGACGACTCTTCTCGGGCATCCCAGCCCCCTTTGTGAGAACACTGAGCTACCTCCTCATAGCAGCCCCACCATCCAGATGACTCTTCTCGGGCATTCCAGCCCTCTTTGTGGGAACAGTGAGCTACCTCCTCATAGCAGCCCCACCACCCAGACGACTCTTCTCGGGCATCTCAGCCCTCTTTGTGGGAACAGTGAGCTACCTCCACATAGCAGCCCCACCATCCAGACGACTCTTCTCGGGCATCCCAGCCCCCTTTGTGAGAACACTGAGCTACCTCCTCATAGCAGCCCCACCATCCAGACGACTCTTCTCGGGCATTCCAGCCCTCTTTGTGGGAACAGTGAGCTACCTCTTCATAGCAGCCCCACCACCCAGACGACTCTTCTCGGGCATCTCAGCCCTCTTTGTGGGAACAGTGAGCTACCTCATAGCAGCCCCACCACCCAGACGACTCTTCTCGGGCATCCCAGCCCTCTTTGTGGGAACAGCGAGCTACCTCCTGATAGCAGCCCCACCACCCAGACGACTCTTCTCGGGCATCCCAGCCCTCTTTGTGGGAACAGTGAGCTACCTCCTCATAGCAGCCCCACCACCCAGACGACTCTTCTCGGGATCCCAGCCCTCTTTGTGGGAACAGTGAGCTACCTCTTCATAGCAGCCCCACCACCCAGACGACTCTTCTCGGGATCCCAGCCCTCTTTGTGGGAACAGTGAGCTACCTCCTCATAGCAGCCCCACCACCCAGACGACTCTTCTCGAGCATCCCAGCCCTCTTTGTGGGAACAGTGAGCTACCTCTTCATAGCAGCCCCACCATCCAGACGACTCTTCTCGGGCATCCCAGCCCTCTTTGTGGGAACAGTGAGCTACCTCTTCATAGCAGCCCCACCATCCAGACGACTCTTCTCGGGATCCCAGCCCTCTTTGTGGGAACAGTGAGCTACCTCTTCATAGCAGCCCCACCACCCAGACGACTCTTCTCGGGCATCCCAGCCCTCTTTGTGGGAACAGTGAGCTACCTCCACATAGCAGCCCCACCATCCAGACGACTCTTCTCGGGCATCCCAGCCCCCTTTGTGAGAACACTGAGCTACCTCCTCATAGCAGCCCCACCATCCAGATGACTCTTCTCGGGCATTCCAGCCCTCTTTGTGGGAACAGTGAGCTACCTCCACACAGCAGCCCCACCACCCAGACGACTCTTCTCGGGCATCCCAGCCCTCTTTGTGGGAACAGTGAGCTACCTCTTCATAGCAGCCCCACCACCCAGACGACTCTTCTCGGGATCCCAGCCCTCTTTGTGGGAACAGTGAGCTACCTCCTCATAGCAGCCCCACCACCCAGACGACTCTTCTCGGGCATCTCAGCCCTCTTTGTGGGAACAGTGAGCTACCTCCACATAGCAGCCCCACCATCCAGACGACTCTTCTCGGGATCTCAGCCCTCTTTGTGGGAACAGTGAGCTACCTCTTCATAGCAGCCCCACCACCCAGACGACTCTTCTCGGGATCCCAGGCCTCTTTGGGGGAACAGTGAGCTACCTCCTCATAGCAGCCCCACCACCCAGACGACTCTTCTCGGGCATTCCAGCCCTCTTTGTGGGAACAGTGAGCTACCTCCACATAGCAGCCCCACCATCCAGACGACTCTTCTCGGGATCCCAGCCCTCTTTGTGGGAACAGTGAGCTACCTCTTCATAGCAGCCCCACCACCCAGACGACTCTTCTCGGGATCCCAGCCCTCTTTGTGGGAACAGTGAGCTACCTCCTCATAGCAGCCCCACCACCCAGACGACTCTTCTCGAGCATCCCAGCCCTCTTTGTGGGAACAGTGAGCTACCTCTTCATAGCAGCCCCACCATCCAGACGACTCTTCTCGGGCATCCCAGCCCTCTTTGTGGGAACAGTGAGCTACCTCCTCATAGCAGCCCCACCATCCAGACGACTCTTCTCGGGATCCCAGCCCTCTTTGTGGGAACAGTGAGCTACCTCCTCATAGCAGCCCCACCATCCAGAGGACTCTTCTCGGGCATTCCAGCCCTCTTTGTGGGAACAGTGAGCTACCTCTTCATAGCAGCCCCACCACCCAGACGACTCTTCTTGGGCATTCCAGCCCTCTTTGTGGGAACAGTGAGCTACCTCCACATAGCAGCCCCACCATCCAGACGACTCTTCTCGGGCATCCCAGCCCCCTTTGTGAGAACACTGAGCTACCTCCTCATAGCAGCCCCACCATCCAGATGACTCTTCTCGGGCATTCCAGCCCTCTTTGTGGGAACAGTGAGCTACCTCTTCATAGCAGCCCCACCACCCAGACGACTCTTCTTGGGCATTCCAGCCCTCTTTGTGGGAACAGTGAGCTACCTCCACATAGCAGCCCCACCATCCAGACGACTCTTCTCGGGCATCCCAGCCCCCTTTGTGAGAACACTGAGCTACCTCCTCATAGCAGCCCCACCATCCAGATGACTCTTCTCGGGCATTCCAGCCCTCTTTGTGGGAACAGTGAGCTACCTCCTCATAGCAGCCCCACCACCCAGACGACTCTTCTCGGGCATCTCAGCCCTCTTTGTGGGAACAGTGAGCTACCTCCACATAGCAGCCCCACCATCCAGACGACTCTTCTCGGGCATCCCAGCCCCCTTTGTGAGAACACTGAGCTACCTCCTCATAGCAGCCCCACCATCCAGACGACTCTTCTCGGGCATTCCAGCCCTCTTTGTGGGAACAGTGAGCTACCTCTTCATAGCAGCCCCACCACCCAGACGACTCTTCTCGGGCATCTCAGCCCTCTTTGTGGGAACAGTGAGCTACCTCATAGCAGCCCCACCACCCAGACGACTCTTCTCGGGCATCCCAGCCCTCTTTGTGGGAACAGCGAGCTACCTCCTGATAGCAGCCCCACCACCCAGACGACTCTTCTCGGGCATCCCAGCCCTCTTTGTGGGAACAGTGAGCTACCTCCTCATAGCAGCCCCACCACCCAGACGACTCTTCTCGGGATCCCAGCCCTCTTTGTGGGAACAGTGAGCTACCTCTTCATAGCAGCCCCACCACCCAGACGACTCTTCTCGGGATCCCAGCCCTCTTTGTGGGAACAGTGAGCTACCTCCTCATAGCAGCCCCACCACCCAGACGACTCTTCTCGAGCATCCCAGCCCTCTTTGTGGGAACAGTGAGCTACCTCTTCATAGCAGCCCCACCATCCATACGACTCTTCTCGGGCATCCCAGCCCTCTTTGTGGGAACAGTGAGCTACCTCTTCATAGCAGCCCCACCATCCAGACGACTCTTCTCGGGATCCCAGCCCTCTTTGTGGGAACAGTGAGCTACCTCTTCATAGCAGCCCCACCACCCAGACGACTCTTCTCGGGCATCCCAGCCCTCTTTGTGGGAACAGTGAGCTACCTCCACATAGCAGCCCCACCATCCAGACGACTCTTCTCGGGCATCCCAGCCCCCTTTGTGAGAACACTGAGCTACCTCCTCATAGCAGCCCCACCATCCAGATGACTCTTCTCGGGCATTCCAGCCCTCTTTGTGGGAACAGTGAGCTACCTCCACACAGCAGCCCCACCACCCAGACGACTCTTCTCGGGCATCCCAGCCCTCTTTGTGGGAACAGTGAGCTACCTCTTCATAGCAGCCCCACCATCCAGACGACTCTTCTCGAGCATCCCAGCCCTCTTTGTGGGAACAGTGAGCTACCTCTTCATAGCAGCCCCACCATCCAGACGACTCTTCTCGGGCATCCCAGCCCTCTTTGTGGGAACAGTGAGCTACCTCTTCATAGCAGCCCCACCATCCAGACGACTCTTCTCGGGATCCCAGCCCTCTTTGTGGGAACAGTGAGCTACCTCTTCATAGCAGCCCCACCACCCAGACGACTCTTCTCGGGCATCCCAGCCCTCTTTGTGGGAACAGTGAGCTACCTCCACATAGCAGCCCCACCATCCAGACGACTCTTCTCGGGCATCCCAGCCCCCTTTGTGAGAACACTGAGCTACCTCCTCATAGCAGCCCCACCATCCAGATGACTCTTCTCGGGCATCCCAGCCCTCTTTGTGGGAACAGTGAGCTACCTCATAGCAGCCCCACCACCCAGACGACTCTTCTCGGGCATCCCAGCCCTCTTTGTGGGAACAGCGAGCTACCTCCTCATAGCAGCCCCACCACCCAGACGACTCTTCTCGGGCATCCCAGCCCTCTTTGTGGGAACAGTGAGCTACCTCCACATAGCAGCCCCACCATCCAGACGACTCTTCTCGGGATCCCAGCCCTCTTTGTGGGAACAGTGAGCTACCTCTTCATAGCAGCCCCACCACCCAGACGACTCTTCTCGGGATCCCAGCCCTCTTTGTGGGAACAGTGAGCTACCTCCTCATAGCAGCCCCACCACCCAGACGACTCTTCTCGAGCATCCCAGCCCTCTTTGTGGGAACAGTGAGCTACCTCTTCATAGCAGCCCCACCATCCAGACGACTCTTCTCGGGCATCCCAGCCCTCTTTGTGGGAACAGTGAGCTACCTCCTCATAGCAGCCCCACCATCCAGACGACTCTTCTCGGGATCCCAGCCCTCTTTGTGGGAACAGTGAGCTACCTCCACATAGCAGCCCCACCATCCAGACGACTCTTCTCGGGCATCCCAGCCCCCTTTGTGAGAACACTGAGCTACCTCCTCATAGCAGCCCCACCATCCAGATGACTCTTCTCGGGCATTCCAGCCCTCTTTGTGGGAACAGTGAGCTACCTCTTCATAGCAGCCCCACCACCCAGACGACTCTTCTTGGGCATTCCAGTCCTCTTTGTGGGAACAGTGAGCTACCTCCACATAGCAGCCCCACCATCCAGACGACTCTTCTCGGGCATCCCAGCCCCCTTTGTGAGAACACTGAGCTACCTCCTCATAGCAGCCCCACCATCCAGATGACTCTTCTCGGGCATTCCAGCCCTCTTTGTGGGAACAGTGAGCTACCTCTTCATAGCAGCCCCACCACCCAGACGACTCTTCTCGGGATCCCAGCCCTCTTTGTGGGAACAGTGAGCTACCTCCTCATAGCAGCCCCACCACCCAGACGACTCTTCTCGGGCATCTCAGCCCTCTTTGTGGGAACAGTGAGCTACCTCCACATAGCAGCCCCACCATCCAGATGACTCTTCTCGGGATCCCAGCCCTCTTTGTGGGAACAGTGAGCTACCTCTTCATAGCAGCCCCACCACCCAGACGACTCTTCTCGGGATCCAAGGCCTCTTTGGGGGAACAGTGAGCTACCTCCTCATAGCAGCCCCACCACCCAGACGACTCTTCTCGGGCATTCCAGCCCTCTTTGTGGGAACAGTGAGCTACCTCCACATAGCAGCCCCACCATCCAGACGACTCTTCTCGGGATCCCAGCCCTCTTTGTGGGAACAGTGAGCTACCTCTTCATAGCAGCCCCACCACCCAGACGACTCTTCTCGGGATCCCAGCCCTCTTTGTGGGAACAGTGAGCTACCTCCTCATAGCAGCCCCACCACCCAGACGACTCTTCTCGAGCATCCCAGCCCTCTTTGTGGGAACAGTGAGCTACCTCTTCATAGCAGCCCCACCATCCAGACGACTCTTCTCGGGCATCCCAGCCCTCTTTGTGGGAACAGTGAGCTACCTCCTCATAGCAGCCCCACCATCCAGACGACTCTTCTCGGGATCCCAGCCCTCTTTGTGGGAACAGTGAGCTACCTCTTCATAGCAGCCCCACCACCCAGACGACTCTTCTCGGGATCCCAGCCCTCTTTGTGGGAACAGTGAGCTACCTCCTCATAGCAGCCCCACCACCCAGACGACTCTTCTCGAGCATCCCAGCCCTCTTTGTGGGAACAGTGAGCTACCTCTTCATAGCAGCCCCACCACCCAGACGACTCTTCTCGGGCATCCCAGCCCTCTTTGTGGGAACAGTGAGCTACCTCCACATAGCAGCCCCACCATCCAGACGACTCTTCTCGGGCATCCCAGCCCCGTTTGTGAGAACACTGAGCTACCTCCTCATAGCAGCCCCACCATCCAGATGACTCTTCTCGGGCATCCCAGCCCTCTTTGTGGGAACAGTGAGCTACCTCATAGCAGCCCCACCACCCAGACGACTCTTCTCGGGCATCCCAGCCCTCTTTGTGGGAACAGCGAGCTACCTCCTCATAGCAGCCCCACCACCCAGACGACTCTTCTCGGGCATCCCAGCCCTCTTTGTGGGAACAGTGAGCTACCTCCACATAGCAGCCCCACCATCCAGACGACTCTTCTCGGGATCCCAGCCCTCTTTGTGGGAACAGTGAGCTACCTCTTCATAGCAGCCCCACCACCCAGACGACTCTTCTCGGGATCCCAGCCCTCTTTGTGGGAACAGTGAGCTACCTCCTCATAGCAGCCCCACCACCCAGACGACTCTTCTCGAGCATCCCAGCCCTCTTTGTGGGAACAGTGAGCTACCTCTTCATAGCAGCCCCACCATCCAGACGACTCTTCTCGGGCATCCCAGCCCTCTTTGTGGGAACAGTGAGCTACCTCCTCATAGCAGCCCCACCATCCAGACGACTCTTCTCGGGATCCCAGCCCTCTTTGTGGGAACAGTGAGCTACCTCCACATAGCAGCCCCACCATCCAGACGACTCTTCTCGGGCATCCCAGCCCCCTTTGTGAGAACACTGAGCTACCTCCTCATAGCAGCCCCACCATCCAGATGACTCTTCTCGGGCATTCCAGCCCTCTTTGTGGGAACAGTGAGCTACCTCTTCATAGCAGCCCCACCACCCAGACGACTCTTCTTGGGCATTCCAGTCCTCTTTGTGGGAACAGTGAGCTACCTCCACATAGCAGCCCCACCATCCAGACGACTCTTCTCGGGCATCCCAGCCCCCTTTGTGAGAACACTGAGCTACCTCCTCATAGCAGCCCCACCATCCAGATGACTCTTCTCGGGCATTCCAGCCCTCTTTGTGGGAACAGTGAGCTACCTCTTCATAGCAGCCCCACCACCCAGACGACTCTTCTCGGGATCCCAGCCCTCTTTGTGGGAACAGTGAGCTACCTCCTCATAGCAGCCCCACCACCCAGACGACTCTTCTCGGGCATCTCAGCCCTCTTTGTGGGAACAGTGAGCTACCTCCACATAGCAGCCCCACCATCCAGACGACTCTTCTCGGGATCCCAGCCCTCTTTGTGGGAACAGTGAGCTACCTCTTCATAGCAGCCCCACCACCCAGACGACTCTTCTCGGGATCCAAGGCCTCTTTGGGGGAACAGTGAGCTACCTCCTCATAGCAGCCCCACCACCCAGACGACTCTTCTCGGGCATTCCAGCCCTCTTTGTGGGAACAGTGAGCTACCTCCACATAGCAGCCCCACCATCCAGACGACTCTTCTCGGGATCCCAGCCCTCTTTGTGGGAACAGTGAGCTACCTCTTCATAGCAGCCCCACCACCCAGACGACTCTTCTCGGGATCCCAGCCCTCTTTGTGGGAACAGTGAGCTACCTCCTCATAGCAGCCCCACCACCCAGACGACTCTTCTCGAGCATCCCAGCCCTCTTTGTGGGAACAGTGAGCTACCTCTTCATAGCAGCCCCACCATCCAGACGACTCTTCTCGGGCATCCCAGCCCTCTTTGTGGGAACAGTGAGCTACCTCCTCATAGCAGCCCCACCATCCAGACGACTCTTCTCGGGATCCCAGCCCTCTTTGTGGGAACAGTGAGCTACCTCCTCATAGCAGCCCCACCACCCAGACGACTCTTCTCGAGCATCCCAGCCCTCTTTGTGGGAACAGTGAGCTACCTCTTCATAGCAGCCCCACCACCCAGACGACTCTTCTCGGGCATCCCAGCCCTCTTTGTGGGAACAGTGAGCTACCTCCACATAGCAGCCCCACCATCCAGACGACTCTTCTCGGGCATCCCAGCCCCGTTTGTGAGAACACTGAGCTACCTCCTCATAGCAGCCCCACCATCCAGATGACTCTTCTCGGGCATCCCAGCCCTCTTTGTGGGAACAGTGAGCTACCTCATAGCAGCCCCACCACCCAGACGACTCTTCTCGGGCATCCCAGCCCTCTTTGTGGGAACAGCGAGCTACCTCCTCATAGCAGCCCCACCACCCAGACGACTCTTCTCGGGCATCCCAGCCCTCTTTGTGGGAACAGTGAGCTACCTCCACATAGCAGCCCCACCATCCAGACGACTCTTCTCGGGATCCCAGCCCTCTTTGTGGGAACAGTGAGCTACCTCTTCATAGCAGCCCCACCACCCAGACGACTCTTCTCGGGATCCCAGCCCTCTTTGTGGGAACAGTGAGCTACCTCCTCATAGCAGCCCCACCACCCAGACGACTCTTCTCGAGCATCCCAGCCCTCTTTGTGGGAACAGTGAGCTACCTCTTCATAGCAGCCCCACCATCCAGACGACTCTTCTCGGGCATCCCAGCCCCCTTTGTGAGAACAGTGAGCTACCTCCTCATAGCAGCCCCACCATCCAGATGACTCTTCTCGGGCATTCCAGCCCTCTTTGTGGGAACAGTGAGCTACCTCTTCATAGCAGCCCCACCACCCAGACGACTCTTCTTGGGCATTCCAGCCCTCTTTGTGGGAACAGTGAGCTACCTCCACATAGCAGCCCCACCATCCAGACGACTCTTCTCGGGCATCCCAGCCCCCTTTGTGAGAACACTGAGCTACCTCCTCATAGCAGCCCCACCATCCAGATGACTCTTCTCGGGCATTCCAGCCCTCTTTGTGGGAACAGTGAGCTACCTCTTCATAGCAGCCCCACCACCCAGACGACTCTTCTTGGGCATTCCAGCCCTCTTTGTGGGAACAGTGAGCTACCTCCACATAGCAGCCCCACCATCCAGACGACTCTTCTCGGGCATCCCAGCCCCCTTTGTGAGAACACTGAGCTACCTCCTCATAGCAGCCCCACCATCCAGATGACTCTTCTCGGGCATTCCAGCCCTCTTTGTGGGAACAGTGAGCTACCTCTTCATAGCAGCCCCACCACCCAGACGACTCTTCTTGGGCATTCCAGCCCTCTTTGTGGGAACAGTGAGCTACCTCCACATAGCAGCCCCACCATCCAGACGACTCTTCTCGGGCATCCCAGCCCCCTTTGTGAGAACACTGAGCTACCTCCTCATAGCAGCCCCACCATCCAGATGACTCTTCTCGGGCATTCCAGCCCTCTTTGTGGGAACAGTGAGCTACCTCTTCATAGCAGCCCCACCACCCAGACGACTCTTCTCGGGATCCCAGCCCTCTTTGTGGGAACAGTGAGCTACCTCCTCATAGCAGCCCCACCACCCAGACGACTCTTCTCGGGCATCTCAGCCCTCTTTGTGGGAACAGTGAGCTACCTCCACATAGCAGCCCCACCATCCAGACGACTCTTCTCGGGATCCCAGCCCTCTTTGTGGGAACAGTGAGCTACCTCTTCATAGCAGCCCCACCACCCAGACGACTCTTCTCGGGATCCCAGGCCTCTTTGGGGGAACAGTGAGCTACCTCCTCATAGCAGCCCCACCACCCAGACGACTCTTCTCGGGCATTCCAGCCCTCTTTGTGGGAACAGTGAGCTACCTCCACATAGCAGCCCCACCATCCAGACGACTCTTCTCGGGATCCCAGCCCTCTTTGTGGGAACAGTGAGCTACCTCTTCATAGCAGCCCCACCACCCAGACGACTCTTCTCGGGATCCCAGCCCTCTTTGTGGGAACAGTGAGCTACCTCCTCATAGCAGCCCCACCACCCAGACGACTCTTCTCGAGCATCCCAGCCCTCTTTGTGGGAACAGTGAGCTACCTCTTCATAGCAGCCCCACCATCCAGACGACTCTTCTCGGGCATCCCAGCCCTCTTTGTGGGAACAGTGAGCTACCTCCTCATAGCAGCCCCACCATCCAGACGACTCTTTTTGGGATCCCAGCCCTCTTTGTGGGAACAGTGAGCTACCTCTTCATAGCAGCCCCACCACCCAGACGACTCTTCTCGGGATCCCAGCCCTCTTTGTGGGAACAGTGAGCTACCTCCTCATAGCAGCCCCACCACCCAGACGACTCTTCTCGAGCATCCCAGCCCTCTTTGTGGGAACAGTGAGCTACCTCCACATAGCAGCCCCACCATCCAGACGACTCTTCTCGGGCATCCCAGCCCCCTTTGTGAGAACACTGAGCTACCTCCTCATAGCAGCCCCACCATCCAGATGACTCTTCTCGGGCATCCCAGCCCTCTTTGTGGGAACAGTGAGCTACCTCATAGCAGCCCCACCACCCAGACGACTCTTCTCGGGCATCCCAGCCCTCTTTGTGGGAACAGTGAGCTACCTCCACATAGCAGCCCCACCATCCAGACGACTCTTCTCGGGATCCCAGCCCTCTTTGTGGGAACAGTGAGCTACCTCTTCATAGCAGCCCCACCACCCAGACGACTCTTCTCGGGATCCCAGCCCTCTTTGTGGGAACAGTGAGCTACCTCCTCATAGCAGCCCCACCACCCAGACGACTCTTCTCGAGCATCCCAGCCCTCTTTGTGGGAACAGTGAGCTACCTCTTCATAGCAGCCCCACCATCCAGACGACTCTTCTCGGGCATCCCAGCCCTCTTTGTGGGAACAGTGAGCTACCTCCTCATAGCAGCCCCACCATCCAGACGACTCTTCTCGGGATCCCAGCCCTCTTTGTGGGAACAGTGAGCTACCTCCACATAGCAGCCCCACCATCCAGACGACTCTTCTCGGGCATCCCAGCCCCCTTTGTGAGAACACTGAGCTACCTCCTCATAGCAGCCCCACCATCCAGATGACTCTTCTCGGGCATTCCAGCCCTCTTTGTGGGAACAGTGAGCTACCTCTTCATAGCAGCCCCACCACCCAGACGACTCTTCTTGGGCATTCCAGCCCTCTTTGTGGGAACAGTGAGCTACCTCCACATAGCAGCCCCACCATCCAGACGACTCTTCTCGGGCATCCCAGCCCCCTTTGTGAGAACACTGAGCTACCTCCTCATAGCAGCCCCACCATCCAGATGACTCTTCTCGGGCATTCCAGCCCTCTTTGTGGGAACAGTGAGCTACCTCTTCATAGCAGCCCCACCACCCAGACGACTCTTCTCGGGATCCCAGCCCTCTTTGTGGGAACAGTGAGCTACCTCCTCATAGCAGCCCCACCACCCAGACGACTCTTCTCGGGCATCTCAGCCCTCTTTGTGGGAACAGTGAGCTACCTCCACATAGCAGCCCCACCATCCAGACGACTCTTCTCGGGATCCCAGCCCTCTTTGTGGGAACAGTGAGCTACCTCTTCATAGCAGCCCCACCACCCAGACGACTCTTCTCGGGATCCCAGGCCTCTTTGGGGGAACAGTGAGCTACCTCCTCATAGCAGCCCCACCACCCAGACGACTCTTCTCGGGCATTCCAGCCCTCTTTGTGGGAACAGTGAGCTACCTCCACATAGCAGCCCCACCATCCAGACGACTCTTCTCGGGATCCCAGCCCTCTTTGTGGGAACAGTGAGCTACCTCTTCATAGCAGCCCCACCACCCAGACGACTCTTCTCGGGATCCCAGCCCTCTTTGTGGGAACAGTGAGCTACCTCCTCATAGCAGCCCCACCACCCAGACGACTCTTCTCGGGCATTCCAGCCCTCTTTGTGGGAACAGTGAGCTACCTCCACATAGCAGCCCCACCATCCAGACGACTCTTCTCGGGCATCCCAGCCCCCTTTGTGAGAACACTGAGCTACCTCCTCATAGCAGCCCCACCATCCAGATGACTCTTCTCGGGCATTCCAGCCCTCTTTGTGGGAACAGTGAGCTACCTCTTCATAGCAGCCCCACCACCCAGACGACTCTTCTCGGGATCCCAGCCCTCTTTGTGGGAACAGTGAGCTACCTCCTCATAGCAGCCCCACCACCCAGACGACTCTTCTCGGGCATCTCAGCCCTCTTTGTGGGAACAGTGAGCTACCTCCACATAGCAGCCCCACCATCCAGACGACTCTTCTCGGGATCCCAGCCCTCTTTGTGGGAACAGTGAGCTACCTCTTCATAGCAGCCCCACCACCCAGACGACTCTTCTCGGGATCCCAGGCCTCTTTGGGGGAACAGTGAGCTACCTCCTCATAGCAGCCCCACCACCCAGACGACTCTTCTCGGGCATTCCAGCCCTCTTTGTGGGAACAGTGAGCTACCTCCACATAGCAGCCCCACCATCCAGACGACTCTTCTCGGGATCCCAGCCCTCTTTGTGGGAACAGTGAGCTACCTCTTCATAGCAGCCCCACCACCCAGACGACTCTTCTCGGGATCCCAGCCCTCTTTGTGGGAACAGTGAGCTACCTCCTCATAGCAGCCCCACCACCCAGACGACTCTTCTCGAGCATCCCAGCCCTCTTTGTGGGAACAGTGAGCTACCTCTTCATAGCAGCCCCACCATCCAGACGACTCTTCTCGGGCATCCCAGCCCTCTTTGTGGGAACAGTGAGCTACCTCCTCATAGCAGCCCCACCATCCAGACGACTCTTCTCGGGATCCCAGCCCTCTTTGTGGGAACAGTGAGCTACCTCCTCATAGCAGCCCCACCATCCAGACGACTCTTCTCGGGCATCCCAGCCCTCTTTGTGGGAACAGTGAGCTACCTCCACATAGCAGCCCCACCATCCAGACGACTCTTCTCGGGCATCCCAGCCCTCTTTGTGGGAACAGTGAGCTACCTCCACATAGCAGCCCCACCATCCAGACGACTCTTCTCGGGCATCCCAGCCCCCTTTGTGAGAACACTGAGCTACCTCCTCATAGCAGCCCCACCATCCAGATGACTCTTCTCGGGCATTCCAGCCCTCTTTGTGGGAACAGTGAGCTACCTCTTCATAGCAGCCCCACCACCCAGACCACTCTTCTTGGGCATTCCAGCCCTCTTTGTGGGAACAGTGAGCTACCTCCACATAGCAGCCCCACCATCCAGACGACTCTTCTCGGGCATCCCAGCCCCCTTTGTGAGAACACTGAGCTACCTCCTCATAGCAGCCCCACCATCCAGATGACTCTTCTCGGGCATTCCAGCCCTCTTTGTGGGAACAGTGAGCTACCTCTTCATAGCAGCCCCACCACCCAGACGACTCTTCTTGGGCATTCCAGCCCTCTTTGTGGGAACAGTGAGCTACCTCCACATAGCAGCCCCACCATCCAGACGACTCTTCTCGGGCATCCCAGCCCCCTTTGTGAGAACACTGAGCTACCTCCTCATAGCAGCCCCACCATCCAGATGACTCTTCTCGGGCATTCCAGCCCTCTTTGTGGGAACAGTGAGCTACCTCTTCATAGCAGCCCCACCACCCAGACGACTCTTCTTGGGCATTCCAGCCCTCTTTGTGGGAACAGTGAGCTACCTCCACATAGCAGCCCCACCATCCAGACGACTCTTCTCGGGCATCCCAGCCCCCTTTGTGAGAACACTGAGCTACCTCCTCATAGCAGCCCCACCATCCAGATGACTCTTCTCGGGCATTCCAGCCCTCTTTGTGGGAACAGTGAGCTACCTCTTCATAGCAGCCCCACCACCCAGACGACTCTTCTCGGGATCCCAGCCCTCTTTGTGGGAACAGTGAGCTACCTCCTCATAGCAGCCCCACCACCCAGACGACTCTTCTCGGGCATCTCAGCCCTCTTTGTGGGAACAGTGAGCTACCTCCACATAGCAGCCCCACCATCCAGACGACTCTTCTCGGGATCCCAGCCCTCTTTGTGGGAACAGTGAGCTACCTCTTCATAGCAGCCCCACCACCCAGACGACTCTTCTCGGGATCCCAGGCCTCTTTGGGGGAACAGTGAGCTACCTCCTCATAGCAGCCCCACCACCCAGACGACTCTTCTCGGGCATTCCAGCCCTCTTTGTGGGAACAGTGAGCTACCTCCACATAGCAGCCCCACCATCCAGACGACTCTTCTCGGGATCCCAGCCCTCTTTGTGGGAACAGTGAGCTACCTCTTCATAGCAGCCCCACCACCCAGACGACTCTTCTCGGGATCCCAGCCCTCTTTGTGGGAACAGTGAGCTACCTCCTCATAGCAGCCCCACCACCCAGACGACTCTTCTCGAGCATCCCAGCCCTCTTTGTGGGAACAGTGAGCTACCTCCACATAGCAGCCCCACCATCCAGACGACTCTTCTCGGGCATCCCAGCCCCCTTTGTGAGAACACTGAGCTACCTCCTCATAGCAGCCCCACCATCCAGATGACTCTTCTCGGGCATCCCAGCCCTCTTTGTGGGAACAGTGAGCTACCTCATAGCAGCCCCACCACACAGACGACTCTTCTCGGGCATCCCAGCCCTCTTTGTGGGAACAGTGAGCTACCTCCACATAGCAGCCCCACCATCCAGACGACTCTTCTCGGGATCCCAGCCCTCTTTGTGGGAACAGTGAGCTACCTCTTCATAGCAGCCCCACCACCCAGACGACTCTTCTCGGGATCCCAGCCCTCTTTGTGGGAACAGTGAGCTACCTCCTCATAGCAGCCCCACCACCCAGACGACTCTTCTCGAGCATCCCAGCCCTCTTTGTGGGAACAGTGAGCTACCTCTTCATAGCAGCCCCACCATCCAGACGACTCTTCTCGGGCATCCCAGCCCTCTTTGTGGGAACAGTGAGCTACCTCCTCATAGCAGCCCCACCATCCAGACGACTCTTCTCGGGATCCCAGCCCTCTTTGTGGGAACAGTGAGCTACCTCCACATAGCAGCCCCACCATCCAGACGACTCTTCTCGGGCATCCCAGCCCCCTTTGTGAGAACACTGAGCTACCTCCTCATAGCAGCCCCACCATCCAGATGACTCTTCTCGGGCATTCCAGCCCTCTTTGTGGGAACAGTGAGCTACCTCTTCATAGCAGCCCCACCACCCAGACGACTCTTCTTGGGCATTCCAGCCCTCTTTGTGGGAACAGTGAGCTACCTCCACATAGCAGCCCCACCATCCAGACGACTCTTCTCGGGCATCCCAGCCCCCTTTGTGAGAACACTGAGCTACCTCCTCATAGCAGCCCCACCATCCAGATGACTCTTCTCGGGCATTCCAGCCCTCTTTGTGGGAACAGTGAGCTACCTCTTCATAGCAGCCCCACCACCCAGACGACTCTTCTCGGGATCCCAGCCCTCTTTGTGGGAACAGTGAGCTACCTCCTCATAGCAGCCCCACCACCCAGACGACTCTTCTCGGGCATCTCAGCCCTCTTTGTGGGAACAGTGAGCTACCTCCACATAGCAGCCCCACCATCCAGACGACTCTTCTCGGGATCCCAGCCCTCTTTGTGGGAACAGTGAGCTACCTCTTCATAGCAGCCCCACCACCCAGACGACTCTTCTCGGGATCCCAGGCCTCTTTGGGGGAACAGTGAGCTACCTCCTCATAGCAGCCCCACCACCCAGACGACTCTTCTCGGGCATTCCAGCCCTCTTTGTGGGAACAGTGAGCTACCTCCACATAGCAGCCCCACCATCCAGACGACTCTTCTCGGGATCCCAGCCCTCTTTGTGGGAACAGTGAGCTACCTCTTCATAGCAGCCCCACCACCCAGACGACTCTTCTCGGGATCCCAGCCCTCTTTGTGGGAACAGTGAGCTACCTCCTCATAGCAGCCCCACCACCCAGACGACTCTTCTCGGGCATTCCAGCCCTCTTTGTGGGAACAGTGAGCTACCTCCACATAGCAGCCCCACCATCCAGACGACTCTTCTCGGGATCCCAGCCCTCTTTGTGGGAACAGTGAGCTACCTCTTCATAGCAGCCCCACCACCCAGACGACTCTTCTCGGGATCCCAGCCCTCTTTGTGGGAACAGTGAGCTACCTCCTCATAGCAGCCCCACCACCCAGACGACTCTTCTCGAGCATCCCAGCCCTCTTTGTGGGAACAGTGAGCTACCTCTTCATAGCAGCCCCACCATCCAGACGACTCTTCTCGGGCATCCCAGCCCTCTTTGTGGGAACAGTGAGCTACCTCCTCATAGCAGCCCCACCATCCAGACGACTCTTCTCGGGATCCCAGCCCTCTTTGTGGGAACAGTGAGCTACCTCCTCATAGCAGCCCCACCATCCAGACGACTCTTCTCGGGCATCCCAGCCCTCTTTGTGGGAACAGTGAGCTACCTCCACATAGCAGCCCCACCATCCAGACGACTCTTCTCGGGCATCCCAGCCCTCTTTGTGGGAACAGTGAGCTACCTCCACATAGCAGCCCCACCATCCAGACGACTCTTCTCGGGCATCCCAGCCCCCTTTGTGAGAACACTGAGCTACCTCCTCATAGCAGCCCCACCATCCAGATGACTCTTCTCGGGCATTCCAGCCCTCTTTGTGGGAACAGTGAGCTACCTCTTCATAGCAGCCCCACCACCCAGACGACTCTTCTTGGGCATTCCAGCCCTCTTTGTGGGAACAGTGAGCTACCTCCACATAGCAGCCCCACCATCCAGACGACTCTTCTCGGGCATCCCAGCCCCCTTTGTGAGAACACTGAGCTACCTCCTCATAGCAGCCCCACCATCCAGATGACTCTTCTCGGGCATTCCAGCCCTCTTTGTGGGAACAGTGAGCTACCTCTTCATAGCAGCCCCACCACCCAGACGACTCTTCTTGGGCATTCCAGCCCTCTTTGTGGGAACAGTGAGCTACCTCCACATAGCAGCCCCACCATCCAGACGACTCTTCTCGGGCATCCCAGCCCCCTTTGTGAGAACACTGAGCTACCTCCTCATAGCAGCCCCACCATCCAGATGACTCTTCTCGGGCATTCCAGCCCTCTTTGTGGGAACAGTGAGCTACCTCTTCATAGCAGCCCCACCACCCAGACGACTCTTCTTGGGCATTCCAGCCCTCTTTGTGGGAACAGTGAGCTACCTCCACATAGCAGCCCCACCATCCAGACGACTCTTCTCGGGCATCCCAGCCCCCTTTGTGAGAACACTGAGCTACCTCCTCATAGCAGCCCCACCATCCAGATGACTCTTCTCGGGCATTCCAGCCCTCTTTGTGGGAACAGTGAGCTACCTCTTCATAGCAGCCCCACCACCCAGACGACTCTTCTCGGGATCCCAGCCCTCTTTGTGGGAACAGTGAGCTACCTCCTCATAGCAGCCCCACCACCCAGACGACTCTTCTCGGGCATCTCAGCCCTCTTTGTGGGAACAGTGAGCTACCTCCACATAGCAGCCCCACCATCCAGACGACTCTTCTCGGGATCCCAGCCCTCTTTGTGGGAACAGTGAGCTACCTCTTCATAGCAGCCCCACCACCCAGACGACTCTTCTCGGGATCCCAGGCCTCTTTGGGGGAACAGTGAGCTACCTCCTCATAGCAGCCCCACCACCCAGACGACTCTTCTCGGGCATTCCAGCCCTCTTTGTGGGAACAGTGAGCTACCTCCACATAGCAGCCCCACCATCCAGACGACTCTTCTCGGGATCCCAGCCCTCTTTGTGGGAACAGTGAGCTACCTCTTCATAGCAGCCCCACCACCCAGACGACTCTTCTCGGGATCCCAGCCCTCTTTGTGGGAACAGTGAGCTACCTCCTCATAGCAGCCCCACCACCCAGACGACTCTTCTCGAGCATCCCAGCCCTCTTTGTGGGAACAGTGAGCTACCTCTTCATAGCAGCCCCACCATCCAGACGACTCTTCTCGGGCATCCCAGCCCTCTTTGTGGGAACAGTGAGCTACCTCCTCATAGCAGCCCCACCATCCAGACGACTCTTCTCGGGATCCCAGCCCTCTTTGTGGGAACAGTGAGCTACCTCTTCATAGCAGCCCCACCACCCAGACGACTCTTCTCGGGATCCCAGCCCTCTTTGTGGGAACAGTGAGCTACCTCCTCATAGCAGCCCCACCACCCAGACGACTCTTCTCGAGCATCCCAGCCCTCTTTGTGGGAACAGTGAGCTACCTCCACATAGCAGCCCCACCATCCAGACGACTCTTCTCGGGCATCCCAGCCCCCTTTGTGAGAACACTGAGCTACCTCCTCATAGCAGCCCCACCATCCAGATGACTCTTCTCGGGCATCCCAGCCCTCTTTGTGGGAACAGTGAGCTACCTCATAGCAGCCCCACCACCCAGACGACTCTTCTCGGGCATCCCAGCCCTCTTTGTGGGAACAGCGAGCTACCTCCTCATAGCAGCCCCACCACCCAGACGACTCTTCTCGGGCATCCCAGCCCTCTTTGTGGGAACAGTGAGCTACCTCCACATAGCAGCCCCACCATCCAGACGACTCTTCTCGGGATCCCAGCCCTCTTTGTGGGAACAGTGAGCTACCTCTTCATAGCAGCCCCACCACCCAGACGACTCTTCTCGGGATCCCAGCCCTCTTTGTGGGAACAGTGAGCTACCTCCTCATAGCAGCCCCACCACCCAGACGACTCTTCTCGAGCATCCCAGCTCTCTTTGTGGGAACAGTGAGCTACCTCTTCATAGCAGCCCCACCATCCAGACGACTCTTCTCGGGCATCCCAGCCCTCTTTGTGGGAACAGTGAGCTACCTCCTCATAGCAGCCCCACCATCCAGACGACTCTTCTCGGGATCCCAGCCCTCTTTGTGGGAACAGTGAGCTACCTCCACATAGCAGCCCCACCATCCAGACGACTCTTCTCGGGCATCCCAGCCCCCTTTGTGAGAACACTGAGCTACCTCCTCATAGCAGCCCCACCATCCAGATGACTCTTCTCGGGCATTCCAGCCCTCTTTGTGGGAACAGTGAGCTACCTCTTCATAGCAGCCCCACCACCCAGACGACTCTTCTTGGGCATTCCAGCCCTCTTTGTGGGAACAGTGAGCTACCTCCACATAGCAGCCCCACCATCCAGACGACTCTTCTCGGGCATCCCAGCCCCCTTTGTGAGAACACTGAGCTACCTCCTCATAGCAGCCCCACCATCCAGATGACTCTTCTCGGGCATTCCAGCCCTCTTTGTGGGAACAGTGAGCTACCTCTTCATAGCAGCCCCACCACCCAGACGACTCTTCTCGGGATCCCAGCCCTCTTTGTGGGAACAGTGAGCTACCTCCTCATAGCAGCCCCACCACCCAGACGACTCTTCTCGGGCATCTCAGCCCTCTTTGTGGGAACAGTGAGCTACCTCCACATAGCAGCCCCACCATCCAGACGACTCTTCTCGGGATCCCAGCCCTCTTTGTGGGAACAGTGAGCTACCTCTTCATAGCAGCCCCACCACCCAGACGACTCTTCTCGGGATCCCAGGCCTCTTTGGGGGAACAGTGAGCTACCTCCTCATAGCAGCCCCACCACCCAGACGACTCTTCTCGGGCATTCCAGCCCTCTTTGTGGGAACAGTGAGCTACCTCCACATAGCAGCCCCACCATCCAGACGACTCTTCTCGGGATCCCAGCCCTCTTTGTGGGAACAGTGAGCTACCTCTTCATAGCAGCCCCACCACCCAGACGACTCTTCTCGGGATCCCAGCCCTCTTTGTGGGAACAGTGAGCTACCTCCTCATAGCAGCCCCACCACCCAGACGACTCTTCTCGAGCATCCCAGCCCTCTTTGTGGGAACAGTGAGCTACCTCTTCATAGCAGCCCCACCATCCAGACGACTCTTCTCGGGCATCCCAGCCCTCTTTGTGGGAACAGTGAGCTACCTCCTCATAGCAGCCCCACCATCCAGACGACTCTTCTCGGGATCCCAGCCCTCTTTGTGGGAACAGTGAGCTACCTCCTCATAGCAGCCCCACCATCCAGACGACTCTTCTCGGGCATCCCAGCCCTCTTTGTGGGAACAGTGAGCTACCTCCACATAGCAGCCCCACCATCCAGACGACTCTTCTCGGGCATCCCAGCCCTCTTTGTGGGAACAGTGAGCTACCTCCACATAGCAGCCCCACCATCCAGACGACTCTTCTCGGGCATCCCAGCCCCCTTTGTGAGAACACTGAGCTACCTCCTCTTAGCAGCCCCACCATCCAGATGACTCTTCTCGGGCATTCCAGCCCTCTTTGTGGGAACAGTGAGCTACCTCTTCATAGCAGCCCCACCACCCAGACGACTCTTCTCGGGATCCCAGCCCTCTTTGTGGGAACAGTGAGCTACCTCCTCATAGCAGCCCCACCATCCAGATGACTCTTCTCGGGCATTCCAGCCCTCTTTGTGGGAACAGTGAGCTACCTCTTCATAGCAGCCCCACCACCCAGACGACTCTTCTTGGGCATTCCAGCCCTCTTTGTGGGAACAGTGAGCTACCTCCACATAGCAGCCCCACCATCCAGACGACTCTTCTCGGGCATCCCAGCCCCCTTTGTGAGAACAGTGAGCTACCTCTTCATAGCAGCCCCACCACCCAGACGACTCTTCTCGGGCATCTCAGCCCTCTTTGTGGGAACAGTGAGCTACCTCCACATAGCAGCCCCACCATCCAGACGACTCTTCTCGGGCATCCCAGCCCCCTTTGTGAGAACACTGAGCTACCTCCACATAGCAGCCCCACCATCCAGACGACTCTTCTCGGGATCCCAGCCCTCTTTGTGGGAACAGTGAGCTACCTCCTCATAGCAGCCCCACCATCCAGACGACTCTTCTCGGGCATCCCAGCCCTCTTTGTGGGAACAGTGAGCTACCTCCTCATAGCAGCCCCACCATCCAGACGACTCTTCTCGAGCATCCCAGCCCTCTTTGTGGGAACAGTGAGCTACCTCCACATAGCAGCCCCACCATCCAGACGACTCTTCTCGGGCATCCCAGCCCTCTTTGTGGGAACAGTGAGCTACCTCTTCATAGCAGCCCCACCACCCAGACGACTCTTCTCGGGCATCTCAGCCCTCTTTGTGGGAACAGTGAGCTACCTCCACATAGCAGCCCCACCATCCAGACGACTCTTCTCGGGATCCCAGGCCTCTTTGGGGGAACAGTGAGCTACCTCCTCATAGCAGCCCCACCACCCAGACAGCACTTCGTCTCTTGGTTGCCAAGGGTAACCACACAGGTTTTCGCGAACCTGAAAAACAGAAAGTGTTGGTTTAAGTTGAGTCAGGTACTCAGAGAAGTCGGTTCCTGACAGATGCTGTAGAAGTAGGCCCTCTACAGTCCTGGGAGAGTAAGTCTAGGGGGAGGTGAAATAAAAAGGAGGACCCCAAAGATTAGGAAGCAGAAGCCCACCTGGAAAAAGAGTTGGGTGGAGTGCCCCTTTAGGAAGAAGGGTGTTATATTTCTCTCTCCGGTACGAAACGAGGGGGGGGGATATGTGGAGAGGTGACCAAGTGCGACGGTGTACGTTGGCAAGGTACGCCAGATTTGGCAGGCAGGCTATTTGCACACCTGTGCGTTGGGTTTATTTTCCTCTCAGCGCTCGCACTTGGAGACAGCTCAACCCTACAGGCAGGAGGCCTGGACTAGGAGTAGGGAGGGTTCCGGGTGGAGACGGGGAGAGAGAGAGACAGGAGGTCTCTTGGAGTCTAAAGCCTCATACAAACGATCGGATTTTCCGCGGACAAAGCGTAGGACTTTTGTCTGAAGTGCGTTGGCCATGAACTTGTCTTGCATACAAACGGCAAAGAATTGTTGGCCAACAAACACGAAACTACGTGTTTTTCAGCTCTTTAGCGCCACCCTTTGGGCAACTTCTGCCAATGTTGTGTTATGGTGATCATTGCTTCTGAGCATGTGTGTTTTGTACTCTGGAGTTTTGTCCGAAGGACTTCTGTACACACGATCGGATAATCAGACAACACATATTGGTTGTCGGAAAATTTTAAAGCATGCGATCCAACATTTTGTTGGCGGAAAATCCGACAACAATTGTCCGATGGAGCGTACAAACGGTCAGATTTTCCGACAACAGCCTGTCATCACACAATTCCCGTTGGAAAATCCGATCGCGTGTACGGGCCCTAAGGCTGCAGGTGGCGGTCCGAGCGTCCATGTCTGAAGGAGGGAGTAAGTCAGGAGGCTGAAGTTTGTGTTATGCAGTGCTGGTGGAACCCCCTGCGAGGGAAGATTACTGTTTGTGTGAACTTTTCTTTTCTTTTGAATAAAATTTGGTCTGCCATGCCCTTTAAAAATACATTCTGGACTGACAAGTGTTCCTGAAACCACATGCACCACGTGAGCATTATCACCCCGGATCTTTACTATATACATCTATTTTTATACTTTATTTTTTTATATTTTATTTTTAATATTTAATTTTATTTTTATTTTTTATATTTTATTTTATACTTTATTTAATTTTTTATACTTTTTTTTTATTTACTTTACTTTTTTATTTTTACTATTTTAATTTTTTTTTATACTTAATTATTTTTATATTTTTTACTTTTTATATTTTTTATTTTTATACTTTTATTTTATTTTTTATACTTGATTTGGTTTTTTACATTTTATATTTTATTTTTATATATATATATATATATATATATATATATATATATATATATATTGTTTTATTTTTACTATTTAATTTTTTTTTATACTTATTGTTTTATTTAATTTTTTTTATATTTTTTATTTGTATTGTTATACTTTTATTTAACAGTTTTATATTTTATACTTTTTATATTTTTTATACTTGATTTAGTTTTTTACATTTATATTTTATTTTATATTTTATTTTTATATAAAAATAAAAAAACAAAATAAAACAAAATATAAAAAAAATAATTATTTATATATATATATATATATATATATATATATATATATATATATATATAATAAATATATAAAAAATAAATTATAAAAGTAAAAAACAAAATCAAGTATAAAAAACAATATATATATATATATATATATATATATATATATATATTGTTTTTTATATTTTTGTTTTTTACTTTTATAATTTATTTTTTATATATTTATTTAATATATATATATATATATATATTTATATTTTGTTTTATTTTGTTTTTTTATTTTTACTTTTTGTTTATTTTTTTATATTTAATTTTTATTGTTATACTTTTATTTAAAATTTTTATATTTTTTATTTTTATACTTTTATTTTATTTTTTTATACTTGATTTTGTTTTTTACATTTATATTTTATTTTTTATATATTTTATTAATATATATATATTTTATCTTATATTTTATTTTGTTTTTCCTTTTTATATTTTATTTTATTTTTACTATTTTTTTTATACTTATTCTTTTTATTTAATTTTTTATATTTTATTTTTATTGTTTTACTTTTATTTTAAATTTTTATAATTTATACTTTATATTTTTTATACTTTATTTTTTTATACTTGATTTTGTTTTTTACATTTAAATTTTATTTTTTATATATTTTATTAAAATATATATATATATATATATATATATATATATATATATATATATATATATTTTTTTTTTATTTTTATATTTTGTTTTTCATTATATATATATATATATATATATATATATATATATATATATATATATATATATATATAATTTTTTTATGTTCGATTTTATGTCTACCTACATATCAAGGCATTTTGATATTTGCATAACTCCTTCCACTGCTTGCATCACAGGGCTGAGTGGTCTTGAGAGGAGTACTGAGGCAGAGTGCTGTGATGTACAGCCCACTGCCGGCCCCTCCCACCAGCTATGATCTGCCTGCATTGCATAGACAAGCACAGAGACCAAAATAAGGTATATAATAAAAACAGAAAGATTGTATTTAAAAAAATTATTAGCATGTTAATGAGGGGGAGAGGGGAACCAGGTAAGGTAAAATATAGGTAGATTGAGATTTCATTTGACATTAAAATAAAAATGAACAAATGAGTGCACAAGCACTTTGAGTTTGATATAAAACAAAACAAAATTTATATAAAAAAAAAAAAAAAAAAAAGCAAAAAATCCATTAAAAAGTAATCTAAAGTAAAAAAGAAAAAAAAAAAAAAAAAAGAAGGAATCCAAACCAATGAAAAGTAGAAAAAAAAACACTCAAAATTAAAAAAAATGTAAGTAATAAAAGTAAATAAGAAAATCCAAAACCAATTAAAAGTGAAAAAACAGAACAGTGAAGAGTAAAACAAAAAAATAAATAAAATAAATAACAGAATCCAAATCCAATCCAAATAAAAAAATCTGAAAACAATCCAAAGTAAATTAATAATAAAAAAAAATAGAGTGAAAAATAAAATCCAAAACAAATCAAACGTAAAATAAATAATTTAAATACCAAATCCAAAACAATCAATGTAATAAAAATCTAAAACATAAAAAAAAAAACAATAACAAAAAAAAAAGCAATAAAGAGTAAAAAAATAAAAGTAAATAAAGAAAATCCAAAAACAACCAAAATTGAAAAGAAAATTCAAAACAATCAAAAGTAAAAAAAGAAAATCCAAAACCAATCAAAAGCAAAATAAAATACTTTTATACTTTATTTTTATAATTTATTTGATATCAATAATTTTTTATACTTTCATTTTTATATTTTATTTTTGTATTTTTTTTATATTTTATTTTTTACTTTATTTTAATTTTAGGTTTTATAACTTATTCTTATATTTTATTCTTTATAGTTTATTTTTATACTTTATTTTTTATCATTTTTTTTGGTAAATCAAAATTAGACTAATATATATATATATATATATATATATATATATATATATATATAATTTCATTTAATTTTTTTATTTTATTTTACTTTATTTTTTAGATGTTTTGTTATAATTTTATTAAATGTTATATTTATATTTTATACTTTTTTTTATATATATATTTGTATACTTTATTTTTGTTTTTTTACATTTATATATTTTTTATATATTTTTTTTACATATATTTTGTTTTATTTTTATATTTAGTTTTTTATATTTTTTTTATTGTTAGATTTCATTTTTACTTTAATTCATTTATTGTTTTTTTATCTTTATTTTATTTGTTTTTTTATAACTTTTATTTTTTGAAATTTTTATATTTTTAAAATACTTTTTATAAAAACCTTTTTTAATACTTAACTGTTTATATATACATTTTATTTTTTAATGGTAAACTTTATTTTGTTTTTTATATTTTTAATATTTTTTTACATATACACTTTATTTTTTAATTTTAAACTTTATTTTGTTTTTTATATTTTTAATATTTTTTTACATATACACTTTTTTTAATTTTAAACTTTATTTTGTTTTTTACATTTATATTTTTAATATTTAAAAAAATATATATATATATATATATATATATATTATTTTTATATTTTGTTTTTGTTGTTATATTTTATTGTTATATATTTTTTATTTTTTTGCTTTAATTCATTTATTGTTTTTTTATCTTTGATTTATTTTGTGTGACCAGCTTCACATGAACGGCTAAATCTGTCACATCCAATCAGGTAGCCACTCACAGGAGACGGTTGTCAAGCCGGCCGCGCATGTTGCGGACAGACTGTACAACCAATGAAAGCTGCTCATACATCTTCGTCAGTCTCTGTACCAGAGGAGCTTACACTCTAATGTCCCCTCCCCCTCACTCACACACTATTATCATTATTATTATTAATATTATTATTATACATTTATATAGCTCTGACATTGAAGGAGGGGACAGTCTGCCCTCTAGTGGTCACACTCTATTATTACTGGTCTTGCTGATTGGATCACACATGTATGGGAGGCGGGGAGGTGTATCCAGGCAGACGTGATTGGCTCAGATTTCTCCTGTTTCCTGCATAGTTGTCTGCTGTCCAATGCCAATGCAGATCACACAATGTGCATTAGAAGCTGCAGCAAGTCAGACAGAGCTCCGCCTCATTTCCTGGCTGGAGGACGTCCAGCCCCTTTCCTCCCCAAGCTGAGTGTCTCTGGCCCCGCCCCTTTCATCCATCGTAATCATGGAGGCTCGGCATATGGGGGGCGGTGTGCATGCAAATGAGGCCTGCCTGGGAACGCCCACTCTTCCAGACTGACATCCACCCACATATCAAGGCATTTTGATATTTGCATAACTCCTCCCACTGCTTGCATCACAGGGCTGAGCGGTCTTGAGAGGAGTACTGAGGCAGTGCCGTGATGTACAGCCCCCTGCCAGCCCCTCCCACCAGCCATGATCTGCCTGCATTGCATAGAGAAGCACAGAGACCGAAATAAGGTATATAACAGAAACAGTAAAATGTAATAAGCATGTTGATGAGGGGGGAGGGGGAGCCAGGTACGGTAAAATATAGGCGGATTAAACTTCAAACTTTACATTTTTTAAATACAGGAGAAAAAAGATAAATAAAAAAGTGTTTCATTTGACATTAAAATTAACAAATGAAAAAAAGAGTAGCACAGAGTTTGATGTAAAATTATCAAAAAAAGCAAAAAAAAAAAAAAAAAAAAACAATCCATCAAAAAGTCATTAAAAGTAAAAAATAAAATTAAAAACAAAAATAAAAAATTCAAACCAATGAAAATTAGAATAAAAATCCAAAAACACTCAAAATTAAAAAAAGTTTAAGTAATAATAGTAAGTAGTAAGTCAATAAACAAATCTAAAACCAATATAAAGTAAATAAAAAATCCAAAACAATCAAACTAATAAAAAAAAAAAAAGCAGTGAATAGTAAAAGATAAAAAAAAAAATTAAAGTAAATAAAAAAAATCCAAAATCCAATCCAAAATTTTTTAAAAATCCGAAAACAATCAAAAGTAAATTTAATAAGAAAAAATTTAGAGTAAAAAATACAATCCAAAACCAATCAAATGTAAAATAACTAAATTAAATACCAAATCCAAAACAATCAATGTAAAGAAAAATCTAAAACCAAACAAAATAAAAAAAACAACAAAAAATAAATAAAAACAATGAAAAGTAAAAAAATAAAATAAAAGTAAATACAAAAATCCAAAAACAATCAAAAGTACAAATAATAAAAAAAATTAATGTAAAAAATAAAATCAAAAGCAAAATTAAATGCTTTTATACTTTTTATTTTATTTTTTATATTTTATTTTCTATATTTTTTATTTTTATACTTTATTTTTTAAATTTCATTTTTTATATTTTTTTTATTATATTTTATTTTGTATTTTTTATATTTTTATTTTGTATTATATATGCCCACTGTCGGCCCCTCCCACCAGCCATGATCTGCCTGCATTGCATAGAGTAGCACAGAGATCGAAATAAGGTATATAACTAGAAAAATGTAATGAGCATGTTAATCAGGGGGAGGGGAAGCCAGGTAAGGTAAAATATAGGCAGATTAAACTTCAAACATTACGTTTTTTTAAATACAGGAGAAATACATTTTAAAAAAAAATGTTTAATTTGACATTTAAAATAAAAATAAACAAATGAAAAAAGAAAAGTTGCACAAGCACTTTGAGTTTGATTTAAAATAAAAATAAAAAAGCAAAAAGAAAAAAAATCCCTCAAAAAGTCATCAAAAGTGAAAAAAAAAAAAATCCCAACAAATAAAAAGTAGAAAAAAAATCCTAAAACACTCAAAAGTAAAAAAAAAATTAAGCAATAAAGGTCAATAAGAAAATTCAAAACCAATGACAAGTCAACAGGAAAATCCAAAACCAATCAAAAGTGGAAAAAAAAGCAGTGAAGAGTAAGAATTTTTTTTTTTAAAGTAAATAATAAAAAATCAGTGAAGAGTAAAAAAAAAAAATAACAATTTAAAGTAAATAATTATAAAAAAAAGCAGTTAAGAGTAAAAAACAATTTAAAGTAAATAATAAAAAAAAAAATCCAAATAAATCTGAAAACAATCAAAAGTAAATTAGTAAAAAATACAATCCAAAACCAATCAAACGTAAAATAAATGAATTAAATACCAAATCCAAAACAATCAATCTAAAAAAAAAATCTAAAAAAATTTAATACCAAACAAAATAAAAAAAAAAACTACAAAAAAAAATAAAAGCAATAAAGATTAAAAAAAAATAAAATAAAAGTAAATAAAAAAATCTAAAAACAACCAAAATTGAAAAGAAAATGGAAAACAATCAAAAGTAAAATAATTTAATAAAGACATTAAAAGTAAAAAAGAAAATCCAAAAGCAAAATAAATAAATAAATAAATAATCCAAAATAATCAAAGGTAGAAAAGAAAATCCAAAAACAATCAAGAGTTGAAAAAAATCCAAACAAAATTAAAAGTAAAAAAAAAAAAAAAAAAAAAATTAAAAATTAAAAGGTAAATAAAAAAAAAAAAAAACCATGGAAAAGTCAAAAGAGATTGAAAGTAACTGATGAAAGGTATTGGTCAGTGTCGGGTTCTTTGCCCGGTGGCAGCTGATAAAGTCCCTCCATAGGGCTGTGATGAAAACACAATGATTACAATCCTGTAAAAGCTGCACCATTCTAATTCCAATTCAGAAGTCCATATTCTCCATATTTTTATTTTTTATTAGATCTTCATCTTGCTTTAAAATAATCCATGGTGATCCTGCCATGAAGGTCCTTGTTCAGGCACTTCTATAGAGTGACACATTTTTTTTCCCTTCCCTCAATAGACTTTTTGCGTTGTCACCCGGGGGTCACGCAGGTTTCAGAGGCTACAAGTGGCCAGTTCAATACCCATTACACCAGCCATGGTCCACTAATGTCACCATCAGGAAATCCACCCTGAGAAATGCCGGGGGCAGCCATTGTTGAAGTGTCTGCAAGGAGGCTGCATAAGATCAGCCACAGTGAGATAAAACAAAGGATAAGAAATGGTGTAAAACACGCAAAAAAAATATCAGGAATTAATGACCTCTTGCTGCCGCAGGCTGAAAAAAATGAGAAATCTTCAGGACCAGCGTAGGCGGGGGACCAGTGTAGGGGCGGAGAACCAGTGTAGGGGCCGAGGACCAGTGTAGGGGCCGAGGACAAGTGTAGGAGGGGGACCAGTGCAGGGGCGGAGGACCAGTGTAGGGGCAGAGGACCAGTGTAGGGGGGGACCAGTGTAGGGGCGGGGGACCAGTGTAGGGGCGGGGGACCAGCGTAGGGGCGGAGGACCAGTGTAGGGGCGGGGGACCAGTGTAGGGGCGGGGAACCAGTGTAGGCGGGGGACCAGCGTAGGGGCGGAGGACCAGTGTAGGGGCGGGGGACCAGCGTAGGGGCGGAGGACCAGTGTAGGGGCGGGGGACCAGTGTAGGGGCGGGGAACCAGTGTAGGCGGGGGACCAGCGTAGGGGCGGAGGACCAGTGTAGGGGCGGGGGACCAGTGTAGGGGCGGGGAACCAGTGTAGGCGGGGGACCAGTGTAGGGGCGGAGGATCAGTGTAGGCGGGGGACCAGTGTAGGGGCGGAGGATCAGTGTAGGCGGGGGACCAGTGTAGGGGCGGGGGACCAGTGTAGGGGCGGGGGACCAGTGTAGGGGCGGAGGACCAGCGTAGGGGCGGAGGACCAGCGTAGGGGCGGAGGACCAGTGTAGGGGCGGAGGACCAGTGTAGGCGGGGCACCAGTAAAGGAGGAGGACCAGCGTAGGTGGGGGACCAGCGTAGGAGGGGGACCAGTAAAGGTGGAGGACCAGTGTAGGGGCGGGGGACCAGTGTAGGGGCGGAGGACCAGTGTAGGGGCGGGGGACCAGTGTAGGGGCGGGGGACCAGTGTAGGGGCGGGGGACCAGCGTAGGGGCGGAGGACCAGCGTAGGGGCGGAGGACCAGCGTAGGGGCGGAGGACCAGCGTAGGGGCGGAGGACCAGCGTAGGGGCGGAGGACCAGCGTAGGGGCGGAGGACCAGCGTAGGGGCGGAGGACCAGTGTAGGCGGGGCACCAGTAAAGGAGGAGGACCAGCGTAGGTGGGGGACCAGCGTAGGAGGGGGACCAGTAAAGGTGGAGGACCAGTGTAGGGGCGGGGGACCAGTGTAGGGGCGGAGGACCAGTGTAGGCGGGGGACCAGTGTAGGGGCGGGGGACCAGTGTAGGGGCAGAGGACCAGTGTAGGGGGGGACCAGTGTAGGGGCGGGGGACCAGCGTAGGGGCGGAGGACCAGTGTAGGGGCGGAGGACCAGTGTAGGGGCGGGGGACCAGTGTAGGGGCAGAGGACCAGTGTAGGGGCGGAGGACCAGTGTAGGGGCGGAGGACCAGCGTAGGGGCGGGGGACCAGCGTAGGGGCAGAGGACCAGTGTAGGCGGGGGACCAGTGTAGGGGCGGGGGACCAGTGTAGGGGCGGAGGACCAGTGTAGGGGCGGGGGACCAGTGTAGGGGCGGGGGACCAGTGTAGGGGCGGGGGACCAGTGTAGGGGCGGAGGACCAGTGTAGGGGCGGGGGACCAGTGTAGGGGCGGGGGACCAGTGTAGGGGCGGGGGACCAGTGTAGGGGCGGGGGACCAGTGTAGGGGCAGGGGACCAGTGTAGGGGCGGAGGACCAGTGTAGGGGCGGGGGACCAGTGTAGGGGCGGGGGACCAGTGTAGGGGCGGAGGACCAGTGTAGGGGCGGGGGACCAGTAGGGGCGGGGGACCAGTGTAGGGGCGGAGGACCAGTGTAGGGGCGGAGGACCAGTGTAGGGGCGGGGGACCAGTGTAGGGGGGGGACCAGTGTAGGGGCGGAGGACCAGTGTAGGGGCGGGGGACCAGTGTAGGGGCGGGGGACCAGTGTAGGGGCGGAGGACCAGTGTAGGGGCGGGGACCAGTGTAGGGGGGCGGCGGGACCAGTGTAGGGGCGGAGGGACCAGTGTAGGGGCGGGGGACCAGTGTAGGGGCGGAGGGACCAGTGTAGGGGCGAGGGGACCAGTGTAGGGGCGAGGGGACCAGGTAGGGGGGACCAGTGTAGGAGGGGACCAGTAAGGTGGAGGACCAGCGTAGGGGCGGGGGACCAGTGTAGGGGCGGGGACCAGTGTAGGGGCGGGGGACCAGTGTAGGGCGGGGGACCAGTGTAGGGGCGGGAGGGACCAGTGTAGGGCGGGGGACCAGTGTAGGGGCGGAGGACCAGTGTAGGGGCGGAGGACCAGTGTAGGGGCGGAGGACCAGTGTAGGGGCGGGGGACCAGTGTAGGGGCGGGAGGACCAGTGTAGGGGCGGGGGACCAGTGTAGGGGCGGGGGACCAGTGTAGGGCGGGGGACCAGTGTAGGGGCGGAGGGACCCAGTGTAGGGGCGGAGGACCAGTGTAGGGGCGGGGGACCAGTGTAGGGGCGGGGGACCAGTGTAGGGGCGGACCAAGTGTAGGGGCGGGGGACCAGTGTAGGGGCGGGGGACCAGTGTAGGGGCGGAGGACCAGTGTAGGGGCGGGGGACCAGTGTAGGGGCGGGGGACCAGCGTAGGGGCGGAGGACCAGTGTAGGGGCGGGGGACCACTGTAGGGGCGGAGGACCAGTGTAGGGGCGGGGGACCAGTGTAGGGGCGGGGGACCAGTGTAGGCGGGGGACCAGTGTAGGGGCGGAGGATCAGTGTAGGCGGGGGACCAGTGTAGGGGCGGGGGACCAGCGTAGGGGCGGAGGACCAGCGTAGGGGCGGAGGACCAGTGTAGGGGCGGAGGACCAGTGTAGGCGGGGCACCAGTAAAGGAGGAGGACCAGCATAGGTGGGGGACTAGCGTAGGAGGGGGACCAGTAAAGGGGCGGGGGACCAGTGTAGGGGCGGAGGACCAGTGTAGGCGGGGGACCAGTGTAGGGGCGGGGGACCAGTGTAGGGGCGGAGGACCAGTGTAGGGGCGGGGGACCAGTGTAGGGGCGGAGGACCAGTGTAGGGGCGGGGGACCAGTGTAGGGGCGGAGGACCAGTGTAGGTGGGGGACCAGTGTAGGGGCGGGGGACCAGTGTAGGGGCGGGGGACCAGTGTAGGGGCGGGGGACCAGTGTAGGGGCGGAGGACCAGTGTAGGGGCGGGGGACCAGTGTAGGCGGGGCACCAGTAAAGGAGGAAGACCAGCGTAGGAGGGGGACCAGTAAAGGTGGAGGACCAGTGTAGGGGCGGGGGACCAGTGTAGGGGCGGAGGACCAGTGTAGGGGCGGGGGACCAGTGTAGGGGCGGGGGACCAGTGTAGGCGGGGGACCAGTGTAGGGGCGGAGGACCAGTGTAGGGGCGGGGGACCAGCATAGGCGGGGGACCAGTGTAGGGGCGGGGGACCAGTGTAGGTGGGGGACCAGTGTAGGGGCGGAGGACCAGTGTAGGCGGGGGACCAGTGTAGGGGCGGGGGACCAGTGTAGGGGCGGGGGACCAGTGTAGGGGCGGGGGACCAGTGTAGGTGGGGGGACCAGTGTAGGGGCAGAGGACCAGTGTAGGGGCGGGGGACCAGTGTAGGGGCGGAGGACCAGTGTAGGGGCGGAGGACCAGTGTAGGGGCCGAGGACCAGTGTAGGGGCCGAGGACCAGTGTAGGGGCCGAGGACCAGTGTAGGGGCCGGGGACCAGCGTAGGGGCGGGGGACCAGCGTAGGGGCGGGGGACCAGCGTAGGGGCGGGGGACCAGCGTAGGGGCGGGGGACCAGCGTAGGGGCGGAGGACCAGCGTAGGGGCGGAGGACCAGTGTAGGGGCGGGGGACCAGTAGGGGCGGGGGACCAGTGTAGGGGCAGGGGACCAGTGTAGGGGCGGAGGACCAGTGTAGGGGCGGGGGACCAGTGTAGGGGCGGAGGACCAGTGTAGGGGCGGGGGACCAGTGTAGGGGCGGAGGACCAGTGTAGGGGCGGGGGACCAGTAGGGGCGGAGGACCAGTGTAGGGGCGGGGGACCAGTGTAGGGGGGGGGACCAGTGTAGGGGCGGAGGACCAGTGTAGGGGCGGGGGACCAGTGTAGGGGCGGGGGACCAGTGTAGGGGCGGAGGACCAGTGTAGGGGCGGGGGACCAGTGTAGGGGCGGGGGACCAGTGTAGGGGCGGAGGACCAGTGTAGGGGCGGGGGACCAGTGTAGGCGGGGCACCAGTAAAGGAGGAGGACCAGCGTAGGTGGGGGACCAGCGTAGGAGGGGGACCAGTAAAGGTGGAGGACCAGTGTAGGGGCGGGGGACCAGTGTAGGGGCGGGGGACCAGTGTAGGGGCGGGGGACCAGTGTAGGCGGGGGACCAGTGTAGGGGCGGAGTACCAGTGTAGGGGCGGGGGACCAGTGTAGGGGCGGAGTACCAGTGTAGGGGCGGGGGACCAGTGTAGGGGCGGAGTACCAGTGTAGGGGCGGGGGACCAGTGTAGGGGCGGGGGACCAGTGTAGGTGGGGGACCAGTGTAGGGGCGGAGGACCAGTGTAGGGGCGGAGGACCAGTGTAGGGGCGGGGGACCAGTGTAGGGGCGGGGGACCAGTGTAGGGGCGGGGGACCAGTGTAGGGGTGGGGGACCAGCGTAGGGGCGGAGGACCAGTGTAGGGGCGGGGGACCAGTGTAGGGGCGGAGGACCAGTGTAGGGGCGGGGGACCAGTGTAGGGGCGGGGGACCAGTGTAGGGGCGGAGGATCAGTGTAGGCGGGGGACCAGTGTAGGGGCGGGGGACCAGCGTAGGGGCGGAGGACCAGCGTAGGGGCGGAGGACCAGTGTAGGGGCGGAGGACCAGTGTAGGCGGGGCACCAGTAAAGGAGGAGGACCAGCGTAGGTGGGGGACCAGCGTAGGAGGGGGACCAGTAAAGGTGGAGGACCAGTGTAGGGGCGGGGGACCAGTGTAGGGGCGGAGGACCAGTGTAGGGGCGGAGGACCAGTGTAGGCGGGGGACCAGTGTAGGGGCGGGGGACCAGTGTAGGGGCGGGGGACCAGTGTAGGGGCGGAGGACCAGTGTAGGTGGGGGACCAGTGTAGGGGCGGGGGACCAGTGTAGGGGCGGAGGACCAGTGTAGGTGGGGGACCAGTGTAGGGGCGGGGGACCAGTGTAGGGGCGGGGGACCAGTGTAGGCGGGGGACCAGTGTAGGGGCGGAGGACCAGTGTAGGCGGGGGACCAGTGTAGGGGCGGAGGACCAGTGTAGGGGCGGGGGACCAGTGTAGGGGCGGGGGACCAGTGTAGGGGCAGAGGACCAGTGTAGGGGCGGGGGACCAGTGTAGGGGCGGGGGACCAGTGTAGGGGCGGGGGACCAGTGTAGGGGCGGAGGACCAGTGTAGGGGCGGAGGACCAGTGTAGGGGCGGGGGACCAGTGTAGGGGCGGGGGACCAGTGTAGGGGCGGGGGACCAGTGTAGGCGGGGCACCAGTAAAGGAGGAAGACCAGCGTAGGAGGGGGACCAGCGTAGGAGGGGGACCAGTAAAGGTGGAGGACCAGTGTAGGGGCGGGGGACCAGTGTAGGGGCGGAGGACCAGTGTAGGGGCGGGGGACCAGTGTAGGGGCGGGGGACCAGTGTAGGCGGGGGACCAGTGTAGGGGCGGAGGACCAGTGTAGGGGCGGGGGACCAGCATAGGCGGGGGACCAGTGTAGGGGTGGGGGACCAGTGTAGGTGGGGGACCAGTGTAGGGGCGGAGGACCAGTGTAGGGGCGGAGGACCAGTGTGGGCGGGGGACCAGTGTAGGGGCGGAGGACCAGTGTAGGGGGGGGGACCAGTGTAGGGGCAGAGGACCAGTGTAGGGGCGGGGGACCAGTAGGGGCGGGGGACCAGTGTAGGGGCGGAGGACCAGTGTAGGCGGGGGACCAGTGTAGGGGCGGGGGACCAGTGTAGGGGGGGGACCAGTGTAGGGGCAGAGGACCAGTGTAGGGGCGGGGGACCAGTGTAGGGGCGGGGGACCAGTGTAGGGGCGGGGGACCAGTGTAGGGGCGGGGGACCAGTGTAGGGGCGGAGGACCAGTGTAGGGGCGGAGGACCAGTGTAGGGGCGGGGGACCAGTGTAGGGGCGGGGGACCAGTGTAGGGGCGGGGGACCAGTGTAGGGGCGGGGGACCAGTGTAGGGGCGGGGGACCAGTGTAGGGGCGGAGGACCAGTGTAGGGGCGGAGGACCAGTGTAGGGGCGGGGGACCAGTGTAGGGGCGGGGGACCAGTGTAGGGGGGGGGGCCAGTGTAGGGGCAGAGGACCAGTGTAGGGGCGGGGGACCAGTGTAGGGGCGGAGGACCAGTGTAGGGGCGGGGGACCAGTGTAGGGGCGGGGGACCAGTGTAGGGGCGGGGGACCAGTGTAGGGGCGGGGGACCAGTGTAGGCGGGGGACCAGTGTAGGGGCGGGGGACCAGTGTAGGCGGGGCACCAGTAAAGGAGGAGGACCAGCGTAGGTGGGGGACCAGCGTAGGAGGGGGACCAGTAAAGGTGGAGGACCAGTGTAGGGGCGGGGGACCAGTGTAGGGGCGGAGGACCAGTGTAGGGGCGGGGGACCAGTGTAGGGGCGGGGGACCAGTGTAGGGGCGGGGGACCAGTGTAGGGGCGGAGGACCAGTGTAGGGGCGGGGGACCAGCATAGGCAGGGGACCAGCATAGGCGGGAGACCAGTGTAGGCAGGGGACCAGTGTAGGGGCGGGGGACCAGTGTAGGCGGGGGACCAGTGTAGGGGCGGAGGACCAGTGTGGGCGGGGGACCAGTGTAGGGGCGGAGTACCAGTGTAGGGGCGGAGGACCAGTGTAGGGGCGGGGGACCAGTGTAGGGGCGGGGGACCAGTGTAGGGGCGGAGGACCAGTGTAGGGGCGGAGGACCAGTGTAGGGGCGGGGGACCAGTGTAGGGGCGGAGGACCAGTGTAGGTGGGGGACCAGTGTAGGGGCGGAGGACCAGTGTAGGTGGGGGACCAGTGTAGGGGCGCGGGACCAGTGTAGGGGCGCGGGACCAGTGTAGGGGCGGGGGACCAGTGTAGGGGCGGAGGACCAGTGTAGGGGCGGGGGACCAGTGTAGGGGCGCGGGACCAGTGTAGGGGCGGGGGACCAGTGTAGGGGCGGGGGACCAGTGTAGGAGCGGAGGACCAGTGTAGGGGCGGGGGACCAGTAGGGGCGGGGGACCAGTGTAGGGGCGGAGGACCAGTGTAGGGGCGGGGGACCAGTGTAGGGGCGGAGGACCAGTGTAGGGGCGGGGGACCAGTGTAGGGGCGGAGGACCAGTGTAGGGGCGGGGGACCAGTAGGGGCGGGGGACCAGTGTATGGGCGGAGGACCAGTGTAGGGGCGGGGGACCAGTAGGGGCGGGGGACCAGTAGGGGCGGGGGACCAGTGTAGGGGCGGGGGACCAGTGTAGGGGCGGAGGACCAGTGTAGGGGCGGAGGACCAGTGTAGGGGCGGAGGACCAGTGTAGGGGCGGAGGACCAGCGTAGGGGCGGGGGACCAGCGTAGGGGCGGGGGACCAGTGTAGGGGCGGGGGACCAGTAAAGGCGGAGGACCAGTGTAGGCGGGGGAATAGTGTAAGCGGAGGACCAGGAAAGGCGGGGGTATAGGAAAGGCGGGGGACCAGCGTAGGAGGGGGAACAGTGTAGGGGCGGGGGACCAGTGTAGGGGCAGTTGACCAGCGTAGGAGGGGGACCAGTGTAGGGGCGGGGGACCAGTGTAGGGGCGGGGGACCAGTGTAGGGGCGGGGGACCAGCGTAGGAGGGGGACCAGTAAAGGCGGAGGACCAGTGTAGGGGCGGGGGACCAGTAAAGGCGGAGGACCAGTGTAGGCGGGGGAATAGTGTAAGCGGAGGACCAGGAAAGGCGGGGGTATAGGAAAGGCGGGGGACCAGCGTAGGAGGGGGACCAGTGTAGGGGCGGAGGGCCAGTGTAGGCGGGGGACCAGGAAAGGCGGGGGACCAGCGTAGGAGGGGGGCCAGCGTAGGTGGAGGACCAGCATAGGCGGAGGTGGCCAGCAGGGCAGTCATTACGTTCTTTATCATGTATGAGGAGGAGGATGTACTTCAGACACGGCATCCTGAGGATGAGGCTGACCATGTGGCTATCCATGTCCTGCAGGCAACAGTAACAAAAGGAAGTTTCCAGAAGGTGGAGAACATCTCGGAACATCTCAGAAGGGTTGTCCAGCATTACAGCAGGTCTCCTGTGCCCATAAAACATTGACTTCTGGAAAGCCGTGGACAACTAATGCTACCCACGAGGACCAGGTCCCCCTCTAAACTGCCGCCATATCAACAGGGCCTACAGAACCTGCACTGGCCTGGGGCAGAGGCCTTAAAAGTTCTACAGCTGACACATGGCAAAAGTTCAAAGAGACTGGAAGATAATACCCTGTTTGGGCCTAAGGAAGTTTGGTGAGAAGTCCTCTCCACTCAGGGGACTCTCTTAGGCCCGGATCCCCTATTCTCTTCCAGTATCTTTGGACGTCTTCCACATGTCAGCTGTAAAAAAATTAAGGACCAGTCTAGATTCTGTAGGTCCAACGACTTCCTCTCGGTTCCTTCTACCAAAAATGAGCTTCAAACCCTTCAGGCCTGTTTTGATGCTCTAGGCCCAGATGGGTGGCTATCTCTGATGCCGCGTACACACGATCATTATTCACGGCGGTTAAAAAAACGCAGTGAATAATGTCATTAAAAACGAGGGAACGGCTTGTTCCCCACACACGGTCGTTTTTCACGTCGTTTTTTCTCTTGTCGAGAAAAACGACCGTCTGTGGGCTCCGCGGCAGTGTTTCCCTATGGGAAACACTGCCGCGGAAAACATGTCGAAAAAAACGACGAGAAAAATTAGAACATGTTCTAATTTTTCTCGTCGTTTTTAATGCCGTTTTTCTCGTCGAAAAAAACGACAGAAAGCCCACAGACACACATTTTTCCCATTCGACAAGAAAAACGATAGTGTACGCGGCATTAGTTTCTTCAGCCTCTGCCACGGACCAACTTACAGTATCTTCTTTGCCAGCCCACCACATAAACCTCTCAGTGATTGGCCAAGGCAGAATAAATATTCACCGCCCGATACATTGTATCTTCTCACTCTTATCTTCTGGAGATCGCTCAGCAGCGGAGAGAAGCAGACCACGTTCTTGGGTTTGGGAGAAACCCAACCAGCCCAG
Source organism: Rana muscosa (assembly GCA_029206835.1). Lineage (NCBI taxonomy): Eukaryota > Metazoa > Chordata > Amphibia > Anura > Ranidae > Rana > Rana muscosa. The sequence goes on from CM055118.1 coordinate 372,783,903, forward strand.
ATAACTCAAACAAAGCTCAGGCTGGCTACATAGCCCAGTAGCAAACACTAAATTTAGTCTAGGTACACCCCAGCTTAGGGACGACGCCTACATTCTGAATGCTGATCTTCTGGCAGCATTTCCTGCGGGGTCTCAGTGCAGAGTATCTGAGTGATCTGACCCAACCAACTGCCCCCCAGTACAGATCACCCCTTCCCCAGTACACATCACCCCTTCCCCAGTACAGATCTTTCCTCCCAGTATATTTCTTCTCATTTAGAATGCCCCCCCCCCCCCGTACAGATCTCCCCCAGTATTGTTACCCACTAATAGGGATGAGCTCGGTGTTCGAGTCGAACATAAGTTCGACTCGAACATCGGCTGTTCGACCGTTCGGCGAACATCGAACGATTTGGGCCGTTCGCGCTAAATTCGAGTGACGCGAACGGCCCACAATACACTGCGCCATCGCAGTGCAATCCCGGCGCTGTGATTGGCCAAGCATGCACTGTGACCCCGCATGCTTGGCCAATCACAGCGCTGGCAGCTAGGAGGGCCATAATTGGCCACAGGCAGGTAGCCTGTGGCCAATTATAGCTCAGGGGGTTTAGCACACGCCCCACACTATAAAAGGCCGCCAGCGCGGCGGCCTTGTGTAGTGTGTTCCGGCGCAGGGAAAGAGTTACATAGGCAGGGACAGTGTTAGTGCTATTTGTACCTCAAACTTGTGTGTAGGGAGAGAGAAGGATAGGCAGGGAGAGTGTCAGTGTCATATTCTTTGCTAAACCTTGTGTGCAGGGAGAGAGAAGGATAGGCAGGGAGAGTGTCAGTGTCATATACTTTGATAAACCTTGTGTGCAGGGAGAGAGAAGGATAGGCAGGGGACAGTGTCAGTGTCATATTCTTTGCTAAACCTTGTGTGCAGGGAGAGAGAAGGATAGACAGGGAGAGTGTCAGTGTCATATACTTTGATAAACCTTGTGTGCAGGGAGAGAGAAGGATAGGCAGGGGACAGTGTCAGTGTCATTGTTGCTAAGCCTCCTGCACATTCTACACCTGAAGTTAGCCCGTATTGCTGCTTTTTCCTGGTGTGTTACACCAACAGGCATTTGCAGCACTTACAGCGGGCGGAGTGTGCCTCCTGATCATATTACACCTAAAGTTAGCCTGTATTGCTGCTTTTTCCTGGTGTGTTACACCAAAAGGCATTTGCAGCACTTACAGCGGGCGGAGTGTGCCTCCTGATCATATTACACCTGAAGTTAGCCTGTATTGCTGCTTTTTCCTGGTGTGTTACACCAACAGGCATTTGCAGCACTTACAGCGGGCGGAGTGTGCCTCCTGATCATATTACACCTAAAGTTAGCCTGTATTGCTGCTTTTTCCTGGTGTGTTACACCAACAGGCATTTGCGGCACTTACAGCGGGCGGAGTATGCCGCCTGATCATATTACACCTGAAGTTAGCCTGTATTGCTGCTTTTTCCTGGTGTGTTACACCAACAGGCATTTGCAGCACTTACAGCGGGCGGAGTGTGCCTCCTGATCATATTACACCTGAAGTTAGCCTGTATTGCTGCGTTTTCCTGGTGTGTAACACCAACAGGCATTTGCAGCACCTACAGCAGGCGTAGTGTGATTCCTGCAAAATATACTCCTGAAGCTAGGCCTTATTGCTGGTTTTCCCATTTCCCTGCAGGCCATTAGAATGTCTGGAAGGCAAACAAGGAGAGGCAGACAGTCAGGAGCCAATAAAAGAGGGCAAGCAGGCTCTGTGTCTAGAGACAACAGTGCTGGTCGTGGACGCGGTGCAATCGCCATCAGCACATGGCCATGGGACACGCTTGCCCTTCTTTTCGGCAGCTGGACGTGTTGAGCCGCATCATGCCGAAGACTTGGTAGAGTGGATGACCAAGCCCTCCTCATCCTCTCTCACCCAGGCTCAGGGTACTGGCAAAGCAGCTGCCAAAGCGTCCTCTTCCCTGGTATCAATGTCATCATCAGTCACTCCTTCCCTAGACCAACCATGTCCTCCTGAGGAGTCCCCCGAACTGTTTGAGCACAGTGTTGAGTACATGCTCCAGGAGGATGCCCAGCGTTTCGAAGGGTCTGATGATGATACCCAGCTAGAGGAAGGCAGTAGCGTGAGAGCAGAGAGAGGGGATGCTCAAGAAGGACACCAATCTGGCAGTCATGTTCCAGCAGCTGCAGCATACTGCCAGATTGGCTCCAGTGATGAGGAGGGAGAGGATGATGAGGTCACTGACTCCACGTGGGTGCCTAATAGGAGAGAGGAGGAGGATGAGGAGGAGGCACATCTCCAATGAGGCAGGATGCCCTCGGGGGGGCAGCGTAAGGGCAGCACACCGACGGAATCACACCACAGAGCTCCGCCTGTGCAGGGCGCTGCCTCTGCCCGTTATTCAAAAAGTTCTTTGATGTGGGCCTTTTTTGAGTCGAGTGCATCAGATCGCACAGCTGCTGTTTGCAACATATGTCTCAAGCGTATATCGCGTGGCCAAAACATCACCCGCTTGGGCACCACATGCTTGACCAGACATATGTTGACCTGCCATGCAGCTCGTTGGCAAGCCTACCTTAAAGACCCACACCAAAGAACAAAGCGGACCTCTCCTTGCTCCTCATCAGCTGGGATCTCCAACCCCACTATACCTTCAGTCCTCTCTGAAACCTGCACTGAGAGGAATGTAGGTGTAGAATTAGGTGTGTCACAGCCAAGTACTTGCGGGCACTCTGCTAGCAGTACACCGACGTCCGATTCTAGCAGGCAAATTTCCCTGCCCCAGCTGCTGAACCGTCGAAAGAAGTTCACTCCCAGCCATCCACATGCCCAGCGGTTGAATGCTAGCTTGGCTAAATTGCTAGCGCTTCAACTGCTGCCTTTTCAGTTGGTAGACTCGGCCCCCTTCCGTGAGTTTGTGCAATGTGCGGTTCCTCAGTGGCAGGTACTTTTTCTCACGGAAGGCGATTCCGGCTCTCTACCGGCATGTGGAAGGCAATGTCTTGGCCTCGCTGGACAGGGCGGTCAGCGGTAAGGTGCATATTACCGCTGACTCATGGTCCAGCAGGCATGGACAGGGACGTTACCTTTCTTTCACGGCCCATTGGGTCACTCTTTTGGCAGCTGGGAAGGATGCAGGACAAGGTGCAGTAGTGTTGGAGGTTGTTCCACCGCCACGCCTCCAAAATGCTACTACTGGTTGTGACACACCTCTGTCCTCCACCCCCTCCTCTTCTTCTTCCTCCATGGCCTCTTCCTGTGCTTTGTCCTTGGAACCAGCGGTGCTCCGTAGGCGTTCAAGGGGCTACGCAAGTATGCAGGCAAAAAGATGCCATGCCGTGCTTGCGCTGGTGTGTTTGGGGGACAGGAGCCACACTGGGGCAGAGGTTCTGTCAGCTCTGCAGGGACAGGCCGAGAGGTGGTTGATGCCACACCAGCTTAAGCCAGGAATGGTAGTTTGCGACAATGGCACCAACCTCCTCTCCGCTCTCCGACAGGGACAACTGACCCATGTGCCCTGTGTGGCTCACGTCCTTAACCTGGTGGTGCAGCGGTTCTTGGGCAGGTACCCGGGCTTACAGGATGTCCTGAGGCAGGCCAGGAAAGTCTGTGTGCATTTCCGCAGATCTTATAATGCCAGTGCTCGCCTGGTTGAGCTGCAAAAGGAGTTGAACCTGCCCAAGAACCGCCTTATATGTGACATGCCCACCAGGTGGAACTCAACGTTGGCCATGCTGCAGCGGCTGCACACGCAGCAGAGGGCCATCAATGAGTACCTGTGCGACTACGGCACCAGTACAGGGTCAGGGGAGCTCGTTTTTTTTCACCACGCCAGTGGGGTATGATCAGGGATGCATGCACTGTCCTGGCACCATTTGAGGAGGCCACAAGGATGGTGAGCAGTGACAGTGCATGCATCAGTGCCACTGTACCTCTTGTCCACCTGTTGGAACATACGCTGCGTGGAATAATGGACAGGGTACTTGAGGCAGAACAGAGGCAGGAAGAGTAGGACTTCCTTGCCTCTCAAGGCCCCCTTTACCCAGACAGTGTTCCTTCTGTCCCACCCATCGCACAAGAAGAAGAGGAGGAGGATTGTGTCAGCATGGAGGTGGAGCCTGGCACTCAGCATCATCAGCAGCAGTTTTTTAGGGATGATTTACAGTCCCAAGAAACCCGTGGACTTGTACGTGGCTGGGAGGAGGTGGGTGCGGATCATGTCGTCCTTAGTGACCCAGAGGACTCCGGACCGAATGCCTCAGCTAACCTACGCTGCATGGCCTCCCTGATCCTGCAAAGTCTGCGGAAGGATCCTCGTATTCTTCGGATCAAGGAGAGGGACCATTACTGGCTGGCCACTCTCCTTGATCCACGGAACAAGGGTAAGGTTGCGGACCTTATCTTACCGTTGCAGAGGGAGCAGAGGATGAGACAACTCCGGGAGGTTACAAACTCCTGGTCCTGGACAACGAGTTGCTGAGGCTTCGGTCAGTCAAAGAAGGAGCGGTGGGGAAGGTGGCCGTCTGACTAATGCGTTCAGACAATTCTTTAGTCCGCAGCCCCAAGGTATGATCGGTTCCAGCAACCATCGCCAGCGTCTGATATACATGGTGCAGGAATACCTAGGGGCAAGGTCAGACTTGGACACCTTCCCCACCGAAAATCCTCTGGCTTACTTGGTCTTGAGGATGGATCACTGGCCAGAGCTTGCACAGTATGCAATTGAGCTACTGGCCTGTCCTGCATCCAGCGTTCTTTCAGAACGCACATTCAGTGCTGCTGGAGGATTTGTCACGGATCACAGGGTGCGCCTGTCCACCGACTCTGTTGATCGACTGACCTTCATAAAGATGAACCAGTCTTGGATCACCACCAGCTACCAAACACCTGAAGCTGAAATAACAGACTAATTTATTTTCAAATGTCACATCCCTTCAAGACTGATGCAGTATCTGGGAGAGGTTGCAGTGTCATGGCACCAGCACCAGTGGCTAAGGCCCAATTTTTCAGCCCCTGTTTAACAGGGGCGTGTTATTACAATTTTTTATGCAATGCTTTGCAGCAGGGCTCATTCCTGCACTCCAACTAGAGTATCTGGGAGAGGTTGCAGTGTCGTGGCACCAGCACCAGTGGCTAAGGCCCAATTTTTCAGCCCCATGTTTAACAGGGGCGTGTTATTACAATTTTTTATGCAATGCTTTGCAGCAGGGCTCATTCCTGCACTCCAACTAGAGTATCTGGGAGAGGTTGCAGTGTCGTGGCACCAGCACCAGTGGCTAAGGCCCAATTTTTCAGCCCCATGTTTAACAGGGGCGTGTTATTACAATTTTTTATGCAATGCTTTGCAGCAGGGCTCATTCCTGCACTCCAAATAGAGTATCTGGGAGAGGTTGCAGTGTCGTGGCACCAGCACCAGTGGCTAAGGCCCAATTTTTCAGCCCCTGTTTAACAGGGGCGTGTTATTACAATTTTTTATGCAATGCTTTGCAGCAGGGCTCATTCCTGCACTCCAACTAGAGTATCTGGGAGAGGTTGCAGTGTCGTGGCACCAGCACCAGTGGCTAAGGCCCAATTTTTCAGCCCCTGTTTAACAGGGGCGTGTAATTACAATTTTTGATGCAATACTTTGCAACAGGGCTCATTGCTGTGCTCCAAGTACAGTATCTGTGAGGGGTTGCAGTGTTGTGGCACCAGTGCCTAAGGCCCAATTTTTCTGCCCCTGTTTAACAGGGGCATGTAATTACAATTCTTGATCTAATAATTCACAGCAGGGCCCATTCCTGCGCCCACCAAGAGTAACTGTGAGGCCTTACAGTGTTGTGTCAACACCACCACCACCAAAGGCCCAATTTTTCAGCCCCTGTTCAACAGGGGCATGCAATTACAATTCTTGATCTAATAATTCACAGCAGGGCCCATTCATGCGCCCACCAAGAGTAACTGTGAGGGCTCACAGTGTTGTGGCAACACCAACATGTAAGGGGCAAATTTCAGCTGAGTATATACGGCAGGCCCCTACTTTCAAACATCCAACTTACAAACGACTCCTCCTTGCAAACGGAAGGATACAACAGGAAGTGAGAGGAAATCTACCCCTAGGAAGGCAAATTCTCTCCTGTTAGAGTTAATATGGGAAAAAAAGTGTCTCCTCTCCACTGATGCTTTATCACCAATTCTTGTTTCAATAAAAACCCCAAATTTTCAAAAAACATTTGTCATTGGGACGGAAAGTGAGGTGAACTGTTCTGAACAGGTGCACACTGCACAGACAGCAAAACAAATGTTACAGGGGTGCTAACCCTTCCCTATGTTTTCCAAAAAGCTTAAAAATAGATTTTTTGGCTGGAGCTACACTAAAGCCTCGTACACACGTCGTTTTTTTCGACGAGATTCTTGTTAAGCTTGTCGATTTTCTCGTCAAGCTTTCTATGCGTACACACTGTCATTTCCCAATTTCCTCGTTTTTCTCCGCGCTCACGTCCAGCACGTACGACGGCACTATAAAGGGGAAGATCTTTTTTCTTGGCGCCACCCCTTGGGCTGCTTTTGCTGATCTCGTGTTACCGCGTGTGAAGTAAAAGTTTGGGAAGAGACGATTCGCGCTTTTCAGTCTTCGTACTTTTCAGATCGTTTTCTGCCGTTCAGTTTGTGCTTGTGGGTTCGTATCTTGACTTTCAGGGCGTCTAGGCAGGTCGTATCTGTTTTACAGTGCGTTCTTGCCTGTTCGTTTCTGATTTTCAGTTCGTTATTCATAGGCCTTGCTGTTCTAAAGTGCGTTCTGTTCTGTACGTTCTGATAAGACGACCGTTTCCTAGCCATGTCGCTTGGACGTTCTCGTCGTCGAGTTCGTGCTGTGCGTGCGCTTGGTGTTGGTCTGCTTGTTTTGGACCAAGACCAGTCCATGAATGGTGTGAGGAGGAGTTCATGGACCAAGAATTGGTTGCTCCAGCGGGACCAATTCTGCCACATGCCTCTGCTGCGGGAGATCGTCGAGAATAATCCTGAGGACTACAGGAATTTTCTGCGGATGTCTGACCCCGTTTTTCAGGAACTGTTGGCTTTGGTGTCCCCCTATATTACCAGGAAGGACACCGTTATGCGGGAAGCCATCAGTGCTGAGCAGAGGCTCTTCGCCACGTTGCGTTACCTGGCGACAGGGAGAAGTCTTCAGGACTTGAAGTTCACGACAGGCATCTCCCCCCAGGCTCTGGGCCTCATAATCCCAGACACCTGTTCTGCCATTATACAAGTCCTGCAGGAGGACTATATTAGGGTAAGTTTGCTCCCTTAACATCACATTTTAGGTATTACATGTATGCTAATGTATTGTATTTCTTTCATCCTTCCCTAATTACCATGATTGTAATATGCTGAGAATGTCCCCTTTGTCCCCATGCATGTTGGAAGCTTTAGATTGCCCCTTTTTTCTCCTCCATAAATATTTCCCTTCACTAACTTTTCCAGCAGGGGCGCCTGTTGCTCCAAATGTTGGGGGGTTCCAACCCCAATTTCGGAAATAAACTTCCTCCTTTTTTGCTCTGGTGCCTATTAAACGCCCCTAGTTGTCCCCTCCAATGCAGCCATTTTGTTCCCTCCAATGCAGCCATTTAGTCCCCTCTAATGCAGCCAGTTTCCCCCCAGCCCTGCACTTACCTTCTTGTGGTCAGCGCCATCCTTCTTCTGTCCTTGATGTCTTCTCCTTCCCTTCATGTTGCATCAGCCAATCATGTTACCATTAAACAGACTTGGTGAACATGATTGGCAGAGCAGCCTGTCAGTGTTTACCCAAGGAATGCCCCCCCCCCCTGCGTCCCCGATTTTACTTTTAGGAAGCCAATTATATCCCTCAGGTTGTAATGTGCAAGACTATTTTACTACCTGTTTCTGCTATGCAATTTGAACCCCCTAAATGCCGCAATGATTCATATGTCGGTCGCTTTACAAGAGGCCATCCACCTGAATAGTGTGCGGCATAGACAATACATAGGTTCATGCAACGCATGAACCTATGTATTGTTCTGAGTGATGGGCACAGGAGAGAGGGGACAGTGCTCCAGCGCCCACTCTGGACGCACCGCCACTGCAATGCTATCCTGTGGCCAAACACATCTCCCCCCCCCAAAATAATTTAGTAATGGCCCATCAGAGGGGGTGATGAATATGATAAATGAGCCTTCCATTATACTTATTTTAAACACCTTAATAAACGTAGAATTTGATTGATGTTGGCCTCTAATTTTTTTGGATTGAATTTCCTTGTAATGTATGACTTTGGTTTTCTAATATTATTTCATCTTGTTTCACTCCACAGCTTCCTTCCACGCCACAGGAATGGCAGACTGTGGCATCGGAGTTTGCCACGCGGTGGGACTTCCCCAACTGCGGTGGTGCCATAGACGGGAAGCACGTCCGCATCGTGCCGCCACCCCGTTCTGGGTCCTACTACTACAACTACAAGGGGTTTCATAGCATTGTGCTGATGGCGGTGGTGTCAGCACGGTATGAATTCCTCTATGTTGATGTAGGGAAGAATGGCCGGATGTCCGATGGGGGATCCTTCATCCAGACGGAGTTTGCCCTCCGTCTCCAGAGTGACGACCTTGCATTGCCACCGGATGCAGGGAATATTGAAGGACTCCCCTTTGTTCTTTTGGCTGATGAAGCCTTCGGACTCGGACGGCATCTTATGAGGCCATTTCCACAGAGGACCCTAACCCCAGAGAAGAGGGTGTTCAATTACCGGCTGGCCAGGGGCCGAAGAATCGTTGAAAATGCCTTCGGCATAATGGCCAGCCGGTTCCGCCTTTTTATGACTTCCATCCACTTGGCGGACTACAAAATAAACTATGTAGTGTTATGCTGCTGTGTGCTACACAATTTTCTTTGCCGCAAATCGAATTCATATATGGCCTCAGTTTTGCCAGAGGCTGGACTTTCCCCTGCAAATCCCCTGCCGGGCCTGGAATCTGCCCGTCCTGGCTTGCCCCCCCAAAATGCCCGTGAGGTTCGGGACAAATGCATGGAGTATTTCACGGGTAGGGGGGCAATTCCTATGCCAGCCTATGTCTAAGTATCCCAATAAAAAGCTTGTTTAAACCTTTAATTATTTGTTCTTTCCTGTCTCCTAGTTTGTCTTTGTGCATTTGTAGTGGCAAGTGTATTTTACTTTAGTAAATAACAACCATTTCACTATGTAACCTTACAAAAGACCCAAATAAGCTTAGAGGGTATTATAAAAAGAAGCTACACGTTGTTTGTGGTCAAATATTTTACTCTGTGCACATTCTCTTCATTTTTTTTTTTTTTTTTTTTAATTTTGGGTTGGCCTGGCCCCAACCCGGCAATTTTTTGCTTATGAAAATACAAAAATAACAGTTGCATTTCAAAAATTACAACATTGGATACCTCTGAGCAATCGGAGACATTCACTTACACAAACTATGTCTCTATGTGCCCGTCCTAATATGGGGTCCTGCCACCCCTTGCCCAGCCAAAAATTGAATATGCACACATTTGGGATTTTTTGCATCTAGGAAGTTTACAATCCTGATCCCTATTGTCAACATGTGCTATCTGCCATCAGGGGTGATCAATGGACGTGTTTTGGGGGTGCATCCCCTTCCTCAGTTCACCGACTTTAGATACGAAGAAGGGGTTGCACCCACAAAAGACGCACATGGATATCCCCTGATGGCAGATAGCACATGTTGACACACTGTGTGCAGATTCAATTTTTGGCTGGTTTGATTGTTCAAAAAATTACAAAAACAAACATGTAAAAACAAATGTGTTTGGATGGCTTATTGAATTCTCCCCAAAACATCGAGAATGTCTTTAAATGTTTGTTCCATCACATGGATTCTTTGTTTAATAAGGTCCAGTTCCGTGCTACATTCCATCACTTGCTGGATGAGGCGGAGGGCACTGTCAGCAGAGAACGGTGTGCTATCCTTCACAACATTTACATCCCCTAAAAACCAAAAAAAAAAGGTTTTATAACTCTGCAGGCCTACCTCTCTTACCTGAAGCTGTGGTGACAGATACTGACCTGTTGTGGTGACCAGATCCACAACGTCATCCACCTCTCCTTCCTGCACTTCTCCTTCCTCCACCTCAACTTCCTCTACATCCTTCGGTTGTGGGTCTTTGGGAGTTTGGGGTTGCTTGGAAGTTGTGGGGTGCATGTGCTCCCTGGAGTGTCCTCCTCCCAGTCTTCTCTCCCCTATGAGAATCAAACAAAAGGTCTATTTATCACACTGTAAATCTCAATGTTAAAATAAAAACAGGCTAAATTGCTTGGAAGTGGGGTACAAGTGTGTGTTTGGGCGGAATTTAAAGAAGAATGCATTATTTATGACCAAGAATATGTTTAGTATTCACATTTGGATGTAATTTATTTGACATGGAGGCACCACAAAAATTCTCTGATGCACCTGTGTGGGACACCCAAAAAAGGCGGGTCTGGTGGCCCACACTATAGTGCTCCAAAGTACAGATGTGGAAGCAGCTGCTGAGTGTCCTCTCCTTTACACTGATTAAAGTTTGCATTTCATTCTCTTTACAAACACATCATCTAGACTAAAAAATGATCAACAATATTTGATCAAAAATGGCAGATGTCTAATTACTTTTGTGGCTCTAAAATAAGCCAAAACCGCGGATAGTGGCCGAACGAAGTGTCGGCAACGTAACGAACGATTACTGTGCCCAACCAAGTTCAAAATATTACATTTTGGAAGGGAGTCCAATATGAGAAAAAAAAAAAAATAACATGTCAGTTTATAAAAAGATTAATAGCAGAAAAGTCTACATTTTACTTAATTTTAGCGAGCATCCTCTTTATGCTCCTCAACTGGTCTGGCTCCCTCAGTTTGAGGTCTGACCACCTCTTTCTGAGCTGCTCATTTGAGCGTTTCACCCCGAACTTCGCCCTCAGACTCTTCACAACTTTAGTGAGGATTTTGGCCTTCCTTCTATTTGGTTTGCTATACGGCCCATGCTTTGCATCATAATCAGCCTTGAGCAAGATGTCCACCATCTCCGCCAAAGACATATTCGATGCCTTGAATCTCCTCCTTGATCGTGACGTTTCCTTGGTCTCCGGGCTTGTCTCCTCCTCGTTAGTTGCGGAATTATCAGACACCCGCTGTAACTCCGCCATATCTGTCTGCGCGCCGAAAGAGAAGGGGCGGGGAAAAGATGTTAGTTAGAACGTCATGGGCGGGCGACGTGTGCGGAGCGACGTGTTCGAATTTTGACGCATGCGTGGTGTGTATATAGCAAACACACATGTGACTATAGTACGTTCGGTGTGCGGAGAGAGGAGTTCAAGTGACGGACGTGCGAACGAAGGTATGTGATTTTGTGACTTGTAAAAATTGTTGGCCTATACTGTCTTGAGATTGTTGGAGGATATATATGGTGACTAGGATGTTAAGGAGGTTAGACTGTTTGCCTCACATTATTTAAATATAATTTATTTAACTTGCAGATACAATATGAATGTCTTTATTAGCGACAAAGAGTTCCTGGCGGAATTTATTGACCGGGTAAGGGAGCTGCCGGCTCTGTGGGAGACGAAAAACCCCATCCATAAAAAAAAAGGGGTGAGAAAAGCAGCACTGGAGAAGCTGCTCCCATTTGTGCATACCAAGGTGCCCACAGCCACAGCAAAACAAGTGGACACTAAAATTGGGAGCTTAAGAGGTACCTACAGGACTGAACGCTCTAAGGTGCTGGCTTCTCAGAGGTCAGGAGCAGCAGCAGATGATGTTTATGTCCCGATTTTGTGGTACTACAGCAGGATGTCCTTCCTGGATGACCACATTGAGCCAAGGCCATCACTCTCCACTCTTCCCCCCAGACTTCCCTGCAGCCAACCTGAGCCTTCTCTGGAGCAAGAGGAGGCAGCCATCCTGGATGATCCTGATTTGGCCATCTGGAGCCAGGTATAGTATTAACTGAAAATGTATTGGGATAAAATTAATGTTTGACAAATATGTCAAGATGATAAACATACATTATTTTGGATTCCACAAGTGAAATCAGGATCTGTAGACATTATTCTGCACTTAATTGTGTGGTAAATAGTCAATCTGATGTAGTGGTAAATTTAAAGCAAGGATTTATGCATTTACATTCTAATTGCTTCAATCAGGATTACAAAGTTTGATGCAAAGATTAAACCAACATATTAAACTATGTTCCTTTTTCATACACAGGATGAAATCAGCCAGGAGGAGGGTCTGGAAACTGTCAGGCAGGAGGAGGAAGGGCCCAGTGGCAGCCAGGAGGTGGCAGGGCCCAGTGGCAGCCAGGAGGTGGCAGGGCCCAGTGGCAGACAGGAGGTGGCAGGGCCCAGTGGCAGCCAGGAGGTGGCAGGGCCCAGTGGCAGACAGGAGGTGGCAGGGCCCAGTGGCAGCCAGGAGGTGGCAGGGCCCAGTGGCAGCCAGGAGGTGGCAGGGCAAAGGAGAAGCACCAGATCCCAGGTGCCTCCCATCCGGCTTCACAAAAGAGGCAGGAGGGACAGGACCACCAGTGACGCAGCAATGGCCCTTATTAAAGAGGCCCATGCCACCCTCAAGGAGCCCACATCCCCTGAAGAGGCCATTGCCGGCCTAGTGGAGGCTAAGTTCAAGGTGATGAGCATGGAGCAACGCCTCCTATGCGAGCCCCTGCTCATCACCTTGCTCAACAAGGGGGTGATGGAGAAAATTACCCCCAATACCGCCATATGTGAGGTGGCCCAACTGACCCAACCTCAACCTCCACCTCCACCTTCTTCTTCTGCCCCACCCCCTTCTGCTACACCTCCACCTTCTTCTTCTGCCCCACCCCCTTCTGCTACACCTCCACCTTCTTCTTCTGCCCCACCCCCTTCTGCTACACCTCCACCTTCTGCCCCACCCCCTTCTGCTACACCTCCACCTTCTTCTTCTGCCCCACCCCCTTCTGCTACACCTCCACCTTCTGCCCCACCCCCTTCTGCTACACCTCCACCTTCTGCCCCACCCCCTTCTGCTACACCTCCACCTTCTTCTTCTGCCCCACCCCCTTCTGCTACACCTCCACCTTCTTCTTCTGCCCCACCCCCTTCTGCTACACCTCCACCTCCTCCTCCTGACAGGAGTACCCCTCCAGTGGGCCAGCCTCCAGCCAAACGAAGAAGGAAGGCTGCAGGGAAGGCTTCAGGAAAGGCTGCAGGGAAGGCTTCAGGAAAGGCTGCAGGGAAGGTTGCCCGGAAGAAGAGGAAGTGATGGCCTTGCTTCATTGTGGTCGGACAGAAGGCAGCCTGTTGTAGTACCACACACTTGGGACATATATATCACCTGCTGCTGTTCCTGACCTCTGGGAGGCCAGCATCAGATTGTGTTCAGAAATGTTGGCCTTCTCAAGCTCCCAATTTTTGTGTCCACACAGGGTTGCTGTGTGCTCTTGGGTCCCTGGGATGCACAAATGGCAGCAGCTTCTCCAGCGCTGCCTTCTCTTTATTTAATTTATAAACATGAATAAATGTGATTTTTGTTTAAGTTCATACTTGACTATGTGTATTTTTAAATAAACAAAATCAAGCTTTGGAGTAAGCAGATACATTTGACTGACAATAAAAGGCACAGATATCACCCCCCCAAAAGAATAACTAAATCTGATTAGCACAAAAACATGGTGGGAAAATTAAATAATATAGATTCCAAAATTAAATGGGAGATCACTATCAAAACATTGTGAAATTATAATTAACATCATTTTGAAAAATCTAACCATTTAAATTATTCCGAAAAACTTGCACGATATAATACACATAAATCTTATAAAGAGCAGCATGAAAAAGGTTAAAAATAAGGCATAACTCTGTGTGAATATCAGCAGCAAAAGAAGGTCACTCGTTTTGATTAATGTAACATTCTAACGAAGATTTCAATGCAGAACATTTAAACGATGAAATATTTTTGAGCGTGACGAATATGCTCTCTCCATTACGAAGGCTTGTTTTACCAGAAGATGCGCTCCCGTCTCATAGTTGCTTGTGAGCATGCGCGCTTTTGGAAGAGTCGTAAAAGCATACACACGAACCATTTTCTCGTCACAAAACAGCCCGACGAGAAACACGACGAGGAAATCTGGAATCCTGACGAGAAAATAGAGAGCAGGTTCTCTATTTTCTCGTCGAGATTCTCGTCAATTTTCTCGTCGTAAAACCATACACACGAACGTTTTTCTCGAAAAAAAAACTCTCGCGGCACTTTTCTTGACTGTTTTGGACGAGAAACTCGGTCGTGTGTACGAGGCCTTAAACAATGTACCTGTTCAAAATTACAAACAGATTCTACATAAGAACAAACCTACAGTCCCTGTCTTGTATGCACCGCCTGTATACGGCTGTTCAGAGTATATAGGGCCTTTTTTATTTTGTGTGCGGGGTTCCCCTTAATATCCATACAAGACCCAAAGGGGCTGGTAATGGGCTGGGGTAGGGGGTAGGGGGGTGATGGGGTAGCTATGCCATTTTTCTTAAAGATTTTCATCCATATTACCGGGACCAGACATTACATTAAAGCCGCAAGCAGTTTTAAATGGCTTTTTTTTCCTTTAGAAATGTCATTTTGTGCAGGGACAGTTCTAAACACGGGAAACACGTGCCACTTCACAGGCATACTTTAGACACCCCCCAGGTACGAAATTTAAAGGAATATTTGACTTTTTTTTTTTCACTTTATGCATCATTAAAATGACTGCTCCCGAAAAACGGCCGTTTTTAAAACTTTTTTTTGGATTGATACATGTCCCCTGGTGCAGAACCCGGGTCCCCAAACCCTTTTTAGGACAATAACATGCATAATAGTCGTTATAATTAGCACTTTAGATTTCGAACGTTCGCATCCATTGTATTTAATAGGGTTCTAAAGTTCGTGCGAACTTTCGGTCCGTTCGCGGGTTCTGGTGCGAACCGAACCCGGGGGTGTTCGGCTCATCACTACCCACTAATACAGATCTTCCCTCTCAGTACATACAGCTCCTCTTTGTACAGTCCCCCCCCCAAAGTAAAGTACAGACTCCCCCCAGTATATTTACATGTATTTCCCCAGTACAAATCCCCCCCCCCCCCAAGTGCTGCTTCTCCCTGTACAGATTACCCCTTCCCCAGTACAGATCTCCCCCTCAGTATATTTCTTCCCAGTTTAGAATCCCACCCACAGTACAGATAACCCCCCCCCCCCAGTACATTCCCCCTCGCCCCCAGTACAGATCTCCCCCAGTATTGTTACCCACTAATACAGATCCTCCCTCTCAGTACAGCTCCTGTTTGTACAGTCCCCTCCCAGTACAAACCTCTTCCTTTCCCAGTATAGTTATTCTCCCAGTACAAATCCCCCCCCCCCCCAAGTACAGCCTCTCCCAGTAAGGATTACCCCTGCCCCCCAGTATTGTTACTCACTAATACAGATCTTACCTCTCAGTACAGCTCCTCTTTGTACAGTCCCCCCCCCTTCCCAGTATAGTCCCCCCCCCTACCCCCCAAGTGCAGCTTCTCCCAATACAGATTACAACTTTCCCAGTACAGATCCCAGTACAGATCTCCAACAGTATTGTTACTCTCTGATACAGATCTTCAGTCTCAGTACAGCTCCTCTTTTTACAGTCCCCCCCCCCCCCCCCACCAAGTACAGACTCCTCCCCTCCCAGTATAGTGTGCAGCTTCTCCAAGTACAGATTGCTCCTTCCCCAGTACAAATCTCCCCCCTAAGTATATTTCCTCCCAGTTAAGAATCCCTCCCACAGTACAGACACCCCCCCCCCAGTACAGATCTCCCCCAGTATTGTTGCACACCAATACAGATCTTTCCTTCCAGTACAGTTCCTCTTTGTAAAAATCAGCCCCCCCATAAGTGCAGCTTCTCCTAGTACAGATTACCCCTTCCCCCTCAGTATATTTCTTCCCAGTTTAGAATCCCACCCACAATACAGATACACCCCCCCATGCAGTTCCCTCCCACCCCCAGTACAGATCTCCCCCAGTATTGTTACCCACTAATACAGATCTCCCCCAGTATTGTTACCCACTAATACAGATCTCCCCCAGTATTGTTACCCACTAATACAGATCTCCCCTCTCAGTACAGCTCCCCCCCAGTACAGACCTCTCCCCCAGCACAGGCCTCTCCCCCAGTATAGAACCCCCAAAAACCTGTACATCCCCCTCCCCACCCCCAAACACCAGTACAGATACCCCCAGTACAGGTCTCTCCCCCAGTATAGAACCCCCTACCATAAGGTGACCAGATTTTTTAAATGAAATCCGGGGACATTTTTTTTTTTTACTAGTAATGGCGGCAATTGGCGACTCTTTGCCCATCGCCGCCTGCCTCGCAGCCTGTCAAGTCTTACTCTCTGGGCCCCAGCTACTACTGGTAAGATCACTCCGCCAGGGAAGGCAAGGAGATAAGCAGGCAGGCTGCTGGCCGGGACTTGAGCCAAGGCAGAAGAACATGTAAGCGGAGCGGAATGGGCATGTACCCGAAACTGAAGAAATATTCCCTCCGCTCCGACCAGCGCATGATCATCAGAAAGGGGCACAGATCATGGAAAAAAAATTCACCCCCCTAAGCTAGTAGGAGTGGCGGAGCAGGAGTGTGTAATTCAGATTTTTTTTTTTATTCTGCACTGACTGTCTTTGAAATTGCCCCAGCCCCTGTTCAAATCCAATCTGGGGACAAAACTGGGGACAAACTTGGTCCGGGGACAGTGTTCTCAATCCGGGGACTGTCCCCTGAAACCGGGGATGTCTGGTCACCCTACCCTACCACCTGTACACCCCCCCACCCCCAAACACCAGTACAGATCCCCCAGTATAGAACCCCCTACCACCTGTACATCCCCCCCACCCCCAAACACCAGTACAGATCCCCCCCCCCAGTACAGATTTCCTCCCCCAAAAGAACAGTTCCCTGTCAATACAGCTCTCCCTCCTTCATGAATTCCACTCACCAGGCCAGGTATTTCAGAATGGGGGGGGGGGGGATCACTCTGTGAACTGCTCCTGCCCGTCTCTGAGTTCTGACAGGTGGTAGGAGGGGGAATTAAAATAAAAAAAAATGTTTGATAATGTAGCACTTACCCCCATTTAAGGGAGTGGCTGGTTTTGTTTTGGGTCATGCAAACTACCTCCAAGGCTTCTGTTGTCGGGGACAGTGAATCTGAGGATGCGTTCAGGAACCCTCTGCCACAGGAATATCAAAGTCCTGAACCTCCCAGCCAAGCAATAATAGAGAGCTTCCATGCCAGATTGGCTTATTGCAGGGCCTTTAAGTTCTTGGATCCCTCCTTGAGTAGGTTGCCAGGCCTCTCCCGAGACAGCAGTACCATCACCGGTCTCCTCTGGGAAAGGTCCTCCCCCGGCTTTCTCTCCTCAAAAGTAGACTTCCCAAAAATGGGTAGCATTGGATCCTCTTCAAAGGTGTAGGCCCCAGCCAGAGGAGCTGGGCCTACCAGGCAGCGATGCAGCCTCGGGCTGAAGGTGCCCGGGGCTGGAACACACGCACGCACCCCATGCCATGTGGGCCACGAGGCGCGCACACCAGAACCCCCGAACCAATGGCGTCTGCCCCTTATGTACCCCCTCCCAGCATGCACAGCAGGCTAACCACGCCCACCGCACGGCTGCCGAGAAAGGACACCCAATATGGTGTGATACCCCTGTATTTCAACCTGGGCCGGTGGTGGCAGTGCCACCTACAGGCGAACAGGGAACACAACCGCCAGGCAGCATCACACCCAGAGCAGAAGCAAAATATAGAACAATCAGCTGGTCTGAGCCTAATTACTGACTCAGACTATCCCATAAATTTAACATAGCGTCCCAACTATTTGGGAGGGGCGCTACACACACCCCCTTCCAGAAAAGACACTGTCCCCAGTGGCTGAGGAAATCAAAATCCTTCAATCCTGAAGATTCTTGATAAAAGAAAAAATATAAAGAATTGAACTGGTACCTGAACCAAAACATTTCGGGGAGGGAGAAAGAAAAGGAAGAAAAGCACACAGGATAACATTACACAAAAAAATGACATAGCTCTCCAGATATGACACTTCAACTTTGCATAGGCAAATTTACACCACCACCCATCACTGACTATCTACCCCACCCCATTCTCCGGTGGTCTTGATAGTAGCTCCGGTACCTGCAAGAAACACAGACAACATGCATGGAAATGCAAACATCCTAACCACTAATCGCAGTCTATGTACAGAGAAGCAAACTGTTTCCCCGAGAGGAAGCAGTTCCCTTCTTAAAAGTTTTAAATGCTAAGCCTAGCATAAATTTTCCTAATCCTGCAGACCACTGCCACCTAGTGTCGGCAGAGTCACCAACGCCTTTGTATTGGTTACGCAGGGGTTGCAACACAAATACACAGAAACATCCCATTGTTGACCATGGCGTTCTCTTACCACAGTATCCTAACTGAGGAAAGGAAAAACGTACCGCTCAAAAGCTTGAGAATTCACCAAATGGCTGCTTCCGCCCGGTCACTCACACAGGTGCTGGCTCTGCACTGATGCATGGGAGAAAAAGAAACCCTGGACTGCCGCACTCTGTATAGACAGTTATTTATTCCAAAATTTCAAGTAAAAAATCCAAATTCAAAATAAATCCATAAATCCAAAACAACAAATGCAGATAGTGTGCATGCAGGGAAGGGTGGCTAACGCGTTTCACATCACGAATTGACGCTTACTCATACTCACAGCTATGAGTAAGCGTCAATTCGTGACGTGAAACGCGTTAGCCACCCTTCCCTGCATGCACACTATCTGCATTTGTTGTTTTGGATTTATGGATTTATTTTGAATTTGGATTTTTTACTTGAAATTTTGGAATAAATAACTGTCTATACAGAGTGCGGCAGTCCAGGGTTTCTTTTTCTCCCATGCAACAGTATCCTAACTGACTAATCCCCAGAGTTCTTTTAGAGGAAAAACAGTTCTTGTCAGAGAGAGAAAAAAAAACACGCTCTCTGCCTCTTCTTCTTCTTCTTTCAGAGCAACAAACCTTTTACGGCAAAGGATAAAGTCACCACGATCCAAGGTACGGTCCACCCGTGAAAGGACAGGAACTAAAAACAGCAAGTCAGGTTCCTGTCTCAAAGTTTCAAGATAAAAAGATAAAAGATAAAAAGATAAAAGATAATAGAATACACAATGTCCTTTCTCCCTGGGCAGCAAAGTACAACTTGGTCGGCGTGAATGTGCCGACCGTAACCCCAGTCCTGACGGGAACTCTTGAATCGTTCAGTCATCGCAGCTGAGTGATCAAAGTTTCTGTACGGCTTGGGTACTTGAAGATAGTCCCAGATGGCTTCCCTGTACCACTGCTCACGGCAAGACTCGATCTCCAACATTAGTTCCTTGGGCACATAGGGGAACTCCAAGCCGTACTCGGTAGCCACCCTTTTTAACAGGATCCGCTGCGAGCGTGCCAGTTTAGGCAGAGACGCAGGGGTTCCCGTTCCAGGCATCACGTACGAATCCGGGGACCTCCGCACCAAAGCCATAGCAGGCTCTGGCAAAAGTCTTTAACTCGGTACAGATACAACCTTCTCTGTTAAAGCAGGGACTTCCACCCGGGGTGTGGTGTCCCCAGAGCTCATGGGTGATCCCTCTCCAAGGCTGCGGGTCGGGGCAACACTCTTCACATTGTCCCATCCCTTTTTGAGGAATATCTCGTCAATCTCCACATCATCCCCAACATCGGATGAAGAGTCAATGTCTGAAGAACCCCACTCCTCCGCAGGCAGGTAATTCTTTGCATTAACAGTCACTTTACCCCCAGCCTCCTTACCGTCCCCTGGCGTGGACTTCTCAGGCATCTCTCCGCTTTTGAGGTCCGGTTCTGTCAGGCGCTGGGGTAGGCTTCTACCGCGGCCGCGGGAGGCCTTGACATCTCCCACCTTCCGTTTTCGCTGGCGGGATAGAGACTTCAGTGGTGGCGGAGGCAGCGTCCGCCGCAATGTCCGCCGATGGCTCTGCAGTGGCAGAGGCATCTTCTCCAGATACATCCGTAGCAGCACATGCTATGCGCGTGGGCTTGGCTGTAGGGATATAGGCATCTTCCTCCAAAGTAACGGCGCCTGTAACCCAGTTGACCTGATTAAGCTCGGGGCGATTCGGTGGGCTGGTCCACCTCGAAAAGGAACTCCCCGCAGGTCAAGCATCGTCCGAACGGGCGCAACTGTACAGCCAGTCCATCGCATCTAGGGCAGAGCATGCCCAGGGCCTCCGCATCTCGACACGTGTACAACGCGAAGCGGCCCCCGGGGTTTGAGCCGGATCCCCGTATCAGTAAGCGGGGCTGCAAGCTGAGCAGGGTCCATGGTAGTCATCGCAAGGAATATCCGGGGTCCCGTTATGGCTGAGGCCCATGGAAGTGACGACATGTTGCTCTTTTGCTAGGTCCAAACTCTCTCTGCTTCTTGGCGCCAAATGCACCCACGTGTAGCACACAGGTGGCGGAACTCCTCACCCTTTTCTCTCGCTGCACGTAGCTCGCAGGCTTTTCTTCCTCTGGATCCGCCCATGAACTACGCAGTTAGAAAAAAAGAACAGTTCTGTGCCCCTTAACTCCCTCTTCTCAATCAAAGTACAGTAACACAGTCCAACTTCCTCAATGGCTGACTTCTACAAAAACATAGAAAGTAATACAATTTCGAGAGGTAGCTGCAAATCCCGGACTCGTGCCCCCACGTGTAGCACTTACCCCCATTTAAGGGAGCGGCTGGTTTTGTTTTGGGTTATGCAAACTACCTCCAAGGCTTTCATTGTCAGGGTATATAGAGTCTTTGGAAAAGCCAATGTCCACACAGATGTAAAACCTAAACAGAAAGGCTTTATTTTTTCTTTGCAGTGGAAACTTGAGGAGAAAGTAGGAAACGAGAGAAGTACAGGGGAAGGTTCAGGCACGCAACACTAAAGTCACACAAAGTCTTGTAAACGTCGCCACTCAAGCCTGAGTGGATATTGCTCCATTTTCCGGTCCTAGCAGCCGGAATGACGCACGGTTCTATTTCTAACGGTCTCTGTTACAGACCCTGAAGTGAATCTAAGGATGCGTTCAGGAATCCTCTGCCACAGGATTATCAAAGGTTAGAACCTCCCAGCCAAGCAATAAGAGAGAGCTTCTATGCCAGATTGGCGTATTGCAAGGCCTTTAAGTTCTTGGATCCCTCCTTGAGTAGGTTGCCAGGCCTCTCCCGAGACAGCAGTATCATCGCCAGTCTCCTCTGGGAAAGGTCCTCCCCCGGCTTTCTCTCCTCAAGAGTAGACTTCCCAAAAATGGGTAGCATGGGATCCTCTTCAAAGGTGTAGGCCCCAGCCAGCTGGGCTGGGCCTACCAGGCAGCGATGCAGCCTCGGGCTGAAGGTGCCCAGGGCTGGAACACACGCACACACCCCGTGCCATGAGGGCCACGAGGCACGCACACCAGAACCCCGAACCAATGGCGTCTGCCCCTTATGTGCCCCCTCCCAGCATGCACAGCAGGCTAACCACGCCCACTGCACGGCTGCCGAGAAAGGACACCCAATGTGGTGTAATACCCCTGTATTTCAACCTGGCCGGTGGTGGCAGTGCCACCTACAGGCGAACAGGGAACACAACCGCCAGGCAGCATCACACCCAGAGCAGAGGCAAAATTTAGAACAATCAGCTGGTCTGAGCCTAACTACAGACTCAGACTATCCCACAAATTTAACATAGCGTCCCAACAATTTGGAGGGGCGCTACAATGAAATTTAGGATACTCTATTTTTTTTTCTCTGCAGTTCATCCTTGCTTCATTTATTGTCCCTTTTTCCACCGGGCTGCTTCACCATGATGAATGAGACTCCTAGTTCCTTCATTTCCTCTCTCTAAAACATCTGCCTGAACCCTTTCTGCAGTGCTACTAAAGTCCAATCTGGTCTCCCACAAAGCAGATCAGATAGTGTCATATTTCAGTGACTGTAACGTGACACTGCCAGATCTGCTTTATCAGAAAGATCCAAAGAGAATGCAGACAGGTGATTGTATCTCTTGTTTATGTACTCTGCTCCCTCTCTCAATACAGCAGCCAGTGTATTCTCTCTGATGAGGGCATGGATTTGAGGTAAGTTGACGAACAGAGCAGTCCCGAACCCCCACTTCTGGAGTCCCCCGCCGGCACTGTCCCCTCCTCCTTTCTTGTGGATGTCCCTTTAGAAAACCAAGTGCCGAGGGGAGACTGGTGCGTGCACGCTGCCGAGCTGGGCTTTATGCATCTATAGACACACACAGTCCAGCTCGTTTGCGTGCACATACCCCCCCCCCCCAGGCTCCTTCCTCACATGATTTGACTGACAGCAGCAGGAGGCTCTCCTTTCATATAAAAGTGATCCGAGCAGCTATAGGGCCACTGGATCACTTTTACAGGCAGCGGAAGGTGCCCTGCATCCGCCTTTACTGAGCTTTTCAATGCGATCGGGGAGCCCAGTAAGGATGCGACTGGCAGCATCGGCTTCCTGGAATGCAGTGAGAGGAACTGATGTTGCGCCTTCTACTGTGTGATGTCAGAAACCGGAATCGATAAGCAGAGGCGTAACTAAAACCTTCAGGGCTCCAGTGCAAGAAACCAAAAAGGGGTCCCCCACCACCCGACAGAAGGGGGCTGCGTGACAGGATGGGGGTGCAGTGTAACAGGAGGGGGCAGTATGACAGGTGGAGGGGCAGTGTGACTGGAGGGGGGGGCTTTATGACATGAGGGGTGGTAGTGTGACAGGAGGGGGGACAGTATGACATGAGGGGTGGTAGTGTGACAGGAGGGGGGGCAGTATGATATGAGGGGTGAGTGTGAAAGGAGGGGGCAGTGTGAAAGGAGGGAGGGCAATGTGACAGGAGGGGGGCAGTGTGTCTTGAGGGGGCAGTGTGAAAGGAGGGAAGGCAATGTGACAGGAGGGAGCAATGAGACAGGACGGGGGAGTGTGACAGGAGGGGCAGTGTGAAAGGAGGGAGGGCAATGTGACAGGAGGGGACGGTGTGACAGGAGGGGGCAGTGTGAAAGGAGGGAGGGCAATGTGACAGGAGGGGGCAGTGTGTCTTGAGGGGGCAGTGTGAAAGGAGGGAAGGCAATGTGGCAGGAGGGAGCAATGAGACAGGAGGGGGGCAGTGTGACAGGAGGGGACAGTGTGAAAGGAGGGGAGGCAATGTGACAGGAGGGGACAGTGTGACAGGAGGGGGCAGTGTGAAAGGAGGGATCCCAGGGGCACCCCTTTCCAAATTTTTTTTCAAAATTACCGGGATGTGATTGGTAAAAATGGTAACTTGCCCTGTATCTGCTGGTTAATGGCTTCATCTCCCCCTAATCAATATGTGTGAAAGGAGGGAAGGCAGTGTGACAGGAGGGGGGCAGTGTGACAGGATGGGCCGGGGGGAAAGGAGGGGTCAGTGTGACTGGAGCGGGGCGCTTTATGACAGGAGGGGGGACAGTATGACATGAGGGGTGGTAGTGTGACAGTAGGGGGGCAATATGATAGGAGGGGTGATATTGTGACAGGAGGGGTAGGTTAACAGGAGGGGGAGGGAAGGTTTACAGGAGGGGGGACAGTGTGAAAGAAGGGAAGGGGGCAGTGTGAAAGAAGGGGGCAGTGTGACAGGAGGGGGGCAGTGTGAAAGGAGGGAGGGCAATGTGACAGGAGGGGACAGTGTGATAGGAGGGGACAGTGTGAAAGGAGGGAGGGCAATGTGACAGGAGGGGGGCAGTGTGTCAGGAGGGGGCAGTGTGAAAGGAGGGAGGGCAATGTGACAGGAGGGGACAGTGTGAAAGGAGGGAGGGCAATGTGAAAGGAGGGAGGGCAATATGACAGGAGGGGGGCAGTGTGTCTTGAGGGGGCAGTGTGAAAGGAGGGAAGGCAATGTGACAGGAAGGGGGAAGTGTGACAGGAGGGGGGCAGTGTGACAGGAGGGGGCAGCGTGAAAGGAGGGGGGCAGTGTGTCTGGAGGGGAGGGCTTTATGACAGGATGGGTGATATTGTGACAGGAGGGGGGAATGTGTGACAGGAGGGGGCAGGTTGACAGGAGGGGGAGGGCAGGTTTACAGGAGGGGGACAGTGTGAAAGGAGGGGGGCAGTGTGAAAGAAGGGAGGGCAATGTAACAGCGTGGGACAGTGTGACAGGAGGGGGACAATATGACAGGAGGGGGCAGTGTGAAAGGAGGAGGGCAGTGTGACAAGAGGGGGGAAGTGTGAAAGGAGGGAGGGCAATGTGACAGGAGGGGGGCAGTGTGTCAGGAGGGGACAGTGTTAAAGGAGGGAGGGCAATGTGACAGGTGGGGACAGTGTGAAAGGAGGGAGGGTAAAGTAACAGGAGGGGGGCAGTTTGTCAGGAGGGGACAGTGTGAAAGGAGGGAGGGCAATGTGACAGGAGGGTGGCAGTGTGATAGGAGAGGGCAGTGTGAAAGGAGGGGGCAGTGTGACAGGAGGGGACAGTGTATAAGGAGGGGGGCAGTGTGACAGGAGGGGTGGCAGTGTGAAAGAAGGGAGGGCAATGTAAAAGTGGGGGGCAGTGTGACTGGAGGGGGCAATATGACAGGAGGGGGCAGTATGACAGGAGGGACCAGTGTGAAAGGAGGGGGCAGTGTGACAGGAGGGGGCAGTGTGACAGGAGGGGGCAGTGTTAAAGGAGGGGGGGGAATGTAACAGTGGGGGGCAATGTGACAGGAGGGGGGAGCAATATGACAACAGGGGGCAGTGTGAAAAGAGGGGGGCAGTGTGACAGGGGGGGTCAGTGTGAAAGGAGGGAGGGCAATGTGACAGAAGGTGGGCAGTGTAACAGCAGGGGGCAGTGTGACAGGAGGGGGGCAATATGACAGGAGGGGGGCAGTGTGAAAGGAGGGGGGCAATGTAACAGCGGGGGCAGTGTGACAGGAGGGGGGCAGTGTGACAGGAGAGGGGGCAATGTGACAGCAGGGGGGGCAGTATGACAGGGTGATTTATAGGTACTGTAGTTTGGCGCCATTCCAAGGGTGTACGCAATTTAGAAACAATGTTAGGTAACTATTTACTCTGCATAACATCATCTTTTATATTTTACCAAACAATTGGGTATTGTATTGTTTTTTTGTGCATTAAAATTCAATAAAGTGTATTTTTTCCCAAACATTTGTGTAATTTTTACATATAGAAGAATGTCAGAATTTACCTGGACGAGAACTGGTTAACCACTTCAGCCCCAGACCATTTGGCTGGCCAAAGACCGGGCCACTTTTTGCGATTCGGCACTGCGTCGCTTTAACTGACAATTGCGCGGATCGTGCGACGTGGCTCCCAAACAAAATTGACGTACGCCCATTTGCCCAGCCGTGCCATTCTGTCGACATATACGTTTGTGCGGCGGTCCTTAAGCTGTTAAATAACATGTCTGGGGGGGAGGGGGGGGGGGGGTTGCCCTGACCCTGCCTGTGAAATGACACATCTGTGTGATGTATACAATTCACTAAAGCAAGGCATTTACAAAAAAGAGAGAAATGTCGTAGAACTTGCTGGTCAATGACAGTTCCAGGCCGCTTACTTACTTGTAAACAAAGCGAACAGGAATTCCATTAATGTATACCAGACCCTTATCCTAGATGAGAGTCTGATACAGATATTAATGGGGGATCCCACAAAAAAAAGCGGTGGGGGTTCCCCCTAAAAATCCTTATTCTTGATGAGGGTCTGAAATGGATGCTGCAGGCTTCCCTCCTCTCCTGCTGGCTTTCAGCTGCTGCAAGGTGAGCCATGAATGATTGATTCCAGTTATTTCCCCCACCTGTCACACTGATCACCCACCTCCTGTCCATTATCAGATTCCCCCCACTTCCTGGGCCCCCCTGTGTACCCCCATCCCCCAGCGCTGCAGGCTTCCCTCCTCTCCTCTCCCGCCGGATTTCAGCTGCTGCAATGTGAGCCACAAAAGATTGGCTCCAGTTATTTCCCCAACCTGCTGCACTGATCACCCACCTCCTGTCCACTATCAGATCCCCCCGCTGCCTGGGCCCCCCTGTGTACCCCCATTCCCCAGCGCTTCAGGCTTCTATCCTCTTCTCTCCCAATGGCTTTCAGCTGCTGCAAGTTGAGCAACAAAAGATTGATTCAAGTTATTTCCCCCACCTGCCACACTGGTCACCCACCTCCTGTCCACTATCAGATCCCCCCCGCTGCCTGGGCCCCCCTGTGTGCCCCCATTCCCCAGCACTGCAGGCTTCCCTCCTCTCCTACAGGCATCAGCTTCAGGCACACAGGGAATCTTTAGGATGCACAGCAGGGAAGGGGATAGTAAATATGTCATTTAGCAGCGCTGCAGGCTTCCCTACTCTCCTCTCCCGTCGGCTTTCAGCTGCTGCAAGGTGAGCCACAAAAGATTGGCTGCAGTTATTTCCCCCACCTGCCACACTGATCACCCACCTCCTGTCCATTATCAGATTACCCCACTGCCTGGGCCCCCCTGTGTGCCCCCCTCCCCAGCACTGCAGGCTTCTTCTCTCCTCTCCTCTTCTCTCCCACTGGCTTTCAGCTGCTGCAGGGTGAGGAACAAAAGATTGATTCAAGTTATTTCCCCCACCTGCCACACTAGTCACCCACCTCCTGTCCACTATCAGATCCCCCCGCTGCCTGGGCCCCCCTGTGTGCCCCCATTCCCCAGCACTGCAGGCTTCCCTCCTCTCCTCTCCTGCAGGCACACAGGGAATCTTCAGGATGCAAAGCAGGGGAGGGGCTGGTAAATATGCCATTTAGCAGCCCCTTCGTTTTCTACATGAACATGGGATTGGTGCAGATCACTTACTGTATTCATTCATAATTGAAGAATAGTTAACTTTGTTTACTACGCTTTAGTTTGTGAATGAATAGGGGCCTCTGTCTCCTGTTCATTCATCTGCAGTGCAGCTGAGGCTACAGTTAAAGAAAGTGTGTTACCACAGTCCCTTTCCTCTGGGGTCTGTTTAGACCCCTGATATTTCACCAAAAACACCCCCCCCCCCCCCCCCCCTAAATAATAATTGTAAGACATCAGACTAAAAAGCCATGTAGCATCATTTAGCCACAACCACTGTTGGCCACGGCACACATAGTTACACTACGAGTGCTGCTGGGGACCATCTCACTGGTAGGGGACCCAGTGCTTTACTTGCCCGGGGGCCCATAATGCTATTAAGGTGGCACTGTCGGCTTGCCCGAAACCCCCATTTAGAAGCACCCGAGCAAGCAATATTCGGACCGACCGTGAGATCATCCCTACTGTCTGATTTGATACTGCAGCTATTATACCGGGGGGGGGGTCCCTTAAAGGGCAACTATGCCCACGCCTATATTATACCCCTCTGAATGCAGTCCACCTGGTTACACATTCGCTTCCTCTCTGCTACAGTGATCTCCAGTGTGCGATCCCATTGATCCCTACACGAGAGCTGCACTCATGGCTGCCTCCAGGGGAGTACGACTCTCCCATACAAAGAATGGGGCTGTGTCTGCTTCTGGAAGATAGCCTGCTTGGCCCCAGGCAGGGCCACATAGTGAGGATCTAAAGTGAAGACTCTATTGTATATATATATATATATATATATATATATATATATATATATATATATATAGGTCTGGCTCGTAGTCTCCGCTCTAAGTCATCCCAAAGGTTTTCTATCGGGTTGAGGTCAGGACTCTGTGCAGGCCAGTCAAGTTCCTCCACCCCAAACTCACTCATCCATGTCTTTATGGACCCAGGACCTTGCTTCGTGCACTGGTACAAATCATTTGGTGGAGGGGGGATTATGGTGTGGGGGTTGTTTTTCAGGGGTTGGGCTTGGCCCCTTGGTTCCAGTGAAGGGAACTCTTAAAGCGGATCTCCACCCTAAAGTGGAACTTCCGCTGATCGGAACCCTCCCCCCCTCCGGTGTCACAATTGACACCTTTCAGGGGGGAGGGGGGTGCAGATACCTGTCTAAGACAGGTATTTGCACCCACTTCCGGGAGTCCTCTCTGCGGGAAATCTGCGGGTAGCACGTCACTTCCCGCAGAATACCCGTTGTGTTCTGGGAGACACTCGGCTCCCAGAACACAGGGGACCATTAAGAATGGCGCAGCGCGACTCGCGCATGCGCCGTAGGGAACCGGGCATGAAGCCGCAAGGCTTCACTTCCCGGTTCCCTCACCGAGGATGGCGGTGGGGGCAGCAGAGTGACAAGCGATTGCTCGTCCTCTGCTGCGGACGTCGCTGGACTCCAGGACAGGTAAGTGTCCTAATATTAAAAGTCAGCAGCTGCAGTATTTGTAGCTGCTGGCTTTTAATATATATTTTTTTCCGCGGCACCTCTGCTTTAAGGCGTCAGCATACCAAGACATTTTGGACAATTTCATGCTCCCAACTTTATGGGAACAGTTTGGGGATGGCCCCTTCCTGTTCCAACAGGACCAGTGCTTTGCCATGTGCTTCAGAGATGCTGCTAATGTGCAGAACGCTCTAATTCATTCCAAAGGTGTTCTATCGGGTTGAGGTCAGGACTCTGTACAGGCCAGTCAAGTTCCTCCACCCCAAACTCCCTCATCTATGTCTTTATGGACCTCGCTTTGTGCACTGGTGCGCAGTCATGTTGGAACAGGAAGGGGCCGTCCCCAAACTGTTCCCATACAGTTGGGAGGCATGAAATTGTTGCCAAGCCCAACCCCTGAAAAACAACCCCCACACCATAATCCCCTCTCCACCAAATGGTTTGGACCAGTGTTTGGGGTGGAGGAACTTGACTGGCCTGCACAGAGTCCTGACCTCAACCTGATAGAACACCTTTGGGATGAATTAGAGCGGAGACTGTGAGCCAAGGCCTTCTCGTCCAACATCAGTGCCTGACCTCACAAATGCCCTTCTGGAAGAACGGTCAAACATTCCCACAGACACACTGCTAACCCTTGTGGACAGCATTCTCAGAAGAGTTGAAGCTGTTATAGCTGCAAAGGGCGGGGCCAACTCAATATTGAACCCTACGGACTAAGACTGGGACGCCATTACAGTTCATGTGCGTGTAAAGGCCGGTGTCCCAATACTTTTGGTAATATAATGTATACAGTCAGTATATTTGACTTGATATTTAATGTCCAGAATAGTGAAATGGCAGTCTCTGCTCTCTACATGGTATAGAATGGCTCACTGGCACGCCTATATATTGAGCGCAGTGCCCAGGACAAGGGTCAGTGATTGATAAGACGATTATTCCACCTGGGAGTGCCGCCTGTTAATCGCTCTGTGACACCTACAAGCAGAGAAGTATTGCTGATCTCTGATCTGACCCCACAGACAGGCAGATCCTCCGGTGACAGTCCTGGATGGAAGACCCGGGTCAGTCTAATGTTAGATATACCAGAAACACGCTTCACACCCGCACAGCGCACCCGGGAAAGGGTTAACGCGCTGACAGTCATGTGGCTGTGTAGGTGCCAATATATACAGAGCGATGACAGAGAGTGTGTCTGTGTATGGGGGGGGGGGGGGGCGAGACTGAGGAAAAGAGAGAGAGAGAGAGAGAGAGAGAAGAAATAAGGGACAGGAGAGACAGAGAGAGACAGAGAGGAGAAAGAGAGAGAGAAAAGAAATGAGGGAGAGGGAAGGAGAGGAGAGAGAGAAGAAATAAGGGAGAGGAGAGAGAGAAGAAATAAGGGAGAGGAGAGAGAGAAGAAATAAGGGAGAGGAGAGAGAGAGAGAGAGAGAGAGAGAGAGAAAAGAAATGAAGGAGAGGGAAGGAGAGGAGAGAGAGAAGAAATAAGGGAGAGGAGAGAGAGAGAGAGAAAGAGAAAAGAAATGAAGGAGAGGAGAGAGAGGGGAGAAATGAAGGAGAGGAGAGACAGAGAGGAGAGACAGAGAGGAGAGAGAGAGAGAGAGGAGAGAGAGAAAAGAAATGAAGGAGAGGAGAAAAAGAGAGAGGGGAGAGAGAGAGAAGGAGAGGAGAGAGAAAGGAAATTAAGTAGAGAGAGAGGAGGAGAGGAGAGAGGGAGAAAGAGAGAGAAGGAGAGAGAAAGGAAATTAAGGAGAGGAGAGAAAGAGAGGAAAAAGATTGACAGGAAAGGGCAGAACGTAAAGGAGGGGGGAGAGAGAGATAGAGAGAGAGATTGGAGAGGGTGGAAA
>CM055118.1:372814149-372927474 GCA_029206835.1 Rana muscosa
TGTCTCCCACCCACAGACATCAGCATCCTCAGGATTGGCGGCACCGTGATGGAAAAATACTTGTATCGGGCTATGTTTGTGCACTAACAGGTCCTTTTTAAACTCAGGTAATTTCAGTTATTTCACTGGCCCATTATCTTCTCGTAGGTTTGCTATTTTTCCATAGATGAAAAAGTGTCTCTACTATGAGTTCCTCGTACGGCAATGGAGGAGATCCTGAGTGGACACATGACTGTGCTGCCCTCCATAATTCCCCCTACCCCTCCAGCTTCTGGCTATCTTGTTGCTTTCTAATTTTGCCGGGTAAATAGTGTCTCACCTGTCCTGATCGGTCCCCTCTCCAATCCGGAACACGGTCTGGGCCAGCAGAAGCCTCTCGTTGAAGATGTCGGACTTTGGGCGGCTTGGGCTTTTGTCACTCTGTATGATGATGAGGGGTGACATTGGCAGTGGAGAGAGCTACCAAAGAAAAAAAGAGAGAGACTGAAACTGTTTTCTTAAATTTTCTTAACACACCTTCGTTTTCCACTATCCGGCCAAAAATTGGTGACGATTGACCATCACATCCACTACATGACCAAACGTATGAGGACAACCCTACAAATGAGGAAGTCCAAGCAACTCCAGTGATGGGTAAAGTTATTACTGAATGAGAACCTGACCTTCATGAGTACCTGACCTACACGAGTACCGAATCTTCATGAATAATACCTGACCTACACGAGTACCGAATCTTCATGAATAATACCTGACCTTCATGAGTGCCTGAGCTTCATGAGTACCTGACCTACATGAGTACCTGAACAACATGAGTACCCGACCTTCATGAGTACCCGACCTTCATGAGTGCCTGAGCTTCATGAGTACCCGACCTACATGAGTACCTGAACAACATGAGTACCCAACCTTATGAGTACCCGACCTTCATGAGTGCCCGACCTACATGAGTACCCGACCTACATGAGAACATGACCTTCATGAGTACTTGACCTACATGAGTACTTGACCTACATGAGTACCCGGCCTTCATGTGTACCTGACCAACATGAGTACCTGACCTTCACGAGCACCTAACCTACATAAGCACCTGACCTACATGAGTACCCTACCTTCATGTGTACCCGACCTTCATGAGAACTTGACCTACATGAGTACCTGACCTTCATGAGCACCTGACCTTCATGAGCACCTGGCCTACATAAGGAAACCCAACATTCATGAGTACTTGACCTACATGAGTACCCGACCTTCATGTGTACCTGACCTACATGAGTACCCGACCTACATGAGTACCTGACCTACATGAGTACCCAACCTTTATGTGTACCTGACCTTCACGAGTACCCGACCTACATGAGTACCCGACCTTCATGTGTACCTGACCTACATGAGTACCTGACCTTCACAAGCACCTGACCTATATGAGTACCCGACCTTCATGAGAACTTGACCTACATGAGTACCTGACCTTCATGAGCACCTGACCTACAAAAGTACCCAACCTTCATGAGTACTTGACCTACATGAGTACCCGACCTTCATGTGTACCTGATCTACATAAGCACCTGACCTACATAAGCACCTGACCTACATAAGCACCTGACCTACATAAGCACCTGACCTACATGAGTAGCCAACCTTCATGAGTACCTGACCTTCATGAGTACTTGACCTTCACGAGCACCTGACCTTTAGGAGTACCCGACCTTCATGTGTACCTGACCTACATGAGTACCTGACCTTCACAAGCACCTGACCTATATGAGTACCCGAGCTTCATGAGAACTTGACCTACATGAGTACCTGACCTTCATGAGCACCTGACCTACAAAAGTACCCAACCTTCATGAGTACTTGACCTACATGAGTACCCGACCTTCATGTGTACCTGATCTACATAAGCACCTGACCTACATAAGCACCTGACCTACATAAGCACCTGACCTACATGAGTAGCCAACCTTCATGAGTACCTGACCTTCATGAGTACTTGACCTTCACGAGCACCTGACCTTTAGGAGTACCCGACCTTCATGAGTACCTGACCTCACAAATGTTTTCTTGGCTAAATGTCTACTACATTGTAGACAACTGAGCTCTTTGAAACTTGCGGTAACAATTTGGTCAATGCCCTTTTCTGTTCCACCATGACAATATTTTTAACTTTCTGCTATAAAACACATCCAATTAAAAAATGTATAAATACATTTTCTTCATAAATTTAGGCCATTGTGTATTCTGCTACATATTTTTAATGCAAAAAAAAATCCCAATAAGTGTATATTAATTGGTTTGCGCAAAAGTTATATCGTCTACAAACTATGGGATATATACTGGAATTTTTTTTTTTTTTTTATACTAGTAATGGCAGCGATCAGCACTTATAGCGGGACTGCGATATTACAGAGAACGCCCATCTGCAGTACAATGGTTAAAGCCCAAAAATAAAGTTTTCCCTTGCAGTGGGGCTGTGCCCGCATTGCAATCAAGGGTAAGTGCTCGTTTGCGTCTAGGGCAAAAGAGAAAGGAGACATACTTACCTGATCCTCTGATTCCTATCTGCACAAGACCAGTTCTTGCAGCTTTAAACCTCCCGGCATCCGCACAAGACCAAGTCCCTGTGGTTCCTGCCACCCCGCCACGGTCTAGTGGTCTTGAGAGGTGGATTGTTCCTGACGTAACCAAGCCCATAGACCTGCTCTGGACATGAGGTCATCGTGGTCAGCTTCCAGCCTATGTTGCTCCGTTCCTGAAGTTACTGCGGCAGTGGCGATTGTTGGCTGAACATCGCAGATCGGTTCCGGGCACAGATAGGCCTAAGAGCCCGGAAGTCGTGAGAATAGTTCCACCGCGGCAGCCTCCTCCTTGACCTCGCCCACCTGACCCACGTCTGTTGTTACGTACCTGGTGGGATGAGCCTGATTAGCAGAGGGAGGCTTCTCTTACTTCTCTCACTCGTGGCACCTGATAGAGCAAACAGGTGGCACAGGAGTGCAGAGTCGCACGAGGGCTGGTAGTCGTGCTATCTGCTGGGCTTCCAGTTGAATGGTGTGCCAGATGACAGTGGATTAGTGATGAGCCGAACACCCTCGGGTTCGGTTCGCACCAGAACCCGCGAACGGACCGAAAGTTCGCACAAACTTTAGAACCCTATTAAATACAATGGATGCGAACGTTCGAAATCTAAAGTGCTAATTATAACGACTATTATGCATGTTATTGTCCTAAAAAGGGTTTGGGAACCCGGGTTCTGCACCAGGGGACATGTATCAATGCAAAAAGAAGTTTTAAAAACGGCCGTTTTTCGGGAGCAGTCATTTTAATGATGCATAAAGTGAAAAAGAAAAAAGTCAAATATTCCTTTAAATATCGTACCTGGGGGGTGTCTAAAGTATGCCTGTGAAGTGCCACGTGTTTCCTGTGTTTAGAACTGTCCCTGCACAAAATTACATTTCTAAAGGAAAAAAAGCCATTTAAAACTGCTTGCGGCTTTAATGTAATGTCTGGTCCCGGTAATATGGATGAAAATCTTTAAGAAAAATGGCATAGCTACCCCATCACCCCCCCCCCCCCCCACCCCAGCCCATTACCAGCCCCTTTGGGTCTTGTATGGATATTAAGGGGAACCCCGCACACAAAATAAAAAAGGCCCTATATACTCTGAACAGCCGTATACAGGCGGTGCATACAAGACAGGGACTGTAGGTTTGTTCTTATGTAGAATCTGTTTGTAATTTTGAACAGTTACATTGTTTAAGTGTAGCTCCAGGCAAAAAATCTATTTTTAAGCTTTTTGGAAAACATAGGGAAGAGTTTTCACCCCTGTAACATTTGTTTTGCTGTCTGTGCCCCTGTTCAGAACATTTCACCTCACTTTCCGTCCTAATGACAAATGTTTTTTGAAAATTTGGGGTTTTTATTGAAACAAGAATTGGTGATAAAGCATCAGTGGAGAGGAGACACTTTTTTTCCCATATTAACTCTTACAGGAGAGAATTTGCCTTCCTAGGGGTAGATTTCCTCTCACTTCCTGTTGTATCCTTCCGTTTGCAAGGAGGAGTCGTTTGTAAGTTGGATGTTTGAAAGTAGGGGCCTGCCGTATATACTCAGCTGAAATTTGCCCCTTTCATGTTGGTGTTGCCACAACACTGTGAGCCCTCACAGTTACTCTTGGTGGGCGCATGAATGGGCCCTGCTGTGAATTATTAGATCAAGAATTGTAATTGCATGCCCCTGTTGAACAGGGGCTGAAAATTTGGGCCTTTGGTGGTGGTGGTGGTGTTGACACAACACTGTAAGGCCTCACAGTTAGTCTTGGTGGGCGCAGGAATGGGCCCTGCTGTGAATTATTAGATCAAGAATTGTAATTACATGCCCCTGTTAAACCGGGGCAGAAAAATTGAGCCTTAGGCACTGGTGGCACAACACCTCAAGCCCTCACAGATACTGTACTTGGAGCACAGCAATGAGCCCTGTTGCAAAGTATTGCATCAAAAATTGTAATTACACGCCCCTGTTAAACAGGGGCTGAAAAATTGGGCCTTAGCCACTGGTGCTGGTGCCACGACACTGCAACCACTCCCAGATACTCTAGTTGGAGTGCAGGAATGAGCCCTGCTGCAAAGCATTGCATAAAAAACTGTAATAACACGCCCCTGTTAAACAGGGGCTGAAAAATTGGGCCTTAGCCACTGGTGGCGGCACCCAGAAACAAAAATGTTCTTCCAAGCTATCATCGTCAATCGGATCATTGAGGAGGAGGAGGATAGTCAGTCAACATAACAGGACAATCTCTCAGCATCAGCATCAGTCTTGAAGGGATGTGACATTTGAAAATAAATTAGTCTGTTATATCAGCTTCAGGTGTTTGGTAGCTGGTGGTGATCCAAGACTGGTTCATCTTTATGAAGGTCAGTCGATCAACAGAGTCGGTGGACAGGCGCACCCTGTGATCCGTGACAAATCCTCCAGCAGCACTGAATGTGCGTTCTGAAAGAACGCTGGATGCAGGACAGGCCAGTAGCTCAATTGCATACTGTGCAAGCTCTGGCCAGTGATCCCTCCTCAAGACCCAGTAAGCCAGAGGATTTTCGGTGGGGAAGGTGTCCAAGTCTGACCTTGCCCCTAGGTATTCCTGCACCATGTATATCAGACGCTGGCGATGGTTGCTGGAACCGATCATACCCATGCAGCGTAGGTTAGCTGAGGCATTCAGTCCGGAGTCCTCTGTGTCACTAAGGACGACATGATCCGCAGCCACCTCCTCCCAGCCACGTACAAGTCCACTGGTTTCTTGGGACTGTAAATCATCCCTAAAAGACTGCTGCTGATGATGATGCTGAGTGCCAGGCTCCACCTCCATGCTGACACAATCCTCCTCCTCCTCCTCTTTCTGTGTGATGGGTGGGACAGAAGGAACACTGTCTGGGTAAAGGGGGCCTTGAGAGGCAAGGAAGTCCTCCTCTTCCTGCCTCTGTTCTGCCTCAAGTGCCCTGTCCATTATTCCACACAGCGTATGTTCCAACAGGTGGACAAGAGGTACAGTGTCACTGATGCATGCACTGTCACTGCTCACCATCCTCGTGGCCTCCTCAAATGGTGCCAGGACAGTGCATGCATCCCTGATCATGCCCCACTGGCGTGGTGAAAAAAACCCGAGCTCCCCTGACCCTGTCCTGGTGCCGTAGTCGCACAGGTACTCATTGATGGCCCTCTGCTGCGTGTGCAGCCGCTGCAGCATGGCCAACGTTGAGTTCCACCTGGTGGGCATGTCACATATAAGGCGGTTCTTGGGTAGGTTCAACTCCTTTTGCAGCTCAGCCAGGCGAGCACTGGCATTATAAGATCTGCGGAAATGCACACAGACTTTCCTGGCCTGCCTCAGGACATCCTGTAAGCCCGGGTACCTGCCCAAGAACCGCTGCACCACCAGGTGCACCACCGCGCTGGCGGCCTTTTATAGTGTGAGGCGTGTACTAAACCCCCTCAGCTATAATTGGCCACAGGCATCCTGCCTGTGGCCAATCATTGCTCTCCTCGCTGCCGGCGCTGTGATTGGCCAAGCATGCGGGGTCACAGTGCATGCTTGGCCAATCACAGCGCCGGGATTACACTGCGATGGCGCAGTGTATTGTGGGCCGTTCGCGTCACTCGAATTTGGCGCGAACGGCCCAAATCGTTCGTTGTTCGCCGAACGCTGCGAACAGCCGATGTTCGAGTCGAACCTATGTTCGACTCGAACACCGAGCTCATCCCTACAGTGGATGACAGAATGCAGGAGATGCAGGTCAGCGGTACCAGAACTCCACGGACTGGAAGGCAGAGGCAGGGTCAGGCAAGCCGGGTCATACACAGGGCAGTCAGATAAGGTACAGGTTCAGAGGCTGGAGAATAGTCAAGGTTCAGGCCGGGGTCGATGCAGGCGGAGAGCAGGAGTAGTCAGAGCAGGCCGGGTAGGTAACAGGCATCAGATGCAGGTTACAGGAAACAGGAGTCTCACGGGAACGCTGTAGACAAGGCAGCACCGGGTCTGTGCACTGATCCGGTTTAAATAGGCACGTCATTGATCACATGGTGCGCCGTGCACGCTGATGCGCCATGCACGCTGATGCGCCGATGCGCTAACCTACATTAGGACACGCCAACGCAGCTTCTTTGATAGAAGTTCGGGGAGCAGGAGTTAGTCTGCGGGGAACATTCCTTCCTCTAGCCAGCCTTTTCCTGACAACGTCCCCCCAAGAGGTGAGAAGCGGGGTCAGCATCTCTTGTGCCTCCAGAGCATGGATTGCTCTAACTTCCTCTTCACAGTAAAATAAGGCCCAGGGAACAGACTGACTGGGGACCCAGAGGACCGGCGAGGAGCCGCACGCTGCCAGGGAGCCGCTGGAAGGATCAAAAAAGACACACTGGCATGGAAGGTAGGGCTAGCATTCTCTCTTGTCATCTCTCATCCTCCTCCCCATCCCCTTTCCCTCAGGTCCCCTGTCTCTCTGATCCCAATGTCTCTCTCAGTGAATCCAAATCACCAAGTCCACGAGTCAGGGGGGTGCAAATTACTTGCCTCGCCCCGGGCGCTGACAACCTACGCTACGCCACTGGAACGTCCTTAGGAGTCGAGTCTTCAGCAAAGTCTTTCATGAACCATTGGCCTTAAGGGATTGCCCGGGCCCAGTTTTGAGGGCGGGGTTAAGACTGATTCATTTGGATAGAGTACCCCTTAAATTTAGGGATCTGGCCTGGTTGTGCTTCCACGGGAGTTTCTATGTTCGGGGCAATTTGAAATTCCGCAGTGAGATGGATCGTTGTTGTCCTCGGGAGGAGTGTGCAGATGAGGAGGAGAACATGGACCATTTTCTACTTCGTTGTCCTCTTTACATAGAGATGTACAAACAGGTGGGGCGGGCCCTCGGTGTCCCTTTCCTCTCCAGGCTGGGTTATGCTGAGTGGGTGTACGGAGCATTCAATACCGGTGGAGTTTTTTGTTTGGATACACTTTTTTTAGTTAGCCTAGTAGTCCGTTATTTCACCTGGAATGCACGGTGTCCGGTCAGGTCAGAGTATTTCAGGAGAGGAGAGGAAGGAGCAGAGTCCTCCAGCAGTGCAGTGCATTTCAGGAGAGGAGAGTTATAGAGGAAGGAGCAGAGTCCTCCAGCAGTGCAGAGTATTTCAGGAGAGGAGAGTTATAGAGGAAGGAGCAGAGTCCTCCAGCAGAGCAGAGTATTTCAGGAGAGGAGAGTTATAGAGGAAGGAGCAGAGTCCTCCAGCAGTGCAGAGTATTTCAGGAGAGGAGAGTTATAGAGGAAGGAACAGAGTCCTCCAGCAGTGCAGAGTATTTCAGGAGAGGAGAGTTATAGAGGGAGGAGAGGAGTCCTCCAGCAGTGCAGAGTATTTCAGGAGAGGAGAGTTATAGAGGAAGGAGCAGAGTCCTCCAGCAGTGCAGAGTATTTCAGGAGAGGAGAGTTATAGAGGAAGGAACAGAGTCCTCCAGCAGTGCAGAGTATTTCAGGAGAGGAGAGTTATAGAGGAAGGAGCAGAGTCCTCCAGCAGAGCAGAGTATTTCAGGAGAGGAGAGTTATAGAGGAAGGAGCAGAGTCCTCCAGCAGTGCAGAGTATTTCAGGAGAGGAGAGTTATAGAGGAAGGAGCAGAGTCCTCCAGCAGAGCAGAGTATTTCAGGAGAGGAGAGTTATAGAGGAAGGAGCAGAGTCCTCCAGCAGAGCAGAGTATTTCAGGAGAGGAGAGTTATAGAGGAAGGAGCAGAGTCCTCCAGCAGAGCAGAGTATTTCAGGAGAGGAGAGTTATAGAGGAAGGAGCAGAGTCCTCCAGCAGAGCAGAGTATTTCAGGAGAGGAGAGTTATAGAGGA
This sequence comes from Rana muscosa, assembly GCA_029206835.1. Lineage (NCBI taxonomy): Eukaryota > Metazoa > Chordata > Amphibia > Anura > Ranidae > Rana > Rana muscosa. Next base: position 372,822,511 of record CM055118.1, read on the forward strand.
AGGAGCAGAGTCCTCCAGCAGAGCAGAGTATTTCAGGAGAGGAGAGTTATAGAGGAAGGAGCAGAGTCCTCCAGCAGAGCAGAGTATTTCAGGAGAGGAGAGTTATAGAGGAAGGAGCAGAGTCCTCCAGCAGTGCAGAGTATTTCAGGAGAGGAGAGTTATAGAGGAAGGAGCAGAGTCCTCCAGCAGAGCAGAGTATTTCAGGAGAGGAGAGTTATAGAGGAAGGAGCAGAGTCCTCCAGCAGAGCAGAGTATTTCAGGAGAGGAGAGTTATAGAGGAAGGAGCAGAGTCCTCCAGCAGTGCAGAGTATTTCAGGAGAGGAGAGTTATAGTGGGAGGAGCAGAGTCCTCCAGCAGAGCAGAGTATTTCAGGAGAGGAGAGTTATAGAGGAAGGAGCAGAGTCCTCCAGCAGAGCAGAGTATTTCAGGAGAGGAGAGTTATAGAGGAAGGAGCAGAGTCCTCCAGCAGTGCAGAGTATTTCAGGAGAGGAGAGTTATAGAGGAAGGAGCAGAGTCCTCCAGCAGAGCAGAGTATTTCAGGAGAGGAGAGTTATAGAGGAAGGAGCAGAGTCCTCCAGCAGAGCAGAGTATTTCAGGAGAGGAGAGTTATAGAGGAAGGAGCAGAGTCCTCCAGCAGAGCAGAGTATTTCAGGAGAGGAGAGTTATAGAGGAAGGAGCAGAGTCCTCCAGCAGAGCAGAGTATTTCAGGAGAGGAGAGTTATAGAGGAAGGAGCAGAGTCCTCCAGCAGAGCAGAGTATTTCAGGAGAGGAGAGTTATAGAGGAAGGAGCAGAGTCCTCCAGCAGAGCAGAGTATTTCAGGAGAGGAGAGTTATAGAGGAAGGAGCAGAGTCCTCCAGCAGTGCAGAGTATTTCAGGAGAGGAGAGTTATAGAGGAAGGAGCAGAGTCCTCCAGCAGAGCAGAGTATTTCAGGAGAGGAGAGTTATAGAGGAAGGAGCAGAGTCCTCCAGCAGTGCAGAGTATTTCAGGAGAGGAGAATTATAGAGGAAGGAGCAGAGTCCTCCAGCAGAGCAGAGTATTTCAGGAGAGGAGAGTTATAGAGGAAGGAGCAGAGTCCTCCAGCAGAGCAGAGTATTTCAGGAGAGGAGAGTTATAGAGGAAGGAGCAGAGTCCTCCAGCAGTGCAGAGTATTTCAGGAGAAGAGAGTTATAGAGGAAGGAGTAGAGTCCTCCAGCAGTGCAGAGTATTTCAGGAGAGGAGAGTTAAAGAGGAAGGAGCAGAGTCCTCCAGCAGAACAGAGTATTTCAGGAGAGGAGAGTTATAGAGGAAGGAGCAGAGTCCTCCAGCAGAGCAGAGTATTTCAGGAGAGGAGAGTTATAGAGGAAGGAGCAGAGTCCTCCAGCAGAGCAGAGTATTTCAGGAGAGGAGAGTTATAGAGGAAGGAGCAGAGTCCTCCAGCAGTGCAGAGTATTTCAGGAGAGGAGAGTTATAGAGGAAGGAGCAGAGTCCTCCAGCAGAGTATTTCAGGAGAGGAGAGTTATAGAGGAAGGAGCAGAGTCCTCCAGCAGAGCAGAGTATTTCAGGAGAGGAGAGTTATAGAGGAAGGAGCAGAGTCCTCCGGCAGAGCCGAGTATTTCAGGAGAGGAGAGTTATAGAGGAAGGAGCAGAGTCCTCCAGCAGAGCAGAGTATTTCAGGAGAGGAGAGTTATAGAGGAAGGAGCAGAGTCCTCCAGCAGAGCAGAGTATTTCAGGAGAGGAGAGTTATAGAGGAAGGAGCAGAGTCCTCCAGCAGAGCAGAGTATTTCAGGAGAGGAGAGTTATAGAGGAAGGAGCAGAGTCCTCCAGCAGTGCAGAGTATTTCAGGAGAGGAGAGTTATAGAGGAAGGAGCAGAGTCCTCCAGCAGAGCAGAGTATTTCAGGAGAGGAGAGTTATAGAGGAAGGAGCAGAGTCCTCCAGCAGAGCAGAGTATTTCAGGAGAGGAGAGTTATAGAGGAAGGAGCAGAGTCCTCCAGCAGAGCAGAGTATTTCAGGAGAGGAGAGTTATAGAGGAAGGAGCAGAGTCCTCCGGCAGAGCCGAGTATTTCAGGAGAGGAGAGTTATAGTGGGAGGAGCAGAGTCCTCCAGCAGTGCAGAGTATTTCAGGAGAGGAGAGTTATAGAGGAAGGAGCAGAGTCCTCCAGCAGAGCAGAGTATTTCAGGAGAGGAGAGTTATAGAGGAAGGAGCAGAGTCCTCCAGCAGAGCAGAGTATTTCAGGAGAGGAGAGTTATAGAGGAAGGAGCAGAGTCCTCCAGCAGTGCAGAGTATTTCAGGAGAGGAGAGTTATAGAGGAAGGAGCAGAGTCCTCCAGCAGAGCAGAGTATTTCAGGAGAGGAGAGTTATAGAGGAAGGAGCAGAGTCCTCCAGCAGAGCAGAGTATTTCAGGAGAGGAGAGTTATAGAGGAAGGAGCAGAGTCCTCCAGCAGAGTATTTCAGGAGAGGAGAGTTATAGAGGAAGGAGCAGAGTCCTCCAGCAGAGCAGAGTATTTCAGGAGAGGAGAGTTATAGAGGAAGGAGCAGAGTCCTCCAGCAGTGCAGAGTATTTCAGGAGAGGAGACTTATAGAGGAAGGAGCAGAGTCCTCCAGCAGAGTATTTCAGGAGAGGAGAGTTATAGAGGAAGGAGCAGAGTCCTCCAGCAGAGCAGAGTATTTCAGGAGAGGACAGTTATAGAGGAAGGAGCAGAGTCCTCCAGCAGGGCAGAGTATTTCAGGAGAGGAGAGTTATAGAGGAAGGAGCAGAGTCCTCCAGCAGTGCAGAGTATTTCAGGAGAGGAGAGTTATAGAGGAAGGAGCAGAGTCCTCCAGCAGAGTATTTCAGGAGAGGAGAGTTATAGAGGAAGGAGCAGAGTCCTCCAGCAGAGCAGAGTATTTCAGGAGAGGAGAGTTATAGAGGAAGGAGCAGAGTCCTCCAGCAGTGCAGAGTATTTCAGGAGAGGAGAGTTATAGAGGAAGGAGCAGAGTCCTCCAGCAGAGTATTTCAGGAGAGGAGAGTTATAGAGGAAGGAGCAGAGTCCTCCAGCAGAGCAGAGTATTTCAGGAGAGGAGAGTTATAGAGGAAGGAGCAGAGTCCTCCGGCAGAGCCGAGTATTTCAGGAGAGGAGAGTTATAGTGGGAGGAGCAGAGTCCTCCAGCAGTGCAGAGTATTTCAGGAGAGGAGAGTTATAGAGGAAGGAGCAGAGTCCTCCAGCAGAGCAGAGTATTTCAGGAGAGGAGAGTTATAGAGGAAGGAGCAGAGTCCTCCAGCAGAGCAGAGTATTTCAGGAGAGGAGAGTTATAGAGGAAGGAGCAGAGTCCTCCAGCAGTGCAGAGTATTTCAGGAGAGGAGAGTTATAGAGGAAGGAGCAGAGTCCTCCAGCAGAGTATTTCAGGAGAGGAGAGTTATAGTGGGAGGAGCAGAGTCCTCCAGCAGTGCAGAGTATTTCAGGAGAGGAGAGTTATAGAGGAAGGAGCAGAGTCCTCCAGCAGAGCAGAGTATTTCAGGAGAGGAGAGTTATAGAGGAAGGAGCAGAGTCCTCCAGCAGAGCAGAGTATTTCAGGAGAGGAGAGTTATAGAGGAAGGAGCAGAGTCCTCCAGCAGTGCAGAGTATTTCAGGAGAGGAGAGTTATAGAGGAAGGAGCAGAGTCCTCCAGCAGAGCAGAGTATTTCAGGAGAGGAGAGTTATAGAGGAAGGAGCAGAGTCCTCCAGCAGAGCAGAGTATTTCAGGAGAGGAGAGTTATAGAGGAAGGAGCAGAGTCCTCCAGCAGTGCAGAGTATTTCAGGAGAGGAGAGTTATAGAGGAAGGAGCAGAGTCCTCCAGCAGAGTATTTCAGGAGAGGAGAGTTATAGAGGAAGGAGCAGAGTCCTCCAGCAGAGCAGAGTATTTCAGGAGAGGAGAGTTATAGAGGAAGGAGCAGAGTCCTCCAGCAGTGCAGAGTATTTCAGGAGAGGAGAGTTATAGAGGAAGGAGCAGAGTCCTCCAGCAGAGTATTTCAGGAGAGGAGAGTTATAGAGGAAGGAGCAGAGTCCTCCAGCAGAGCAGAGTATTTCAGGAGAGGAGAGTTATAGAGGAAGGAGCAGAGTCCTCCGGCAGAGCCGAGTATTTCAGGAGAGGAGAGTTATAGTGGGAGGAGCAGAGTCCTCCAGCAGTGCAGAGTATTTCAGGAGAGGAGAGTTATAGAGGAAGGAGCAGAGTCCTCCAGCAGAGCAGAGTATTTCAGGAGAGGAGAGTTATAGAGGAAGGAGCAGAGTCCTCCAGCAGAGCAGAGTATTTCAGGAGAGGAGAGTTATAGAGGAAGGAGCAGAGTCCTCCAGCAGTGCAGAGTATTTCAGGAGAGGAGAGTTATAGAGGAAGGAGCAGAGTCCTCCAGCAGAGTATTTCAGGAGAGGAGAGTTATAGAGGAAGGAGCAGAGTCCTCCAGCAGAGCAGAGTATTTCAGGAGAGGAGAGTTATAGAGGAAGGAGCAGAGTCCTCCAGCAGAGCAGAGTATTTCAGGAGAGGAGAGTTATAGAGGAAGGAGCAGAGTCCTCCGGCAGAGCCGAGTATTTCAGGAGAGGAGAGTTATAGAGGAAGGAGCAGAGTCCTCCAGCAGTGCAGAGTATTTCAGGAGAGGAGAGTTATAGAGGAAGGAGCAGAGTCCTCCAGCAGAGCAGAGTATTTCAGGAGAGGAGAGTTATAGAGGAAGGAGCAGAGTCCTCCAGCAGAGCCGAGTATTTCAGGAGAGGAGAGTTATAGAGGAAGGAGCAGAGTCCTCCAGCAGTGCAGAGTATTTCAGGAGAGGAGAGTTATAGTGGGAGGAGCAGAGTCCTCCAGCAGAGCCGAGTATTTCAGGAGAGGAGAGTTATAGAGGAAGGAGCAGAGTCCTCCAGCAGTGCAAAGTATTTCAGGAGAGGAGAGTTATAGTGGGAGGAGCAGAGTCCTCCAGCAGAGCAGAGTATTTCAGGAGAGGAGAGTTATAGAGGAAGGAGCAGAGTCCTCCGGCAGAGCCGAGTATTTCAGGAGAGGAGAGTTATAGAGGAAGGAGCAGAGTCCTCCAGCAGTGCAGAGTATTTCAGGAGAGGAGAGTTATAGAGGAAGGAGCAGAGTCCTCCAGCAGAGCCGAGTATTTCAGGAGAGGAGAGTTATAGAGGAAGGAGCAGAGTCCTCCAGCAGTGCAGAGTATTTCAGGAGAGGAGAGTTATAGTGGGAGGAGCAGAGTTCTCCAGCAGTGCAGAGTATTTCAGGAGAGGAGAGTTATAGAGGAAGGAGCAGAGTCCTCCAGCAGTGCAGAGTATTTCAGGAGAGGAGAGTTATAGTGGGAGGAGCAGAGTCCTCCAGCAGAGCAGAGTATTTCAGGAGAGGAGAGTTATAGAGGAAGGAGCAGAGTCCTCCAGCAGAGCAGAGTATTTCAGGAGAGGAGAGTTATAGAGGAAGGAGCAGAGTCCTCCAGCAGTGCAGAGTATTTCAGGAGAGGAGAGTTATAGAGGAAGGAGCAGAGTCCTCCAGCAGAGTATTTCAGGAGAGGAGAGTTATAGAGGAAGGAGCAGAGTCCTCCAGCAGAGCAGAGTATTTCAGGAGAGGAGAGTTATAGAGGAAGGAGCAGAGTCCTCCGGCAGAGCCGAGTATTTCAGGAGAGGAGAGTTATAGAGGAAGGAGCAGAGTCCTCCAGCAGAGCAGAGTATTTCAGGAGAGGAGAGTTATAGAGGAAGGAGCAGAGTCCTCCAGCAGAGCAGAGTATTTCAGGAGAGGAGAGTTATAGAGGAAGGAGCAGAGTCCTCCAGCAGAGCAGAGTATTTCAGGAGAGGAGAGTTATAGAGGAAGGAGCAGAGTCCTCCAGCAGAGCAGAGTATTTCAGGAGAGGAGAGTTATAGAGGAAGGAGCAGAGTCCTCCAGCAGTGCAGAGTATTTCAGGAGAGGAGAGTTATAGAGGAAGGAGCAGAGTCCTCCAGCAGAGCAGAGTATTTCAGGAGAGGAGAGTTATAGAGGAAGGAGCAGAGTCCTCCAGCAGAGCAGAGTATTTCAGGAGAGGAGAGTTATAGAGGAAGGAGCAGAGTCCTCCAGCAGTGCAGAGTATTTCAGGAGAGGAGAGTTATAGAGGAAGGAGCAGAGTCCTCCAGCAGAGTATTTCAGGAGAGGAGAGTTATAGAGGAAGGAGCAGAGTCCTCCAGCAGAGCAGAGTATTTCAGGAGAGGAGAGTTATAGAGGAAGGAGCAGAGTCCTCCGGCAGAGCCGAGTATTTCAGGAGAGGAGAGTTATAGTGGGAGGAGCAGAGTCCTCCAGCAGAGCCGAGTATTTCAGGAGAGGAGAGTTATAGAGGAAGGAGCAGAGTCCTCCAGCAGTGCAAAGTATTTCAGGAGAGGAGAGTTATAGTGGGAGGAGCAGAGTCCTCCAGCAGAGCAGAGTATTTCAGGAGAGGAGAGTTATAGAGGAAGGAGCAGAGTCCTCCGGCAGAGCCGAGTATTTCAGGAGAGGAGAGTTATAGAGGAAGGAGCAGAGTCCTCCAGCAGTGCAGAGTATTTCAGGAGAGGAGAGTTATAGAGGAAGGAGCAGAGTCCTCCAGCAGAGCCGAGTATTTCAGGAGAGGAGAGTTATAGAGGAAGGAGCAGAGTCCTCCAGCAGTGCAGAGTATTTCAGGAGAGGAGAGTTATAGTGGGAGGAGCAGAGTTCTCCAGCAGTGCAGAGTATTTCAGGAGAGGAGAGTTATAGAGGAAGGAGCAGAGTCCTCCAGCAGTGCAGAGTATTTCAGGAGAGGAGAGTTATAGTGGGAGGAGCAGAGTCCTCCAGCAGAGCAGAGTATTTCAGGAGAGGAGAGTTATAGAGGAAGGAGCAGAGTCCTCCAGCAGAGCAGAGTATTTCAGGAGAGGAGAGTTATAGAGGAAGGAGCAGAGTCCTCCAGCAGTGCAGAGTATTTCAGGAGAGGAGAGTTATAGAGGAAGGAGCAGAGTCCTCCAGCAGAGTATTTCAGGAGAGGAGAGTTATAGAGGAAGGAGCAGAGTCCTCCAGCAGAGCAGAGTATTTCAGGAGAGGAGAGTTATAGAGGAAGGAGCAGAGTCCTCCGGCAGAGCCGAGTATTTCAGGAGAGGAGAGTTATAGAGGAAGGAGCAGAGTCCTCCAGCAGAGCAGAGTATTTCAGGAGAGGAGAGTTATAGAGGAAGGAGCAGAGTCCTCCAGCAGAGCAGAGTATTTCAGGAGAGGAGAGTTATAGAGGAAGGAGCAGAGTCCTCCAGCAGAGCAGAGTATTTCAGGAGAGGAGAGTTATAGAGGAAGGAGCAGAGTCCTCCAGCAGAGCAGAGTATTTCAGGAGAGGAGAGTTATAGAGGAAGGAGCAGAGTCCTCCAGCAGTGCAGAGTATTTCAGGAGAGGAGAGTTATAGAGGAAGGAGCAGAGTCCTCCAGCAGAGCAGAGTATTTCAGGAGAGGAGAGTTATAGAGGAAGGAGCAGAGTCCTCCAGCAGAGCAGAGTATTTCAGGAGAGGAGAGTTATAGAGGAAGGAGCAGAGTCCTCCAGCAGTGCAGAGTATTTCAGGAGAGGAGAGTTATAGAGGAAGGAGCAGAGTCCTCCAGCAGAGTATTTCAGGAGAGGAGAGTTATAGAGGAAGGAGCAGAGTCCTCCAGCAGAGCAGAGTATTTCAGGAGAGGAGAGTTATAGAGGAAGGAGCAGAGTCCTCCGGCAGAGCCGAGTATTTCAGGAGAGGAGAGTTATAGTGGGAGGAGCAGAGTCCTCCAGCAGTGCAGAGTATTTCAGGAGAGGAGAGTTATAGAGGAAGGAGCAGAGTCCTCCAGCAGAGCAGAGTATTTCAGGAGAGGAGAGTTATAGAGGAAGGAGCAGAGTCCTCCGGCAGAGCCGAGTATTTCAGGAGAGGAGAGTTATAGTGGGAGGAGCAGAGTCCTCCAGCAGTGCAGAGTATTTCAGGAGAGGAGAGTTATAGAGGAAGGAGCAGAGTCCTCCAGCAGAGCAGAGTATTTCAGGAGAGGAGAGTTATAGAGGAAGGAGCAGAGTCCTCCAGCAGTGCAGAGTATTTCAGGAGAGGAGAGTTATAGAGGAAGGAGCAGAGTCCTCCAGCAGAGCAGAGTATTTCAGGAGAGGAGAGTTATAGAGGAAGGAGCAGAGTCCTCCAGCAGAGCAGAGTATTTCAGGAGAGGAGAGTTATAGAGGAAGGAGCAGAGTCCTCCAGCAGAGCAGAGTATTTCAGGAGAGGAGAGTTATAGAGGAAGGAGCAGAGTCCTCCAGCAGAGCAGAGTATTTCAGGAGAGGAGAGTTATAGAGGAAGGAGCAGAGTCCTCCAGCAGAGCAGAGTATTTCAGGAGAGGAGAGTTATAGAGGAAGGAGCAGAGTCCTCCAGCAGAGCAGAGTATTTCAGGAGAGGAGAGTTATAGAGGAAGGAGCAGAGTCCTCCAGCAGTGCAGAGTATTTCAGGAGAGGAGAGTTATAGAGGAAGGAGCAGAGTCCTCCAGCAGAGCAGAGTATTTCAGGAGAGGAGAGTTATAGAGGAAGGAGCAGAGTCCTCCAGCAGTGCAGAGTATTTCAGGAGAGGAGAGTTATAGAGGAAGGAGCAGAGTCCTCCAGCAGAGCAGAGTATTTCAGGAGAGGAGAGTTATAGAGGAAGGAGCAGAGTCCTCCAGCAGAGCAGAGTATTTCAGGAGAGGAGAGTTATAGAGGAAGGAGCAGAGTCCTCCAGCAGAGCAGAGTATTTCAGGAGAGGAGAGTTATAGAGGAAGGAGCAGAGTCCTCCAGCAGTGCAGAGTATTTCAGGAGAAGAGAGTTATAGAGGAAGGAGTAGAGTCCTCCAGCAGTGCAGAGTATTTCAGGAGAGGAGAGTTAAAGAAGAAGGAGCAGAGTCCTCCAGCAGAACAGAGTATTTCAGGAGAGGAGAGTTATAGAGGAAGGAGCAGAGTCCTCCAGCAGAGCAGAGTATTTCAGGAGAGGAGAGTTATAGAGGAAGGAGCAGAGTCCTCCAGCAGTGCAGAGTATTTCAGGAGAGGAGAGTTATAGAGGAAGGAGCAGAGTCCTCCAGCAGAGTATTTCAGGAGAGGAGAGTTATAGAGGAAGGAGCAGAGTCCTCCAGCAGAGCAGAGTATTTCAGGAGAGGAGAGTTATAGAGGAAGGAGCAGAGTCCTCCGGCAGAGCCGAGTATTTCAGGAGAGGAGAGTTATAGTGGGAGGAGCAGAGTCCTCCAGCAGTGCAGAGTATTTCAGGAGAGGAGAGTTATAGAGGAAGGAGCAGAGTCCTCCAGCAGAGCAGAGTATTTCAGGAGAGGAGAGTTATAGAGGAAGGAGCAGAGTCCTCCAGCAGAGCAGAGTATTTCAGGAGAGGAGAGTTATAGAGGAAGGAGCAGAGTCCTCCAGCAGTGCAGAGTATTTCAGGAGAGGAGAGTTATAGAGGAAGGAGCAGAGTCCTCCAGCAGAGTATTTCAGGAGAGGAGAGTTATAGTGGGAGGAGCAGAGTCCTCCAGCAGTGCAGAGTATTTCAGGAGAGGAGAGTTATAGAGGAAGGAGCAGAGTCCTCCAGCAGAGCAGAGTATTTCAGGAGAGGAGAGTTATAGAGGAAGGAGCAGAGTCCTCCAGCAGAGCAGAGTATTTCAGGAGAGGAGAGTTATAGAGGAAGGAGCAGAGTCCTCCAGCAGTGCAGAGTATTTCAGGAGAGGAGAGTTATAGAGGAAGGAGCAGAGTCCTCCAGCAGAGCAGAGTATTTCAGGAGAGGAGAGTTATAGAGGAAGGAGCAGAGTCCTCCAGCAGAGCAGAGTATTTCAGGAGAGGAGAGTTATAGAGGAAGGAGCAGAGTCCTCCAGCAGTGCAGAGTATTTCAGGAGAGGAGAGTTATAGAGGAAGGAGCAGAGTCCTCCAGCAGAGTATTTCAGGAGAGGAGAGTTATAGAGGAAGGAGCAGAGTCCTCCAGCAGAGCAGAGTATTTCAGGAGAGGAGAGTTATAGAGGAAGGAGCAGAGTCCTCCAGCAGTGCAGAGTATTTCAGGAGAGGAGAGTTATAGAGGAAGGAGCAGAGTCCTCCAGCAGAGTATTTCAGGAGAGGAGAGTTATAGAGGAAGGAGCAGAGTCCTCCAGCAGAGCAGAGTATTTCAGGAGAGGAGAGTTATAGAGGAAGGAGCAGAGTCCTCCGGCAGAGCCGAGTATTTCAGGAGAGGAGAGTTATAGTGGGAGGAGCAGAGTCCTCCAGCAGTGCAGAGTATTTCAGGAGAGGAGAGTTATAGAGGAAGGAGCAGAGTCCTCCAGCAGAGCAGAGTATTTCAGGAGAGGAGAGTTATAGAGGAAGGAGCAGAGTCCTCCAGCAGAGCAGAGTATTTCAGGAGAGGAGAGTTATAGAGGAAGGAGCAGAGTCCTCCAGCAGTGCAGAGTATTTCAGGAGAGGAGAGTTATAGAGGAAGGAGCAGAGTCCTCCAGCAGAGTATTTCAGGAGAGGAGAGTTATAGAGGAAGGAGCAGAGTCCTCCAGCAGAGCAGAGTATTTCAGGAGAGGAGAGTTATAGAGGAAGGAGCAGAGTCCTCCAGCAGAGCAGAGTATTTCAGGAGAGGAGAGTTATAGAGGAAGGAGCAGAGTCCTCCGGCAGAGCCGAGTATTTCAGGAGAGGAGAGTTATAGAGGAAGGAGCAGAGTCCTCCAGCAGTGCAGAGTATTTCAGGAGAGGAGAGTTATAGAGGAAGGAGCAGAGTCCTCCAGCAGAGCAGAGTATTTCAGGAGAGGAGAGTTATAGAGGAAGGAGCAGAGTCCTCCAGCAGAGCAGAGTATTTCAGGAGAGGAGAGTTATAGAGGAAGGAGCAGAGTCCTCCAGCAGAGCCGAGTATTTCAGGAGAGGAGAGTTATAGAGGAAGGAGCAGAGTCCTCCAGCAGTGCAGAGTATTTCAGGAGAGGAGAGTTATAGTGGGAGGAGCAGAGTCCTCCAGCAGAGCCGAGTATTTCAGGAGAGGAGAGTTATAGAGGAAGGAGCAGAGTCCTCCAGCAGTGCAAAGTATTTCAGGAGAGGAGAGTTATAGTGGGAGGAGCAGAGTCCTCCAGCAGAGCAGAGTATTTCAGGAGAGGAGAGTTATAGAGGAAGGAGCAGAGTCCTCCGGCAGAGCCGAGTATTTCAGGAGAGGAGAGTTATAGAGGAAGGAGCAGAGTCCTCCAGCAGTGCAGAGTATTTCAGGAGAGGAGAGTTATAGAGGAAGGAGCAGAGTCCTCCAGCAGAGCAGAGTATTTCAGGAGAGGAGAGTTATAGAGGAAGGAGCAGAGTCCTCCAGCAGAGCAGAGTATTTCAGGAGAGGAGAGTTATAGAGGAAGGAGCAGAGTCCTCCAGCAGAGCCGAGTATTTCAGGAGAGGAGAGTTATAGAGGAAGGAGCAGAGTCCTCCAGCAGTGCAGAGTATTTCAGGAGAGGAGAGTTATAGTGGGAGGAGCAGAGTTCTCCAGCAGTGCAGAGTATTTCAGGAGAGGAGAGTTATAGAGGAAGGAGCAGAGTCCTCCAGCAGTGCAGAGTATTTCAGGAGAGGAGAGTTATAGTGGGAGGAGCAGAGTCCTCCAGCAGAGCAGAGTATTTCAGGAGAGGAGAGTTATAGAGGAAGGAGCAGAGTCCTCCAGCAGAGCAGAGTATTTCAGGAGAGGAGAGTTATAGAGGAAGGAGCAGAGTCCTCCAGCAGTGCAGAGTATTTCAGGAGAGGAGAGTTATAGAGGAAGGAGCAGAGTCCTCCAGCAGAGTATTTCAGGAGAGGAGAGTTATAGAGGAAGGAGCAGAGTCCTCCAGCAGAGCAGAGTATTTCAGGAGAGGAGAGTTATAGAGGAAGGAGCAGAGTCCTCCGGCAGAGCCGAGTATTTCAGGAGAGGAGAGTTATAGAGGAAGGAGCAGAGTCCTCCAGCAGAGCAGAGTATTTCAGGAGAGGAGAGTTATAGAGGAAGGAGCAGAGTCCTCCAGCAGAGCAGAGTATTTCAGGAGAGGAGAGTTATAGAGGAAGGAGCAGAGTCCTCCAGCAGAGCAGAGTATTTCAGGAGAGGAGAGTTATAGAGGAAGGAGCAGAGTCCTCCAGCAGAGCAGAGTATTTCAGGAGAGGAGAGTTATAGAGGAAGGAGCAGAGTCCTCCAGCAGTGCAGAGTATTTCAGGAGAGGAGAGTTATAGAGGAAGGAGCAGAGTCCTCCAGCAGAGCAGAGTATTTCAGGAGAGGAGAGTTATAGAGGAAGGAGCAGAGTCCTCCAGCAGAGCAGAGTATTTCAGGAGAGGAGAGTTATAGAGGAAGGAGCAGAGTCCTCCAGCAGTGCAGAGTATTTCAGGAGAGGAGAGTTATAGAGGAAGGAGCAGAGTCCTCCAGCAGAGTATTTCAGGAGAGGAGAGTTATAGAGGAAGGAGCAGAGTCCTCCAGCAGAGCAGAGTATTTCAGGAGAGGAGAGTTATAGAGGAAGGAGCAGAGTCCTCCGGCAGAGCCGAGTATTTCAGGAGAGGAGAGTTATAGTGGGAGGAGCAGAGTCCTCCAGCAGTGCAGAGTATTTCAGGAGAGGAGAGTTATAGAGGAAGGAGCAGAGTCCTCCAGCAGAGCAGAGTATTTCAGGAGAGGAGAGTTATAGAGGAAGGAGCAGAGTCCTCCGGCAGAGCCGAGTATTTCAGGAGAGGAGAGTTATAGTGGGAGGAGCAGAGTCCTCCAGCAGTGCAGAGTATTTCAGGAGAGGAGAGTTATAGAGGAAGGAGCAGAGTCCTCCAGCAGAGCAGAGTATTTCAGGAGAGGAGAGTTATAGAGGAAGGAGCAGAGTCCTCCAGCAGTGCAGAGTATTTCAGGAGAGGAGAGTTATAGAGGAAGGAGCAGAGTCCTCCAGCAGAGCAGAGTATTTCAGGAGAGGAGAGTTATAGAGGAAGGAGCAGAGTCCTCCAGCAGAGCAGAGTATTTCAGGAGAGGAGAGTTATAGAGGAAGGAGCAGAGTCCTCCAGCAGAGCAGAGTATTTCAGGAGAGGAGAGTTATAGAGGAAGGAGCAGAGTCCTCCAGCAGAGCAGAGTATTTCAGGAGAGGAGAGTTATAGAGGAAGGAGCAGAGTCCTCCAGCAGAGCAGAGTATTTCAGGAGAGGAGAGTTATAGAGGAAGGAGCAGAGTCCTCCAGCAGAGCAGAGTATTTCAGGAGAGGAGAGTTATAGAGGAAGGAGCAGAGTCCTCCAGCAGTGCAGAGTATTTCAGGAGAGGAGAGTTATAGAGGAAGGAGCAGAGTCCTCCAGCAGAGCAGAGTATTTCAGGAGAGGAGAGTTATAGAGGAAGGAGCAGAGTCCTCCAGCAGTGCAGAGTATTTCAGGAGAGGAGAGTTATAGAGGAAGGAGCAGAGTCCTCCAGCAGAGCAGAGTATTTCAGGAGAGGAGAGTTATAGAGGAAGGAGCAGAGTCCTCCAGCAGAGCAGAGTATTTCAGGAGAGGAGAGTTATAGAGGAAGGAGCAGAGTCCTCCAGCAGAGCAGAGTATTTCAGGAGAGGAGAGTTATAGAGGAAGGAGCAGAGTCCTCCAGCAGTGCAGAGTATTTCAGGAGAAGAGAGTTATAGAGGAAGGAGTAGAGTCCTCCAGCAGTGCAGAGTATTTCAGGAGAGGAGAGTTAAAGAAGAAGGAGCAGAGTCCTCCAGCAGAACAGAGTATTTCAGGAGAGGAGAGTTATAGAGGAAGGAGCAGAGTCCTCCAGCAGAGCAGAGTATTTCAGGAGAGGAGAGTTATAGAGGAAGGAGCAGAGTCCTCCAGCAGAGCAGAGTATTTCAGGAGAGGAGAGTTATAGAGGAAGGAGCAGAGTCCTCCAGCAGTGCAGAGTATTTCAGGAGAGGAGAGTTATAGAGGAAGGAGCAGAGTCCTCCAGCAGAGTATTTCAGGAGAGGAGAGTTATAGAGGAAGGAGCAGAGTCCTCCAGCAGAGCAGAGTATTTCAGGAGAGGAGAGTTATAGAGGAAGGAGCAGAGTCCTCCGGCAGAGCCGAGTATTTCAGGAGAGGAGAGTTATAGAGGAAGGAGCAGAGTCCTCCAGCAGAGCAGAGTATTTCAGGAGAGGAGAGTTATAGAGGAAGGAGCAGAGTCCTCCAGCAGAGCAGAGTATTTCAGGAGAGGAGAGTTATAGAGGAAGGAGCAGAGTCCTCCAGCAGAGCAGAGTATTTCAGGAGAGGAGAGTTATAGAGGAAGGAGCAGAGTCCTCCAGCAGAGCAGAGTATTTCAGGAGAGGAGAGTTATAGAGGAAGGAGCAGAGTCCTCCAGCAGAGCAGAGTATTTCAGGAGAGGAGAGTTATAGAGGAAGGAGCAGAGTCCTCCAGCAGAGCAGAGTATTTCAGGAGAGGAGAGTTATAGAGGAAGGAGCAGAGTCCTCCAGCAGAGCAGAGTATTTCAGGAGAGGAGAGTTATAGAGGAAGGAGCAGAGTCCTCCAGCAGTGCAGAGTATTTCAGGAGAGGAGAGTTATAGAGGAAGGAGCAGAGTCCTCCAGCAGAGCAGAGTATTTCAGGAGAGGAGAGTTATAGAGGAAGGAGCAGAGTCCTCCAGCAGAGCAGAGTATTTCAGGAGAGGAGAGTTATAGAGGAAGGAGCAGAGTCCTCCAGCAGTGCAGAGTATTTCAGGAGAGGAGAGTTATAGTGGGAGGAGCAGAGTCCTCCAGCAGAGCAGAGTATTTCAGGAGAGGAGAGTTATAGAGGAAGGAGCAGAGTCCTCCAGCAGAGCAGAGTATTTCAGGAGAGGAGAGTTATAGAGGAAGGAGCAGAGTCCTCCAGCAGTGCAGAGTATTTCAGGAGAGGAGAGTTATAGAGGAAGGAGCAGAGTCCTCCAGCAGAGCAGAGTATTTCAGGAGAGGAGAGTTATAGAGGAAGGAGCAGAGTCCTCCAGCAGAGCAGAGTATTTCAGGAGAGGAGAGTTATAGAGGAAGGAGCAGAGTCCTCCAGCAGAGCAGAGTATTTCAGGAGAGGAGAGTTATAGAGGAAGGAGCAGAGTCCTCCAGCAGAGCAGAGTATTTCAGGAGAGGAGAGTTATAGAGGAAGGAGCAGAGTCCTCCAGCAGAGCAGAGTATTTCAGGAGAGGAGAGTTATAGAGGAAGGAGCAGAGTCCTCCAGCAGAGCAGAGTATTTCAGGAGAGGAGAGTTATAGAGGAAGGAGCAGAGTCCTCCAGCAGTGCAGAGTATTTCAGGAGAGGAGAGTTATAGAGGAAGGAGCAGAGTCCTCCAGCAGAGCAGAGTATTTCAGGAGAGGAGAGTTATAGAGGAAGGAGCAGAGTCCTCCAGCAGTGCAGAGTATTTCAGGAGAGGAGAATTATAGAGGAAGGAGCAGAGTCCTCCAGCAGAGCAGAGTATTTCAGGAGAGGAGAGTTATAGAGGAAGGAGCAGAGTCCTCCAGCAGAGCAGAGTATTTCAGGAGAGGAGAGTTATAGAGGAAGGAGCAGAGTCCTCCAGCAGTGCAGAGTATTTCAGGAGAAGAGAGTTATAGAGGAAGGAGTAGAGTCCTCCAGCAGTGCAGAGTATTTCAGGAGAGGAGAGTTAAAGAGGAAGGAGCAGAGTCCTCCAGCAGAACAGAGTATTTCAGGAGAGGAGAGTTATAGAGGAAGGAGCAGAGTCCTCCAGCAGAGCAGAGTATTTCAGGAGAGGAGAGTTATAGAGGAAGGAGCAGAGTCCTCCAGCAGAGCAGAGTATTTCAGGAGAGGAGAGTTATAGAGGAAGGAGCAGAGTCCTCCAGCAGTGCAGAGTATTTCAGGAGAGGAGAGTTATAGAGGAAGGAGCAGAGTCCTCCAGCAGAGTATTTCAGGAGAGGAGAGTTATAGAGGAAGGAGCAGAGTCCTCCAGCAGAGCAGAGTATTTCAGGAGAGGAGAGTTATAGAGGAAGGAGCAGAGTCCTCCGGCAGAGCCGAGTATTTCAGGAGAGGAGAGTTATAGAGGAAGGAGCAGAGTCCTCCAGCAGAGCAGAGTATTTCAGGAGAGGAGAGTTATAGAGGAAGGAGCAGAGTCCTCCAGCAGAGCAGAGTATTTCAGGAGAGGAGAGTTATAGAGGAAGGAGCAGAGTCCTCCAGCAGAGCAGAGTATTTCAGGAGAGGAGAGTTATAGAGGAAGGAGCAGAGTCCTCCAGCAGTGCAGAGTATTTCAGGAGAGGAGAGTTATAGAGGAAGGAGCAGAGTCCTCCAGCAGAGCAGAGTATTTCAGGAGAGGAGAGTTATAGAGGAAGGAGCAGAGTCCTCCAGCAGAGCAGAGTATTTCAGGAGAGGAGAGTTATAGAGGAAGGAGCAGAGTCCTCCAGCAGAGCAGAGTATTTCAGGAGAGGAGAGTTATAGAGGAAGGAGCAGAGTCCTCCGGCAGAGCCGAGTATTTCAGGAGAGGAGAGTTATAGTGGGAGGAGCAGAGTCCTCCAGCAGTGCAGAGTATTTCAGGAGAGGAGAGTTATAGAGGAAGGAGCAGAGTCCTCCAGCAGAGCAGAGTATTTCAGGAGAGGAGAGTTATAGAGGAAGGAGCAGAGTCCTCCAGCAGAGCAGAGTATTTCAGGAGAGGAGAGTTATAGAGGAAGGAGCAGAGTCCTCCAGCAGTGCAGAGTATTTCAGGAGAGGAGAGTTATAGAGGAAGGAGCAGAGTCCTCCAGCAGAGCAGAGTATTTCAGGAGAGGAGAGTTATAGAGGAAGGAGCAGAGTCCTCCAGCAGAGCAGAGTATTTCAGGAGAGGAGAGTTATAGAGGAAGGAGCAGAGTCCTCCAGCAGAGTATTTCAGGAGAGGAGAGTTATAGAGGAAGGAGCAGAGTCCTCCAGCAGAGCAGAGTATTTCAGGAGAGGAGAGTTATAGAGGAAGGAGCAGAGTCCTCCAGCAGTGCAGAGTATTTCAGGAGAGGAGACTTATAGAGGAAGGAGCAGAGTCCTCCAGCAGAGTATTTCAGGAGAGGAGAGTTATAGAGGAAGGAGCAGAGTCCTCCAGCAGAGCAGAGTATTTCAGGAGAGGACAGTTATAGAGGAAGGAGCAGAGTCCTCCAGCAGGGCAGAGTATTTCAGGAGAGGAGAGTTATAGAGGAAGGAGCAGAGTCCTCCAGCAGTGCAGAGTATTTCAGGAGAGGAGAGTTATAGAGGAAGGAGCAGAGTCCTCCAGCAGAGTATTTCAGGAGAGGAGAGTTATAGAGGAAGGAGCAGAGTCCTCCAGCAGAGCAGAGTATTTCAGGAGAGGAGAGTTATAGAGGAAGGAGCAGAGTCCTCCAGCAGTGCAGAGTATTTCAGGAGAGGAGAGTTATAGAGGAAGGAGCAGAGTCCTCCAGCAGAGTATTTCAGGAGAGGAGAGTTATAGAGGAAGGAGCAGAGTCCTCCAGCAGAGCAGAGTATTTCAGGAGAGGAGAGTTATAGAGGAAGGAGCAGAGTCCTCCGGCAGAGCCGAGTATTTCAGGAGAGGAGAGTTATAGTGGGAGGAGCAGAGTCCTCCAGCAGTGCAGAGTATTTCAGGAGAGGAGAGTTATAGAGGAAGGAGCAGAGTCCTCCAGCAGAGCAGAGTATTTCAGGAGAGGAGAGTTATAGAGGAAGGAGCAGAGTCCTCCAGCAGAGCAGAGTATTTCAGGAGAGGAGAGTTATAGAGGAAGGAGCAGAGTCCTCCAGCAGTGCAGAGTATTTCAGGAGAGGAGAGTTATAGAGGAAGGAGCAGAGTCCTCCAGCAGAGTATTTCAGGAGAGGAGAGTTATAGTGGGAGGAGCAGAGTCCTCCAGCAGTGCAGAGTATTTCAGGAGAGGAGAGTTATAGAGGAAGGAGCAGAGTCCTCCAGCAGAGCAGAGTATTTCAGGAGAGGAGAGTTATAGAGGAAGGAGCAGAGTCCTCCAGCAGAGCAGAGTATTTCAGGAGAGGAGAGTTATAGAGGAAGGAGCAGAGTCCTCCAGCAGTGCAGAGTATTTCAGGAGAGGAGAGTTATAGAGGAAGGAGCAGAGTCCTCCAGCAGAGCAGAGTATTTCAGGAGAGGAGAGTTATAGAGGAAGGAGCAGAGTCCTCCAGCAGAGCAGAGTATTTCAGGAGAGGAGAGTTATAGAGGAAGGAGCAGAGTCCTCCAGCAGTGCAGAGTATTTCAGGAGAGGAGAGTTATAGAGGAAGGAGCAGAGTCCTCCAGCAGAGTATTTCAGGAGAGGAGAGTTATAGAGGAAGGAGCAGAGTCCTCCAGCAGAGCAGAGTATTTCAGGAGAGGAGAGTTATAGAGGAAGGAGCAGAGTCCTCCAGCAGTGCAGAGTATTTCAGGAGAGGAGAGTTATAGAGGAAGGAGCAGAGTCCTCCAGCAGAGTATTTCAGGAGAGGAGAGTTATAGAGGAAGGAGCAGAGTCCTCCAGCAGAGCAGAGTATTTCAGGAGAGGAGAGTTATAGAGGAAGGAGCAGAGTCCTCCGGCAGAGCCGAGTATTTCAGGAGAGGAGAGTTATAGTGGGAGGAGCAGAGTCCTCCAGCAGTGCAGAGTATTTCAGGAGAGGAGAGTTATAGAGGAAGGAGCAGAGTCCTCCAGCAGAGCAGAGTATTTCAGGAGAGGAGAGTTATAGAGGAAGGAGCAGAGTCCTCCAGCAGAGCAGAGTATTTCAGGAGAGGAGAGTTATAGAGGAAGGAGCAGAGTCCTCCAGCAGTGCAGAGTATTTCAGGAGAGGAGAGTTATAGAGGAAGGAGCAGAGTCCTCCAGCAGAGTATTTCAGGAGAGGAGAGTTATAGAGGAAGGAGCAGAGTCCTCCAGCAGAGCAGAGTATTTCAGGAGAGGAGAGTTATAGAGGAAGGAGCAGAGTCCTCCAGCAGAGCAGAGTATTTCAGGAGAGGAGAGTTATAGAGGAAGGAGCAGAGTCCTCCGGCAGAGCCGAGTATTTCAGGAGAGGAGAGTTATAGAGGAAGGAGCAGAGTCCTCCAGCAGTGCAGAGTATTTCAGGAGAGGAGAGTTATAGAGGAAGGAGCAGAGTCCTCCAGCAGAGCAGAGTATTTCAGGAGAGGAGAGTTATAGAGGAAGGAGCAGAGTCCTCCAGCAGAGCCGAGTATTTCAGGAGAGGAGAGTTATAGAGGAAGGAGCAGAGTCCTCCAGCAGTGCAGAGTATTTCAGGAGAGGAGAGTTATAGTGGGAGGAGCAGAGTCCTCCAGCAGAGCCGAGTATTTCAGGAGAGGAGAGTTATAGAGGAAGGAGCAGAGTCCTCCAGCAGTGCAAAGTATTTCAGGAGAGGAGAGTTATAGTGGGAGGAGCAGAGTCCTCCAGCAGAGCAGAGTATTTCAGGAGAGGAGAGTTATAGAGGAAGGAGCAGAGTCCTCCGGCAGAGCCGAGTATTTCAGGAGAGGAGAGTTATAGAGGAAGGAGCAGAGTCCTCCAGCAGTGCAGAGTATTTCAGGAGAGGAGAGTTATAGAGGAAGGAGCAGAGTCCTCCAGCAGAGCCGAGTATTTCAGGAGAGGAGAGTTATAGAGGAAGGAGCAGAGTCCTCCAGCAGTGCAGAGTATTTCAGGAGAGGAGAGTTATAGTGGGAGGAGCAGAGTTCTCCAGCAGTGCAGAGTATTTCAGGAGAGGAGAGTTATAGAGGAAGGAGCAGAGTCCTCCAGCAGTGCAGAGTATTTCAGGAGAGGAGAGTTATAGTGGGAGGAGCAGAGTCCTCCAGCAGAGCAGAGTATTTCAGGAGAGGAGAGTTATAGAGGAAGGAGCAGAGTCCTCCAGCAGAGCAGAGTATTTCAGGAGAGGAGAGTTATAGAGGAAGGAGCAGAGTCCTCCAGCAGTGCAGAGTATTTCAGGAGAGGAGAGTTATAGAGGAAGGAGCAGAGTCCTCCAGCAGAGTATTTCAGGAGAGGAGAGTTATAGAGGAAGGAGCAGAGTCCTCCAGCAGAGCAGAGTATTTCAGGAGAGGAGAGTTATAGAGGAAGGAGCAGAGTCCTCCGGCAGAGCCGAGTATTTCAGGAGAGGAGAGTTATAGAGGAAGGAGCAGAGTCCTCCAGCAGAGCAGAGTATTTCAGGAGAGGAGAGTTATAGAGGAAGGAGCAGAGTCCTCCAGCAGAGCAGAGTATTTCAGGAGAGGAGAGTTATAGAGGAAGGAGCAGAGTCCTCCAGCAGAGCAGAGTATTTCAGGAGAGGAGAGTTATAGAGGAAGGAGCAGAGTCCTCCAGCAGAGCAGAGTATTTCAGGAGAGGAGAGTTATAGAGGAAGGAGCAGAGTCCTCCAGCAGTGCAGAGTATTTCAGGAGAGGAGAGTTATAGAGGAAGGAGCAGAGTCCTCCAGCAGAGCAGAGTATTTCAGGAGAGGAGAGTTATAGAGGAAGGAGCAGAGTCCTCCAGCAGAGCAGAGTATTTCAGGAGAGGAGAGTTATAGAGGAAGGAGCAGAGTCCTCCAGCAGTGCAGAGTATTTCAGGAGAGGAGAGTTATAGAGGAAGGAGCAGAGTCCTCCAGCAGAGTATTTCAGGAGAGGAGAGTTATAGAGGAAGGAGCAGAGTCCTCCAGCAGAGCAGAGTATTTCAGGAGAGGAGAGTTATAGAGGAAGGAGCAGAGTCCTCCGGCAGAGCCGAGTATTTCAGGAGAGGAGAGTTATAGTGGGAGGAGCAGAGTCCTCCAGCAGTGCAGAGTATTTCAGGAGAGGAGAGTTATAGAGGAAGGAGCAGAGTCCTCCAGCAGAGCAGAGTATTTCAGGAGAGGAGAGTTATAGAGGAAGGAGCAGAGTCCTCCGGCAGAGCCGAGTATTTCAGGAGAGGAGAGTTATAGTGGGAGGAGCAGAGTCCTCCAGCAGTGCAGAGTATTTCAGGAGAGGAGAGTTATAGAGGAAGGAGCAGAGTCCTCCAGCAGAGCAGAGTATTTCAGGAGAGGAGAGTTATAGAGGAAGGAGCAGAGTCCTCCAGCAGTGCAGAGTATTTCAGGAGAGGAGAGTTATAGAGGAAGGAGCAGAGTCCTCCAGCAGAGCAGAGTATTTCAGGAGAGGAGAGTTATAGAGGAAGGAGCAGAGTCCTCCAGCAGAGCAGAGTATTTCAGGAGAGGAGAGTTATAGAGGAAGGAGCAGAGTCCTCCAGCAGAGCAGAGTATTTCAGGAGAGGAGAGTTATAGAGGAAGGAGCAGAGTCCTCCAGCAGAGCAGAGTATTTCAGGAGAGGAGAGTTATAGAGGAAGGAGCAGAGTCCTCCAGCAGAGCAGAGTATTTCAGGAGAGGAGAGTTATAGAGGAAGGAGCAGAGTCCTCCAGCAGAGCAGAGTATTTCAGGAGAGGAGAGTTATAGAGGAAGGAGCAGAGTCCTCCAGCAGTGCAGAGTATTTCAGGAGAGGAGAGTTATAGAGGAAGGAGCAGAGTCCTCCAGCAGAGCAGAGTATTTCAGGAGAGGAGAGTTATAGAGGAAGGAGCAGAGTCCTCCAGCAGTGCAGAGTATTTCAGGAGAGGAGAGTTATAGAGGAAGGAGCAGAGTCCTCCAGCAGAGCAGAGTATTTCAGGAGAGGAGAGTTATAGAGGAAGGAGCAGAGTCCTCCAGCAGAGCAGAGTATTTCAGGAGAGGAGAGTTATAGAGGAAGGAGCAGAGTCCTCCAGCAGAGCAGAGTATTTCAGGAGAGGAGAGTTATAGAGGAAGGAGCAGAGTCCTCCAGCAGTGCAGAGTATTTCAGGAGAAGAGAGTTATAGAGGAAGGAGTAGAGTCCTCCAGCAGTGCAGAGTATTTCAGGAGAGGAGAGTTAAAGAAGAAGGAGCAGAGTCCTCCAGCAGAACAGAGTATTTCAGGAGAGGAGAGTTATAGAGGAAGGAGCAGAGTCCTCCAGCAGAGCAGAGTATTTCAGGAGAGGAGAGTTATAGAGGAAGGAGCAGAGTCCTCCAGCAGTGCAGAGTATTTCAGGAGAGGAGAGTTATAGAGGAAGGAGCAGAGTCCTCCAGCAGAGTATTTCAGGAGAGGAGAGTTATAGAGGAAGGAGCAGAGTCCTCCAGCAGAGCAGAGTATTTCAGGAGAGGAGAGTTATAGAGGAAGGAGCAGAGTCCTCCGGCAGAGCCGAGTATTTCAGGAGAGGAGAGTTATAGTGGGAGGAGCAGAGTCCTCCAGCAGTGCAGAGTATTTCAGGAGAGGAGAGTTATAGAGGAAGGAGCAGAGTCCTCCAGCAGAGCAGAGTATTTCAGGAGAGGAGAGTTATAGAGGAAGGAGCAGAGTCCTCCAGCAGAGCAGAGTATTTCAGGAGAGGAGAGTTATAGAGGAAGGAGCAGAGTCCTCCAGCAGTGCAGAGTATTTCAGGAGAGGAGAGTTATAGAGGAAGGAGCAGAGTCCTCCAGCAGAGTATTTCAGGAGAGGAGAGTTATAGTGGGAGGAGCAGAGTCCTCCAGCAGTGCAGAGTATTTCAGGAGAGGAGAGTTATAGAGGAAGGAGCAGAGTCCTCCAGCAGAGCAGAGTATTTCAGGAGAGGAGAGTTATAGAGGAAGGAGCAGAGTCCTCCAGCAGAGCAGAGTATTTCAGGAGAGGAGAGTTATAGAGGAAGGAGCAGAGTCCTCCAGCAGTGCAGAGTATTTCAGGAGAGGAGAGTTATAGAGGAAGGAGCAGAGTCCTCCAGCAGAGCAGACTATTTCAGGAGAGGAGAGTTATAGAGGAAGGAGCAGAGTCCTCCAGCAGAGCAGAGTATTTCAGGAGAGGAGAGTTATAGAGGAAGGAGCAGAGTCCTCCAGCAGTGCAGAGTATTTCAGGAGAGGAGAGTTATAGAGGAAGGAGCAGAGTCCTCCAGCAGAGTATTTCAGGAGAGGAGAGTTATAGAGGAAGGAGCAGAGTCCTCCAGCAGAGCAGAGTATTTCAGGAGAGGAGAGTTATAGAGGAAGGAGCAGAGTCCTCCAGCAGTGCAGAGTATTTCAGGAGAGGAGAGTTATAGAGGAAGGAGCAGAGTCCTCCAGCAGAGTATTTCAGGAGAGGAGAGTTATAGAGGAAGGAGCAGAGTCCTCCAGCAGAGCAGAGTATTTCAGGAGAGGAGAGTTATAGAGGAAGGAGCAGAGTCCTCCGGCAGAGCCGAGTATTTCAGGAGAGGAGAGTTATAGTGGGAGGAGCAGAGTCCTCCAGCAGTGCAGAGTATTTCAGGAGAGGAGAGTTATAGAGGAAGGAGCAGAGTCCTCCAGCAGAGCAGAGTATTTCAGGAGAGGAGAGTTATAGAGGAAGGAGCAGAGTCCTCCAGCAGAGCAGAGTATTTCAGGAGAGGAGAGTTATAGAGGAAGGAGCAGAGTCCTCCAGCAGTGCAGAGTATTTCAGGAGAGGAGAGTTATAGAGGAAGGAGCAGAGTCCTCCAGCAGAGTATTTCAGGAGAGGAGAGTTATAGAGGAAGGAGCAGAGTCCTCCAGCAGAGCAGAGTATTTCAGGAGAGGAGAGTTATAGAGGAAGGAGCAGAGTCCTCCAGCAGAGCAGAGTATTTCAGGAGAGGAGAGTTATAGAGGAAGGAGCAGAGTCCTCCGGCAGAGCCGAGTATTTCAGGAGAGGAGAGTTATAGAGGAAGGAGCAGAGTCCTCCAGCAGTGCAGAGTATTTCAGGAGAGGAGAGTTATAGAGGAAGGAGCAGAGTCCTCCAGCAGAGCAGAGTATTTCAGGAGAGGAGAGTTATAGAGGAAGGAGCAGAGTCCTCCAGCAGAGCAGAGTATTTCAGGAGAGGAGAGTTATAGAGGAAGGAGCAGAGTCCTCCAGCAGAGCCGAGTATTTCAGGAGAGGAGAGTTATAGAGGAAGGAGCAGAGTCCTCCAGCAGTGCAGAGTATTTCAGGAGAGGAGAGTTATAGTGGGAGGAGCAGAGTCCTCCAGCAGAGCCGAGTATTTCAGGAGAGGAGAGTTATAGAGGAAGGAGCAGAGTCCTCCAGCAGTGCAAAGTATTTCAGGAGAGGAGAGTTATAGTGGGAGGAGCAGAGTCCTCCAGCAGAGCAGAGTATTTCAGGAGAGGAGAGTTATAGAGGAAGGAGCAGAGTCCTCCGGCAGAGCCGAGTATTTCAGGAGAGGAGAGTTATAGAGGAAGGAGCAGAGTCCTCCAGCAGTGCAGAGTATTTCAGGAGAGGAGAGTTATAGAGGAAGGAGCAGAGTCCTCCAGCAGAGCAGAGTATTTCAGGAGAGGAGAGTTATAGAGGAAGGAGCAGAGTCCTCCAGCAGAGCAGAGTATTTCAGGAGAGGAGAGTTATAGAGGAAGGAGCAGAGTCCTCCAGCAGAGCCGAGTATTTCAGGAGAGGAGAGTTATAGAGGAAGGAGCAGAGTCCTCCAGCAGTGCAGAGTATTTCAGGAGAGGAGAGTTATAGTGGGAGGAGCAGAGTTCTCCAGCAGTGCAGAGTATTTCAGGAGAGGAGAGTTATAGAGGAAGGAGCAGAGTCCTCCAGCAGTGCAGAGTATTTCAGGAGAGGAGAGTTATAGTGGGAGGAGCAGAGTCCTCCAGCAGAGCAGAGTATTTCAGGAGAGGAGAGTTATAGAGGAAGGAGCAGAGTCCTCCAGCAGAGCAGAGTATTTCAGGAGAGGAGAGTTATAGAGGAAGGAGCAGAGTCCTCCAGCAGTGCAGAGTATTTCAGGAGAGGAGAGTTATAGAGGAAGGAGCAGAGTCCTCCAGCAGAGTATTTCAGGAGAGGAGAGTTATAGAGGAAGGAGCAGAGTCCTCCAGCAGAGCAGAGTATTTCAGGAGAGGAGAGTTATAGAGGAAGGAGCAGAGTCCTCCGGCAGAGCCGAGTATTTCAGGAGAGGAGAGTTATAGAGGAAGGAGCAGAGTCCTCCAGCAGAGCAGAGTATTTCAGGAGAGGAGAGTTATAGAGGAAGGAGCAGAGTCCTCCAGCAGAGCAGAGTATTTCAGGAGAGGAGAGTTATAGAGGAAGGAGCAGAGTCCTCCAGCAGAGCAGAGTATTTCAGGAGAGGAGAGTTATAGAGGAAGGAGCAGAGTCCTCCAGCAGAGCAGAGTATTTCAGGAGAGGAGAGTTATAGAGGAAGGAGCAGAGTCCTCCAGCAGTGCAGAGTATTTCAGGAGAGGAGAGTTATAGAGGAAGGAGCAGAGTCCTCCAGCAGAGCAGAGTATTTCAGGAGAGGAGAGTTATAGAGGAAGGAGCAGAGTCCTCCAGCAGAGCAGAGTATTTCAGGAGAGGAGAGTTATAGAGGAAGGAGCAGAGTCCTCCAGCAGTGCAGAGTATTTCAGGAGAGGAGAGTTATAGAGGAAGGAGCAGAGTCCTCCAGCAGAGTATTTCAGGAGAGGAGAGTTATAGAGGAAGGAGCAGAGTCCTCCAGCAGAGCAGAGTATTTCAGGAGAGGAGAGTTATAGAGGAAGGAGCAGAGTCCTCCGGCAGAGCCGAGTATTTCAGGAGAGGAGAGTTATAGTGGGAGGAGCAGAGTCCTCCAGCAGTGCAGAGTATTTCAGGAGAGGAGAGTTATAGAGGAAGGAGCAGAGTCCTCCAGCAGAGCAGAGTATTTCAGGAGAGGAGAGTTATAGAGGAAGGAGCAGAGTCCTCCGGCAGAGCCGAGTATTTCAGGAGAGGAGAGTTATAGTGGGAGGAGCAGAGTCCTCCAGCAGTGCAGAGTATTTCAGGAGAGGAGAGTTATAGAGGAAGGAGCAGAGTCCTCCAGCAGAGCAGAGTATTTCAGGAGAGGAGAGTTATAGAGGAAGGAGCAGAGTCCTCCAGCAGTGCAGAGTATTTCAGGAGAGGAGAGTTATAGAGGAAGGAGCAGAGTCCTCCAGCAGAGCAGAGTATTTCAGGAGAGGAGAGTTATAGAGGAAGGAGCAGAGTCCTCCAGCAGAGCAGAGTATTTCAGGAGAGGAGAGTTATAGAGGAAGGAGCAGAGTCCTCCAGCAGAGCAGAGTATTTCAGGAGAGGAGAGTTATAGAGGAAGGAGCAGAGTCCTCCAGCAGAGCAGAGTATTTCAGGAGAGGAGAGTTATAGAGGAAGGAGCAGAGTCCTCCAGCAGAGCAGAGTATTTCAGGAGAGGAGAGTTATAGAGGAAGGAGCAGAGTCCTCCAGCAGAGCAGAGTATTTCAGGAGAGGAGAGTTATAGAGGAAGGAGCAGAGTCCTCCAGCAGTGCAGAGTATTTCAGGAGAGGAGAGTTATAGAGGAAGGAGCAGAGTCCTCCAGCAGAGCAGAGTATTTCAGGAGAGGAGAGTTATAGAGGAAGGAGCAGAGTCCTCCAGCAGTGCAGAGTATTTCAGGAGAGGAGAGTTATAGAGGAAGGAGCAGAGTCCTCCAGCAGAGCAGAGTATTTCAGGAGAGGAGAGTTATAGAGGAAGGAGCAGAGTCCTCCAGCAGAGCAGAGTATTTCAGGAGAGGAGAGTTATAGAGGAAGGAGCAGAGTCCTCCAGCAGAGCAGAGTATTTCAGGAGAGGAGAGTTATAGAGGAAGGAGCAGAGTCCTCCAGCAGTGCAGAGTATTTCAGGAGAAGAGA
This sequence comes from Rana muscosa, assembly GCA_029206835.1. NCBI lineage: Eukaryota > Metazoa > Chordata > Amphibia > Anura > Ranidae > Rana > Rana muscosa. The sequence goes on from CM055118.1 coordinate 372,848,681, forward strand.
GTTATAGAGGAAGGAGTAGAGTCCTCCAGCAGTGCAGAGTATTTCAGGAGAGGAGAGTTAAAGAAGAAGGAGCAGAGTCCTCCAGCAGAACAGAGTATTTCAGGAGAGGAGAGTTATAGAGGAAGGAGCAGAGTCCTCCAGCAGAGCAGAGTATTTCAGGAGAGGAGAGTTATAGAGGAAGGAGCAGAGTCCTCCAGCAGAGCAGAGTATTTCAGGAGAGGAGAGTTATAGAGGAAGGAGCAGAGTCCTCCAGCAGTGCAGAGTATTTCAGGAGAGGAGAGTTATAGAGGAAGGAGCAGAGTCCTCCAGCAGAGTATTTCAGGAGAGGAGAGTTATAGAGGAAGGAGCAGAGTCCTCCAGCAGAGCAGAGTATTTCAGGAGAGGAGAGTTATAGAGGAAGGAGCAGAGTCCTCCGGCAGAGCCGAGTATTTCAGGAGAGGAGAGTTATAGAGGAAGGAGCAGAGTCCTCCAGCAGAGCAGAGTATTTCAGGAGAGGAGAGTTATAGAGGAAGGAGCAGAGTCCTCCAGCAGAGCAGAGTATTTCAGGAGAGGAGAGTTATAGAGGAAGGAGCAGAGTCCTCCAGCAGAGCAGAGTATTTCAGGAGAGGAGAGTTATAGAGGAAGGAGCAGAGTCCTCCAGCAGTGCAGAGTATTTCAGGAGAGGAGAGTTATAGAGGAAGGAGCAGAGTCCTCCAGCAGAGCAGAGTATTTCAGGAGAGGAGAGTTATAGAGGAAGGAGCAGAGTCCTCCAGCAGAGCAGAGTATTTCAGGAGAGGAGAGTTATAGAGGAAGGAGCAGAGTCCTCCAGCAGAACAGAGTATTTCAGGAGAGGAGAGTTATAGAGGAAGGAGCAGAGTCCTCCAGCAGTGCAGAGTATTTCAGGAGAGGAGAGTTATAGAGGAAGGAGCAGAGTCCTCCAGCGGAGTATTTCAGGAGAGGAGAGTTATAGAGGAAGGAGCAGAGTCCTCCAGCAGAGCAGAGTATTTCAGGAGAGGAGAGTTATAGAGGAAGGAGCAGAGTCCTCCGGCAGAGCCGAGTATTTCAGGAGAGGAGAGTTATAGTGGGAGGAGCAGAGTCCTCCAGCAGTGCAGAGTATTTCAGGAGAGGAGAGTTATAGAGCAAGGAGCAGAGTCCTCCAGCAGAGTATTTCAGGAGAGGAGAGTTATAGAGGAAGGAGCAGAGTCCTCCAGCAGTGCAGAGTATTTCAGGAGAGGAGAGTTATAGAGGAAGGAGCAGAGTCCTCCAGCAGAGTATTTCAGGAGAGGAGAGTTATAGAGCAAGGAGCAGAGTCCTCCAGCAGAGCAGAGTATTTCAGGAGAGGAGAGTTATAGAGGAAGGAGCAGAGTCCTCCAGCAGAGCAGAGTATTTCAGGAGAGGAGAGTTATAGAGGAAGGAGCAGAGTCCTCCAGCAGAGTATTTCAGGAGAGGAGAGTTATAGAGGAAGGAGCAGAGTCCTCCAGCAGTATTTCAGGAGAGGAGAGTTATAGAGGAAGGAGCAGAGTCCTCCAGCAGAGCAGAGTATTTCAGGAGAGGAGAGTTATAGAGGAAGGAGCAGAGTCCTCCAGCAGAGCAGAGTATTTCAGGAGAGGAGAGTTATAGAGGAAGGAGCAGAGTCCTCCAGCAGAGCAGAGTATTTCAGGAGAGGAGAGTTATAGAGGAAGGAGCAGAGTCCTCCAGCAGAGCAGAGTATTTCAGGAGAGGAGAGTTATAGAGGAAGGAGCAGAGTTCTCCAGCAGTGCAGAGTATTTCAGGAGAGGAGAGTTATAGAGGAAGGAGCAGAGTCCTCCAGCAGAGCAGAGTATTTCAGGAGAGGAGAGTTATAGAGGAAGGAGCAGAGTCCTCCGGCAGAGCCGAGTATTTCAGGAGAGGAGAGTTATAGTGGGAGGAGCAGAGTCCTCCAGCAGTGCAGAGTATTTCAGGAGAGGAGAGTTATAGAGCAAGGAGCAGAGTCCTCCAGCAGAGTATTTCAGGAGAGGAGAGTTATAGAGGAAGGAGCAGAGTCCTCCAGCAGTGCAGAGTATTTCAGGAGAGGAGAGTTATAGAGGAAGGAGCAGAGTCCTCCAGCAGAGTATTTCAGGAGAGGAGAGTTATAGAGCAAGGAGCAGAGTCCTCCAGCAGAGCAGAGTATTTCAGGAGAGGAGAGTTATAGAGGAAGGAGCAGAGTCCTCCAGCAGAGCAGAGTATTTCAGGAGAGGAGAGTTATAGAGGAAGGAGCAGAGTCCTCCAGCAGAGTATTTCAGGAGAGGAGAGTTATAGAGGAAGGAGCAGAGTCCTCCAGCAGTATTTCAGGAGAGGAGAGTTATAGAGGAAGGAGCAGAGTCCTCCAGCAGAGCAGAGTATTTCAGGAGAGGAGAGTTATAGAGGAAGGAGCAGAGTCCTCCAGCAGAGCAGAGTATTTCAGGAGAGGAGAGTTATAGAGGAAGGAGCAGAGTCCTCCAGCAGAGCAGAGTATTTCAGGAGAGGAGAGTTATAGAGGAAGGAGCAGAGTCCTCCAGCAGAGCAGAGTATTTCAGGAGAGGAGAGTTATAGAGGAAGGAGCAGAGTTCTCCAGCAGTGCAGAGTATTTCAGGAGAGGAGAGTTATAGAGGAAGGAGCAGAGTCCTCCAGCAGAGCAGAGTATTTCAGGAGAGGAGAGTTATAGAGGAAGGAGCAGAGTCCTCCAGCAGAGCAGAGTATTTCAGGAGAGGAGAGTTATAGAGGAAGGAGCAGAGTCCTCCAGCAGAGCAGAGTATTTCAGGAGAGGAGAGTTATAGAGGAAGGAGCAGAGTCCTCCAGCAGTATTTCAGGAGAGTTCTATGGTTGAGGGTCTCTCACTGCGGATGACTCGATGGGGTTTCATCTCTTAGATGAAGCAATGATCTGGTTGGCTGCTGGAGGACATGAAGGCCGCATGTTGGCTCCAGCTTTGTTTTCTGTCTTTTCAGGGCCGCGTGACGCTGAGTTTTTATATTCGGGTAATTAAACAAAGAACACAGCGAGGGCACGGTGACAAAAGAAGACGAATCCGGTTTTTAGAGCCAAGATTAATATACAGGAGATGAGCGCGGAGGAGGAGGAGGAGGGGAAGTCCCACACCTCTGGCTTTCTCAGGGACGCCTGCAGAGAAAGTATTTTGGACGATCGGTCACGCCCCCCCCCCCCCCCCCACCCTCGATCACACTTCTATAAATTCCTCAGAGACAGATCCTGAGTGCTGACATGTCTCAGAGACTCATCCACATCATAAAAAATGGGAACTGCTAAAACCGATCACAATAACGAATGTTCTTTAGGCTATTCTCTCTTCTGAAGGAATGTTCTTTTATTTGTGGGCAGGAGTAAAATACTGCATAATGGCCACCAGATGGAGCTGAGGAGTATAGGAAAAAACATACAGTATGTCCTTGTAACAAGAGATACAACGTAACATTTCTAGGGAATTAGCAAATAAATGTAACTGCTGGTTACAGAGATACACTGTTACAGTCCTAGAGAACACTAGAGGGAATTGCCAAATAAATGTAACCAATGGTTACTGAGATACAATGTAACAAGTTTAGAGAACGCTAGAGGGAATTAGCCAATGAATGTAACTACTGGTTACAGAGATACAGTGTTACAGTCCTAGAGAACACTAGAGGGATTAGAAAATAAATGTAACCAATGGTCACAAAGATACAATATACCAATTCTAGATAATACTAGATGGACAATTCTAGAGAATGCTAGAGGGAATACACAAAATAAAAGTAACTACTGGTTACAGAGATACAATGTTACAGTCCTAGAGAACACTAGAGGGAATTAGCAAATAAATGTAACCACTAGTTACAGAGATACAATATACCGTATATACTCGAGTATAAGCTGAATCGAATATAAGCCGAGGCACCTAATTTTACCACAAAAAAATGGGAAAATTTATTGACTTGAGTATAAGCCTAGGGTGTCCATCTGCATGCCTCTCTGTGCCTCACTGTGCCCATGCCTCACTGTGCCCATGCCTCACTGTCACTGTGTCCATGCCTCACTGTGACTAGACTGACGTTTAACATAGGAGTCTATGGAAGGGGTGCCCGGGTTTGAAAAATAGGTGCTCCCCGGCCGTAGGTCCCCCAGACACCAAACTTTGCACACTTGTAGAGGAAGAGTTGGTCTACATGTGTGCCAAGTTTGGGGTCCAGGGGACCTAGGGCCGGCCGGTACTGGGTCCCCAAAAATCACTGAAGAAATGACCGTTTAACATTGGAGTCTATGGAAAGGGGTGCCCAGCTTTGAAAAATCGCTGCTCCCCGTCCATAGGTCCTCCGGACACCAAACTTGGCACACTTGTAGAGGAATAGTTGGTCTACATGTGTGCCAAGTTTGGGGTCCAGGGGACATAGGGCCGGCCGGTACCGGGTCCCCAAAAATCACTGGAGAAATTACCGTTTAACATTGGAGTCTATAGAAAGGGGTGCCCGGCTTTGAAAAATCGCTGCTCCCCGTCCATAGGTCCTCCGGACACCAAACTTTGCACACTTGCAGAGGAATAGGGGGGCTACATGTGTGCCAAGTTTGGCGTCCAGGGGACCTACGGATGGCCGGAATCAGGCGCGCAAATTTGAAGTCGGAAACAGACTCGAGTATAAGCCGAGGAGGGCATTTTCAGCACAAAAAATGTGCTGAAAAACTCGGCTTATACTCGAGTATATACGGTAACCATTCTAGAGGATGTTAGAGGGAATTCGCAAGTATATGTAACCTTCTACATTTATTTGATAGCATTCTTTAGAATTGTTATATTGTATCTCTTGTTACAAAGACATTTCCTATGCTCCTCAATAAAAGAAATACATTTGTTCAGAAGAAAAAATAATCTAAAGAACATTCAGTGTTTTTTTGCCCACTTTGCACAGAACGAATGTACATGCACATTCACTGGACGAATGGCTATGCAATTTTATTGTAAATGGACTCCTTTGTCTAGAATAAAGACCGCCAGGGCCAGGGAGAAACCTGAGCAATCAAGCCCAAAGGGGGGCTGTAGATTGTTCAGGTTTCTGTCAGGCCTGGGCCTGGCCAATCAAGCCCAGTGCAACTATAAATTGGCCAGGCCTGGGAAAAACCTGAGAAATCAAGCCAAGAGGAGCAGTAGATTGGCCATGCCTTGGTTTGGGAGAAAACTGAGCAATCAAGCCCAGAGGAGTTGAGGATTGGCCTGAGCTCAGGAGAAACCTGAGCAATCAAGCAAAGAGGTGCTGTAGATTGGCCAGGCTCAGGAGAAACCTGAGCAATCAAGCCCAGAGGAGCAGTAGATTGGGCGGGCCTGGCAGAAACCTGAGCAATCAAGCAAAGAGGAGCTGTAGATTGGCCAGGTCCAGGAGAAACCTGAGCAATCCAGCCAAGAGGAGCAGTTGATTGGCCATGCCTTGGTTTGGGAAGAAACCTGAGCAATCAAGCCCAGAGGAGCAGTAGATTGGCCGGGCCTCGGAGAAACCTGAGCAATCAAGCAAAGAGGAGCTGTAGATTGGCCTGGCCCAGGAGAAACCTGAGCAATCCAGCCAAGAGGACCTGTAGATCGGCTAGGCCTTGGTTTGGGAGAAACCTAAGTAATCAAGCCCAGAGGAGCAGTAGTTTGGCCAGGCCATGGTTTGGGAGAAACCTGAGCAATCAAGCCCAGAGGATTTGAGGATTGGCCTGAGCTCAGGAGAAACCTGAGCAATCAAGAAAAGAGGAGCTGTAGATTGCCCAGGCTCGAGAGAAACTTGAACAATCGAGCCCAGAGGAGCAGTAGATTGGCCGGGCCTCAGAGAAACCTGAGCAATCAAGCAAAGAGGAGCTGTAGATTGGCCAGGCCCAGGAGAAACCTGAGCAATCCAGCCAAGAGGAGCAGTAGATTGACCAGGCGTTGGTTTGGGAAGAAACCTGAGCAATCAAGCCCAGAGGAGTTGAGAATTGGCCTGAGCCCAGGAGAAACTTGAGCAATCGAGCCCAGAGGAGCTGTAGATTGCTTAGGTTTCTCCTGGGCCTGGCCAATCTACAGCTTCTCTTTGCTTGATTGCTTAGGTTTCTCCTGGGCCTGGCCAATCAAGCAAAGAGGAGCTGTAGATTGGCCAGGCCCAGGAGAAACCTGGGCAATCCCATCAAGAGGACCTGTAGATTGGCTAGGCCTTGGTTTAGGAGAAACCTGAGTAATCAAGCCCAGAGGAGCAGTACCCTCCCATCCAGGACCCTCCCTAGACTCCTCCATTTTCGCTCCCCTAACAAACGTAAACCTGATGACCTGGGGCTTTCCCTGGACCACACTCTCCCCCAGTTCAGATCACCCAGCTCACCATCACGTTGTCCGCAGCCGCTGACTGCTCCCTGCCGCCATCTTGGCACCCGCCTCTAGACTACTAGACCTGCAGGACAGACAGCGACTGCGGCTTAACTCCGACCATCCCATCACCCTCTCCCCGTTTCGCGCTCCAGCGGGCCCGTGTGTGGTGACCTGGTAAGCACACTCGGGCACCTCCTACCTCTAGGAAGTTGATCCAGGGTTTACCCGATCGCCTCTCGAGGGGTCAGGAAGGAATTTTCCCCTGCTGTAGCAATTGGCCTGACTCGGCTGGGGTTTTTCGCCTTCCTCTGGACCAACAGGGGGGAGGTTAGGTCATTGGGCCCTATTCACCATCCCACCACCTTTTTTTTCTTCCCATCATGTGCAACTTTAAATACTCAGCGGACACCCTCCAGAGGCTAAGGAATACTGCCTCAACATTACCAACCTCCACCCAAAAAATACTACGAAAAGAACAACTGCTAAGGATCAATCGACAATCGACTATCAAAAACACGAAAACACCACTTCAACTACAACATATAGCTTGCGCCCTGATCAACACCAGATCGGCAGTCAAGCACAGACAGGAAATTCACGACTTCATCACGCAAAACGACATAGATTGCCTCTTTATCACGGAAAGCTGGCTAACACCTGACTGTAACACCATCCTAACAGAATTGGTGCCTGAGAACTACTCCATCCTAACTGAGCATAGAACAGGACAAAGAGGAGGAGGCCTAGCAGTGATCTTCAAATCTCACCTCTCTATCATCAAACCAACTCTACAGAACTCATTGCCGTTCATGGAGACACTCACTCTGCAACTCCAAACAACACCCCAGGACACCATTCACATACTGCTATGCTACAGACCGCCAGGACCAAAGGCAAATCTCCTCACACCCTTTACCGAATTCATCTCGACATACACTTTAAAAACCAAAAACTTCCTATTACTCGGGGACTTCAATCTCTGGGCTAACTCCACTCAGGACCCCATCGCCACCTCCTGCATCAACCAATTGGAAGAATTAGGTCTGCAGCAACTGATAAATGCCCCCACGCATGGATCGGGGCACATTCTGGACCTCATCTTCAAACAAAATCTGGACATCAACACAGTGGACAACATGCCGTTACCATGGACGGATCACCACGCTATCAAATTTAAACTTACCACCAACACCATCTCCCAAAAATCAGAACACTCAATAACAACAAAATGGACAAGATCTCAGAAGAAACTACACTCGGAACTCTTCAAAACTACTCTATCAAATAAAATAGGAACGCAAAATCTCAACCACTCAACGGAACAAACACTCAACTCCTTAAACAAAGCATTACTACAAACAGCAGACACAGTCACTCCGAGACGCAGAGCCCTCATTCGCAGAAACAACTCCGGCTGGTTTAATGACACTCTTACCCTACTGAAGCAAGAACGCAGAAGAGCCGAAGGAGCCTGGAGAAGAAACCCAACTAAGGAAAACCACATTAATTACAAAGCACTCACTAAGAAATATCACAAAGCAATTTTCAAAGCAAAAAAGGAACATTTCTCAAACACCATCAAAAAAGGCCTAAACCGACCTCGTGAACTCTTCAAACTAGTAACTCAAACTATGAACCCCACCTGCCTAGAACCTTCAGCAAACGAAACACAAGAGTTCTGTAATGAGCTATCGGACTTTTTTATCGACAAAATCGAAAACATTCGAGAATCAATTCAACAGAAAAAAACAACCAACCCTGCTCTGCCAAAGCAAATAGAGGAAATCAATATGAACACTATACAATTGACAAAATTTTCGCTGGTCCCGATCACCATCGACACCACCAAAAATATAATCAGAAGCCTCAGAGACAGCACATCTCCAAATGACATAATCTCTACAAAACTCCTGAAAGAATGTACCGACATTTTAGCACCCACCATAACACACCTCGTAAATCAATCATTCAAAGAAGGTATTGTTCCAATCTCTCTCAAGCAAGGCATAATCAAACCCCTCCTAAAGAAACCCAACCTGGACCCCAAAGACCCAAACTACCGCAGACCGGTAACAAGCCTCAACACCATCTCCAAGATCATGGAGAAAGCAGTAGTACAACAGCTACAACTCTATTTGGACACCCACAAACTCTTGGATCCACTACAATCAGGCTTCCGCCCAGGCCATGGCACAGAAACAGCACTTCTTAAAATATGGGATGACACCCTCGAAGCAGCAGATGACGGAGAATCATGTCTCCTGGTGCTGCTGGACCTCAGTGCAGCGTTCGACACAGTAGACCACAAAACTCTACTCATTCGCCTTAAAGAAGTAGCCGGAGTCGCAGACCCTGACCTACACTGGTTCGCATCCTTCCTAGACAATCGTTCCCAGACAGTGAAACTAGGAGCCTTCACCTCTGAAACTCGCACAATTTCTTGCGGAGTCCCCCAAGGATCACCCCTGTCACCCGTGCTCTTCAACATCTACCTCCGCCCACTCCTCAAAATCATCAGCAAACAGGGCCTGTGCTACCACTCATATGCTGACGACACCCAACTCTACTTTCGTATCACTGGGAAAAAAGACCAATATCACGGATTGGAAACCTGTCTCACATTGATCGATGAATGGATGACTGAGAATTCCCTCAAACTCAACGGATCCAAAACAGAACTCCTTCTCCTCAACGCAAACCGAAAGACAAAAACTAAGACTTCTTGGACACTCCCCACTATCCTTGGGCAGACCGTTACCCCGAGCACCAAAGTCAAAAGTCTCGGAGTCATCTTTGACTCGGAGATGTCGATGGACGCACAAATTGGATCAGTAGTCAGCGGAGCTCACCATCTCCTCCGTCTACTACGTAGACTCATCCCCTTCATCCCAAAAGAGGATACAGCAGTAGTAGTTGGAACAATTATCAACTCCCGACTCGATTACGCAAACGCCCTCTACCTCGGACTACCCAAATACCAGATTTCGCGCCTACAAGTCATCCAGAACACGGCTGCCAGGCTGGTAACGGGAAAAAAACCTTGGGAATCCATCACCCCATCACTAAGGACCCTTCATTGGCTAACCGTAAAGGATCGGATCACATTCAAGACCCTCTGTCTCACCCACAAGTGCACACAGGGAAACGCTCCACAATATCTATGCGAGAAGATAAAACACTACACCCCCAATCGCAATCTCCGATCAACCAACCAAAACCTCCTTCACATCCCCAAGTCCCGCTACAAATCAAAGGGAGAACGAAGATTTGCAGTCCAAGGACCACGGCTATGGAACGCTCTACCCACCAACATCCGCATGGAAGAAAACCACCGGGCCTTCAGGAAAAAACTTAAGACCCACCTATTCTGAAGGGTCAGGATGTCACTGGATGCAAAGCGCCTTGAGGCGATTTAGTTCGCATTTGTAGCGCTATACAAGTTATTCACTCACTCACTCAGTAGATTGGCCAGGAATTGGTTTGGGAGAAACCGGAGCAATCAAGCCCAGAGGAGTTGAGAAAAGGCCTGAGCCCAGGAGAAATGTGAGCAATTTAGCAAAGAGGAGCTGTAGATTGGCCAGGCCTGGGAGAAACCTGAGCAATCAAGCCCAGAGGAGCAGTAGATTGGCCGGGCCTCGGAGAAACCTGAGCAATCAAGCAAAGAGGAGCAGTAGATTGGCCAGGACTTGGTTTGGGAGAAACCTGAGCAACCAAGCCCAGAGGAGTTGAGGATTGGCCTGAGCCCAGGAGAAACATGAGCAATCAAGCCCAGAGGAGCCGTAGATTGGCCAGGCCCAGGAGAAACCTGAGCAATCAAGCCAAGAGGAGCAGTAGATTGGCCAGGCCTTGGTTTGGGAGAAACCTGAGCAATCAAGCCCAGAGGAGTTGAGGATTGGCCTGAGCCCAAGAGTAACCTGAGCAATCGAGCCCAGATGAGCCGTAGATTGGCCAGGCCCGGGAGAAACCTGAGCAATCGAGTCCAGAGGAGCCGTAGATTGGCCAGGCCCGGGAGAAACCTGAGCAATCGAGCCCAGAGGAGCAGTAGATTGGCCAGGCCTGGGAGAAACCTGAGCAATCAAGCCCAGAGGAGCTGTAGATTGGCCAGGCCTCAGAGAAACCTGAGCAATCAAGCCCAGAGGAGCTGTAGATTGGCCAGGCCTCAGAGAAACCTGAGCAATCAAGCCCAGAGGAGCTGTAGATTGGCCAGGCCTCAGAGAAACCTGAGCAATCAAGCAAAGAGGAGCAGTAGATTGGCCAGGCCTTGGTTTGGGAGCAACCTGAGCAATCAAGCAAAGAGGAGCAGTAGATTGGCCAGGCCTTGGTTTGGGAGCAACCTGAGCAATCAAGCAAAGAGGAGCAGTAGATTGGCCAGGCCTTGGTTTGGGAGCAACCTGAGCAATCAAGCAAAGAGGAGCAGTAGATTGGCCAGGCCTTGGTTTGGGAGAAACCTGAGCAATCAAGCCCAGAGGAGTTGAGGATTGGCCTGAGCCCAGGAGAAACCTGAGCAATCGAGCCCAGAGGAGTCGTAGATTGGCCAGGCCTGGGAGAAACCTGAGCAATCGAGCCCAGAGGAGCCGTAGATTGGCCAGGCCTGGGAGAAACCTGAGCAATCAAGCAAAGAGGAGCAGTAGATTGGCCAGGCCTTGGTTTGGGAGAAACCTGAGCAATCAAGCCCAGAGGAGTTGAGGATTGGCCTGAGCCCAGGAGAAACCTGAGCAATCGAGCCCAGAGGAGTCGTAGATTGGCCAGGCCTGGGAGAAACCTGAGCAATCGTGCCCAGAGGAGTTGTGTACAGATCTAAATGTGTCCAGTGAGGGCCAACTTCTGCATTAAATGACATTGGAGATTTATAAATAGACCCATGAGCACACCATTGATAAAAGGGGAAACAAAACCAGGGGGGTGTTACAGAGTCCTACTTCCTTCCTTTTTTTTCTTTTATTCATATACACAAAGATGTTCATGTCATGAATATGTATTTCATGCAATAACACATTAATAGAAGCATATGAGCTCTATACAGTTAGGCTATGCAGTCTCTAATGACATGAATCCCCCACAATGTCCCTCTTATCCAGACACCACCTTTGCCTAGGTCTGGATGTACTGTAGATGACCTGAAGGAGGTTAGGAGCAAGAAATAGGGACGTTATTACCCAAAATAATGACATTTAATGACCAGTCCCCTTTGTCCTAACAATCGAGGTCGAACAAAAAACATTTTTTTTTTACGCAAGCCATGTTGGGTATCTAAATCTGACCTGGTATCAGCCTGTTGTAGTCCATGTACAGCAGATTTCAGACTAAGGGAAGGAGGAGCAGCACAATATTCTCAGACTCTTTTCTCCCCAGGTCAAACGTTATTCATACATACTGATTGGAGTGGTTCTGGGAAAATACTGCATTATGGCCACTAGATGGAGCTGAGTATTTGTTTCCTATCAGCTTCATATAGTGGCCGTATTTTTCTGTTTCACTCTATTCTGTACTAAGAATAACATCCGACCTTTCGAGGAAATAGACTAATGGGCTTCACACCACAGTACTTAATTGTGCACTCACAGCACTCTTGGATGATTTCGGCACCAGAAGATGCTGGTTGAGGATTGGCACTACTCTTCAGACAGCTGGTAAAACCAGATGGACTCCAGACACCAAACTTCCAACAAACGATAACAATCACCCAATAATGGAATTATTGGGAAGCAAAATGTTTTAGTGGTTAGCTTCTGCCTTGCAGCACTGGGGTCCTTGGATTGAATCCCAGCCAGAGCACTGTCTGCATGGAGTTTGCGTGTGCTTCTCTGGGTTTCCTCCCACACTCCAAAGACAACATGCTGGTGAGTTAAATAGTTGCTCACTAATATGTGAGATGAGTTGTGAACTCTTATGTGTTTGGAGGCTGGCGCTCCCCTTCTTCTTCAGGGTCAAAACGCATTTCGAAAAGCAGCCTTTAGGGGTAAATTAAAGCAGACCTCCAGTCAAAATTAACAAAATCAAAATGCATAGCCAATTCAAAGCTAAAAGTACACCAGCTTTTGCAGCACTATTCACCTTCAAGCCAGAGATTTTCCCTGCAGTACTTTTTCCTGCCACTAGATGTCCTTGCTCATCATTCAACCCACTTCCTCTAAGCCCAGGCCATCCCGGCCTCTGACTGGGCAGTGAAACAAGAAGCAGCACAGTGATGAGCTCATCTCTCTGTCACTCTGTTCTTTCCACCTATCAACTCATAAACTAATTGACTCCCTCTGCTGCTTCTTCCTCTGATTGGACGATGTAGAGAGGAAGGATGTATGATGCAGATTGCCAGCCAAAAATAACAAGCTCAAAATGAATAGCCAATTACCAGATAAAATGACACCAGCTTTTGCTGCAGTATACACCTTCAAGCCAGAGATTTTCCCTGCAGTACTTCTTCCTGCCACTAGAAGTCCTCCCTCATCTTTCAACCCACTTCCTCTAAGGCCAGGTCATCCCGGAAAGGCCCCAACCTGTGACTGGGCAGAGAAATGAGAAGCAGCACAGCGATGAGCTCATCTCTCTGTCACTCTGTTCTTTCCACCTATCAACTCATAAATTGATTGGCTCCTTCTGCTGCTTCTTCCTCTGATTGGACGAGGAAAAGAGGAAAAATGTATGACGCAGATTGTCAGCCAAAAAAAAAAAGATCAAAATCAATAGCCAATTTAAAGATAAAATTACACCAGCTTTTGCTGCAATATTCACCTTCAAGCCAGAGATTTTCCCTGCAGTACTATTTCCTACCTCTAGATGTCCTCCCTCATCATTCAAACCACTTCCTCTAAGCCTAGGCCATCCCGGACAAGCCCCCAACCTGTGACTGGACAGTGAAAGGAGAAGCAGCGCAGTGATGAGTTTATCTCTCTGTCACTCTGTTCTATCCACCTATCGACCCATAAACTAATTGGCTCCTTCTGCTGCTTCTTCCTCTGATTGCACGAGGTAGAGAGGAAGAATGTATGACGCAGATTGTCAGCCAAAAATAACAAGATCAAAATGAATAGCCAATTCAATTGATAAAATTACACCAGCTTTTGCTGCACTATACACCTTCAAGCCAGAGATTTTCCCTGCAGTACTATTTCCTGCCACTAGATGTCCTCCCTCATCATTCAACCCACTTCCTCTAAAGCCCAGGTCATCCTGGACAAGCCCCCAACCTGTGACTGGACAGTGAAAGGAGAAGCAGCGCAGTGATGAGCTCATCTCTCTGTCACTCTGTTCTTTCCACTTTTCAACCCATAAACAGATTGGCTCCTTCTGCTGCTTCTTCCTCTGATTGCACGAGGTAGAGAGGAAGAATGTATGACGCAGATTGCCAGACAAAAATAACAAGCTCAAAATGAATAGCCAATTAACAGATAAAATGACACCGGCTTTTGCTGCAATATTCACCTTTAAGCCAGAGATTTTCCCTGCAGTACTATTTCCTGCCTCTAGATGTCCTCCCTCATCATTCAACCCACTTCCTTCAAGCCCAGGTCATCCCAGACAAGCCCCCAACCTGTGACTGGACAGAGAAAGGAGAAGCAGTGCAGTGATGAGCTCATCTCTCTGTCACTCTGTTCTTTCCACCTATCAACCCATAAACGAATTGGCTCCTTCTGCTGCTTCTTCCTCTGATTGGACGAAGTAGAGAGGAGGGATGCATGACGCAGATTGCCAGCCAAAAATAACAAGATCAAAATGAATAGCCAGTTCAAAGATAAAGTTACATCAGCTTTTGCTGCACTATTCACCTTCAAGCCAGAGATTTTCCCTGCAGTATTATTTCCTGCTACTAGATGTCCTCCCTCATAATTCAACCCACTTCCTCTAAAGCCCAGGTCATCCCGGACAAGCCCCCAACCTGTGACTGGGCAGTAAAAGGAGTAGCAGCACAATAATGAGCTCATCTCTCTGTCACTCTGTTCTATCCACATAGCGACCCATAAACGAATTGGCTCCTTCTGCTGCTTCTTCCTCTGATTGGACGAAGTAGAGAGGAGGGATGCATGACACAGATTGCCAGCCAAAAATAACAAGATCAAAATGAATAGCCAGTTCAAAGATAAAGTTACACCAGCTTTTGCTGCACTATTCACCTTCAAGCCAGAGATTTTCCCTGCAGTATTATTTCCTGCTACTAGATGTCCTCCCTCATAATTCAACCCACTTCCTCTAAAGCCCAGGTCATCCCGGACAAGCCCCCAACCTGTGACTGGGCAGTAAAAGGAGTAGCAGCACAATAATGAGCTCATCTCTCTGTCACTCTGTTCTATCCACATAGCGACCCATAAACTGATTGGCTCCTTCTGCTGCTTCTTCCTCTGATTGGACGAGGTAGAGTGGAGGGATGTATGATGCAGATTGCCAGCCAAAAATAACAAGATCAAAATGAATAGCCAATTCAAAACAGTACTATTTCCTGCCACTAGATGTCCTCCCTCATCATTCAACCCACTTCCTTTAACACCAGGTCATCCCGGACAAGCCCCCAACCTGTGACTGCGCAGTGAAAGGAGAAGTAGCACAGCGATGAGCTCATCTCTCTGTTCTTTCTACCTATCAGAACATGAACTGATTAGCTCCCCCTGATGCTTCTTCCTCTGATTGGATGAAGCAGAGAGGATTGGTGGATGAATCCACGATCAGCACCTTGTCCAATAAGAGAATTCCTTGTATTCTTCGAAAAAATACAAGATTTTCTGTAAATGAGGGGGATTACCGAGTGGCAATGGCAAGTTGCTCTGGCAGGACCAGGAAGAGACCAGCTGAGAAAACTGCCCAGTTCGAAGTGTATCAGTAGGCTTCAGCTTTGCCTCCTCCCAACGCGTTTCACCCGCTCATGGGCTTAATCACAACTATTACGACCTCTACGAATGGTCCTATGAGCGGGTGAAATGGGTTAAAGGGGCGTGGCTTGGGAGGAGGCAATGCTGAAATCTTTCTGATACACTTAGATGCCGGCAAGCTTTTCGGTGTGTGCTTCCACTTCTTCATTATTAAAGTTTTATGACCCGGGCAAGACGGGCCCTCGCACCCGGCAGGGTTGGAACCACCGGGGGTTGATTTTGATGGAGCTCGGAGGGGGCGCTTTGGTATGTTTTGGGTCTCAGTGATATAATAGTGTTGCACTCCGGAGAATAAACTCAACGTTTAATTGTTTGCCGGCGGTGGGGTATCAATCTTTGGATACGTACATCACTCCAGCTAAGGACTATACTTTGGGGTTGATTTTCATACAACTGGGAAGTTCAAACTCTGGTGCACTTTCTGATGCATGGTAGCCAATCAGTTTCTAAGCTCAGCTTGTTCAATTAACCATTTGCCTACCGGGCACTTTCACCCCCTTCCTGCCCAGGCCAATTTTCAGATTTTGGCGCTCTCACAGTTTGAAAGACGATGGCGCGGCCATGCAACACTGTACCCAAGCGAAATTTTTATCATTTTTTTTAGACAGATAGAGCTTTCTTTTGGGGGTAATTAATCACCACTGGGGTTTTTATTTTTTGCTAAACAAATGAAAAAGGACAGAAAATTTGAGGGAAAAAAATACATTTTTCTGCACTGATAGGCGGAAATGATGGGCACTGATAGGCGGCACTGAGGAGGCGGCAATGATGTGCACTTGATGAGGAGGCACTGATGAGGCTTCACTGATATGAGGCACTAGTGGGCGGCACTGATAGCTGGCACTAATGGGTACTGATAGGCATCACCAGGGCCGCCATCAGAGGGGTACAGGCAGTACACCTTTAAGGGGCCCGGATGGCAACCCCCCTTTCTTTATTTTTTATTTATTTATTTAATTTTTTTGTAAGGGGGTCAGAGGTGCCCAGGGGCCTGGAGGTCCCCAGGGCCCCGGATTGCAACCCCCCCTTTTTTTTTTATACATTTTTTTTGTGAGGGGCCCAGAGGTCCCCAGGGCCCCGGATGGCAACCTCCCTTTTTTTTTTCTTATAATTTTTTTTTTCTTTTGTAAGGGGCCCAGAGGCCCCCAGAGGCCCGGAGGCTCCCAGGGCCCCGGATGGCAACCCCCTTTTTTTTTTTGTTCTTTTGTTTGTTTTTTTTGTACGTCAGCACCCAAAGCCCCCCCCCCCCCCGACCTCAACAATTCGCGGCGGCAGCACCCCCCCCGGCTTCTCAATTTGTGGCACCCCCCGCTTCTCAATTCGTGGCAGCCCCCCCGCTTCACAATTTGCGGCGGCAGCACCCTCCCCCCTGGTTCTCCTTTGCTCCAGGGGGCCCATGCCTAAAGCTGTGTAAGGGGCCCCAAAATTCCTGATGGCGGCCCTGGGCATCACTGATAGGTGGCACTGATTGGCACTGACAGGCATCACTGGGCACAGATTGGCAGCACTGGTGGTCACTGTTGGGGCTGCACTGATGATGGTCAGTGCAGATGTCCCCTGTGTGGATTTTATCGGTTTTCGGCTCTCCTCTCCTCTCCTCGTGTGACGTCACGATAACCGGCAAATCCTGTTTACATTGTGATCAGCTGTGACGGGACACAGCTGATCACGTGGTAAAGAGCCGCCATGATTGGCTCTTTACACCAATCCCTGCCGATGGGTGCCGTGTGAGCACAGGAGGTCATATGAAGGCCTCCCGGCAAAGTGCGGCCACGCTGTAGCCGTCTCTCGGCTATAGCATGGTCATGAAGGGGTTAAGCTTTGACAAACAAACCTGGAAGCTGATTGGTTTCTGTGTAGAGCTGCACCAGATTTTTCACTCTCCAGTTTTAGTAAATCTCCCCCTCTTTGTTTATCCTCAGGATTGCAACATCATTATATCATCTTACGTGTATGGCTGGGATCCAAAGGGGTGGCCAGGATATTTGGAGTTAGTTCACCTTTTCCTATTTAGTTCCTTTAACCACTTTCCGCCCGCGCTATAGCCGAAAGACGTCTACAGTGCCGGGAGGGCATCAATAGACATCCTCCCGTGATCGAGCTGCTTGCACGCCCCCTGCGGTGTGTGGGAGGTGCGCTCTGTGATCGTCAAGTCCAGCGGCCCTTTACCACGTAATCAGCTGTCAGCCAATGACAGCTGATCACGGAAGTAAACAGAAGCCTGTTTTTTTTTTTCAGCGTGAGGAGAACAAAGGAAGAAAGCCAGTAACCAGCTTCTGTTACAGGGACATCGGTCCCAATCTGTGACCACCAGTGCTGCTAATCAGTGCCAACCAGTGCCACCTATCAGTGCCCACCAGTGCCACCTATCAGTGCCCATCAGTTCTCACCAGTGCCACCTATCAGTGCTGCCAATCAGTGCCCACTAGTGCCACCTATCAGTGCCCACCGGTGCCACCTATCAGTGCCCATCAGTTCTCACCAGTGCCACCTATCAGTGCCCACCAGTGCTGCCAATCAGTGCCCACTAGTGCCACCTATCAGTGCCCATCAGTGTAACCTATTAGTGCCCATCATTGCCACCTCTCAGTGCCCTTCAGTGCTGCCTATCAGAGCCCATCAGTGCAGCCTCATCAGTGGCTCCCCATCAGTGCCCACCAGTGCCTCCTCATCAGTGCTGCCCATCAGTGCAGCTTCATCAGTGCCCATCAGTTCCGCCTATCAGTGCCCATCAGTGCTCACCAGTGCCACCTATCAGTCCCCACCAGTGTCGCCAATCAGTGCC
The DNA here is from genome assembly GCA_029206835.1 of Rana muscosa. Classification (NCBI taxonomy): domain Eukaryota; kingdom Metazoa; phylum Chordata; class Amphibia; order Anura; family Ranidae; genus Rana; species Rana muscosa. Next base: position 372,866,607 of record CM055118.1, read on the forward strand.
ACCAATCAGTGCCCATCAGTGCTGCCAATCAGTGCCCATCAGTGACTCATCATCAGTGTCACCTCTCAGTGCTGCCTATCAGTGCCACCTATCAATGCCGCCTATCAGTGCCCATCAGCGTTACCTACCAGTGCCCATCAGTGCCACCTCTCAGTACCATTCAGTGCCACCTATCAGAGCCCATCAGTGCCACCTATTAGTACCCTTCAATGCCGCCTATCAGAGTCCATCAGTGCTAATTATTAGTACCCTTCAATGCCGCCTATCAGAGCCCATCAGTGCCAATTTTTAGTGCCCTTTAATGCCGCCTATCAGAGCCCATCAGTGCCAATTATTAGTACCCTTCAATGCTGCCTATCAGAGCCCATCAGTGTCAATTATTAGTACCCTTCAATGCCGCCTATTAGTGCCCATCAGTGCCCCCTATCAGTGCCTATCAGTGTCCATCAGTGCCGCCTCATCAGCGCACATCAACGAAAGAGAACAATTACCTGTTTGCAAAATTTTATAACAAACTATGAAAAATGTTTTTGTTTTTTTCAAAATTTTTGGTCTTTTTTTGTTTCTTTAGCAAAAAAATAATAAAAACCCCAATTGGTGATTAAATACCACCAAACCAAAGCTCTATTTGTGTGAGAAAAATGGAAATAAAATTCATTTGGGTACAGTGTTGTATGACCGCGCAATTTTTTATTCAGATTGCGAACAGCGCTGAAAGCTGAAACTTGGCCTGGGCAGGAAGGGAGGGGGGTATAAGTGCCCGGTAAGCAAGTGGTTAATGAGTTTAATTGTTTAACTCTAAGGGGTCTATTTATATGCACAAATGTTAGAAGCACTTGTGCAAGTTGAATAAAATGTCCCGTATTTTTCCTCAGAGATTAATGCCCTTTATCATCATCATGTAGTGGCCAAAATGCTTTATTGTTTTCTGAAATACCACATTTTGGCCACTAGATGGAGTTAAAGATACAACCATTAATCTCTTAGAAAGAGTACGGGACATTTCATTCACCTTGCACAAGTGCTTCTGACATTTGTGCAACGAATGTTAAATAAATAGCCCCCTTCAGGGTTAACTCATGTTTTCATCATGGGGGGAGGGGGCTAGGTGTTTCCTCTCCCTATATTGGGGTATGTATATTCCCCTACAGTAGTGACTTGAAAAAGACGCAGATCCGGTCGAAATGCGTTGTTGCTGCCAGCGGGTAGCACACCTTTGTTTGCCGGGGGGTGGATGGGAGGGATATCCATCTTTGGACATGAACATGGCTCCAGCTAAGTACTATACTTGGTGTTTCTTCTCAGCATTGCAACACCATTATATCATCTTATGTCTATGGCTTGGATTCCAGGATTCATTTGCTGCTAAGGCTATTTATGTTACCAATGAGTATTTACATTGACAAACTGCATGTGTTATACCCATGTGGTATTCTGATTGATGTCTACTTGTCTACCAGCGCCATTCATAAACAGTAGATGATAGCGAAGACTTCACCCCCCCCCCCCCCCACCTCGTTACCCAACTACCCCTGCCGTGTCTCCTGGGCTCTGCTGTCACAGCCCTGGCATGGTGGGTGTTGGCAGTAGAGCAGAGGGAGATCAGAGAACATTTATTCGCTGACCCCCCCCAGTTAATGAACATGGAGGTAACGTGTATAAAGTAGGGTGACCACGTGTCCCGGATTGCCCGGGACAGTCCGGCATTTTGCAGGTCTGTCCCGGGCACCTTCATTCCAGGACAATACAGTGTCCCGGAATGAAACTGACTCAGCCCCCCCCCCCCCGGGCCAATCTGATGCCCCCAAAAAAGGGCGCCACATCACCGCTTTACTCACTTGACAGTACTTGTCCTGGCCGGGAATGCGTGGAGGAGCACAATCCCCGCCCCCTGCTTGTGATTGGAGAAATCATAAATCCTGCCTCTTGTGTCCAATCACTGTGCTGTGATTCATTACAGCACAAGCTGATTTTTGGGAAGGGAGGGGTGTCTCTGAATGGTAGTTTGGAAATGTGGTCACCCTAGTATAAAGTCACTTCCGGTTTCAATAGAAAGAACTTTACTTTTGGATGCCATAGCACGCCCCTTGCCCCCTTGCCTGACTGCCATGTATCCTGGGCTTCCTACGTGTTGAGAGTAGAGTGGGTGAAGATCAGAGAACATCCATTTGGTGATCTCTCCACCGGTTGATGAACACAGAAGCGACGTGTAATAAGTCGCTTCCGGGTTCAGAACTTTCATTCTCTGGCTGCTGTATGACATTAGGGGTCTAATAGACACCTGATGTCTCCTTAAATCAGACTTGTCATGTCCATTATGCTATCACATAGGGCACAGGTGCCAAACACAAGGCCCGCGGGCCGAATCCGGCCCTCCAGGCCATTTCATGTGGTCCTCGCACCTCTCCTGCAGCTGCAGGAGAGCTCCAGTCCTCCTCCAGAGCCTTACTTTTTGCTTTCAAGAAATGCATTCAGCTTCTTCCCAGCAGCAGCATAAGGAAAGGGGGGTGCACTGTGATGTAAGGGAGAGTGGGGGACTCAACTTCTGATGGTGGGGTGGCTCTTGACATTTAATTTAAGGGGAGGGGATGCGCTGGACATCTAATCTTACAGATACAACCGGCCCCTTTGAGGGCAATCATAATGCTGATGCGGCCCACGATGAAATTGAGTTTGACACCCCTGAGGATTGTTGTGCTGTATTATTATAATAAAGCCAGGTCTTCTTAGTATGGACCTCTTTCCTCTGTAACGGGCAGTGCCATGGATGGTGTTGGTGGTAGAATGGAGGAAGATCAGAGAACATCCATTTGTTGATCTCTCCATGGGTTGATGAACATGGAAGCGATGTCTAATAAGTCGCTTCCGGGTTCAGAACTTTCATTCTCTGGCTGTTGTATGACATTAGGGGTCTAATAGACACCTGATGTCTCCTTAAATCAAGCTTGTCATGTCTATTATGCTATCACATATGGGATTGTTGTGCTGTATTATTGTAATAAAGCCAGGTCTTCTTAGTATGGACCTCTTTCCTCTGTAACGGGCAGTGCCATGGATGGTGTTGGTGGTAGAGTGGAGGAAGATCAGAGAACATCCATTTGTTGATCTCTCCATGGGTTGATGAACACGGATGCGATGTGTATTAAGTCACTTCTGGGTTCAGAACTGTCATTTTCTAGCTGCTGTGGCCGGGGATGAAGCTGATCAAGCATGATCTGTGCTTGGTCAGCTTAAGTAGGGTCCATAACTGACATTAGGGGTCTAATAGACCCCTGATGTCTCCTTAAATAGAATCTGCCATGTCCATTATGCTATCACATAGAGGGCTTGTGGGGTTGTATTATTTAATAAAGCTAGGTCTTCTGAATCAGTGCCCATCAGTGACTCATCATCGGTGTCACCTATCAGTGCTGCCTATCAGGGCCATCTTTTAGTGCTGTCTATCAGAGCCCATCAGTGCCACCTTATCAGTGCCCATCAGTGCAGCTTCATCAGTTCCCAACAGTGCCGCCTATCTGTGCCCATCAGTGCTCACCAGTGCCACCTATCCACCAGTGCCGCCACCTATCGTCTGTGACTGGTAGTGTCCCCCGGGTAGATGCCCAGAGAATAGAGCTGAACGATGCCAGTGGAGCCGCTTAGAAGTGGAAGAAGGATGGACAGAGAGTTATGGGATTGTGAAAAAAAAAAAAAAAACTACTCGTACAACCTGTCCTTACCTGATCTGTCTTCTCTTTTTCTGTCACCCCTGTGAGTATAGGTGCTCCTTGAGACCTGGGAGCCTGCTGACCTTTTGCCCCCGGTGAAAGCAGTAAGGGTGGTAGGGCTGGGGCAGCTCGAGGGAGTCCAGAGTCCAGGGAGTGCCCGGCCCCTGCTCTGTGCTGGGCCTCCGCCTCTAGCTGGTAAAAGTCCACACAAGTCCATCGTCCTTTCTGGTACTTCTGACCTCCACTGAGAGAGGCCTGGTCCAGGCGTACTAGGCGGAAGCGGGAAGTGGGAGGCGATCGAGGACCATTAGGCGGTGTCGGGGATGGAGAGCGTGCAGCGAGGTTTGGGGAGATCGGTGATAATGGAGAGGATGGTTGGTAGTCACTGGTGACGCTGGTTATCTGAAAGCCACTGCGTTTCTTCCCGAAGCTCATTGTAGATGGCACCTGAGAAGGAGAGAGGATCAATACACATCCATTGACAGCAGCCATTCCTCCTTGGCTACCAGCTACATGTACTAGAGGTGAAGTGTACTGGGATTGTAGGTGTACTGTCAAATCTTGGGTTAGTCAGTGCAATATAGTATATTAGTGTAGTACAGCCTTTTTCAATCTTTTCAACACAGAGAAACCATTGAAATAACTTTCTGGTCTCCTCAGAGAACCCCTGCTAAAATTACTATATCTACAACTCATGATACATTAGTGTGATGGGCATTGGGAAGAAATTACCTCCTTACAAATAGCCACAAAAATCAATGGTGTCAGTGGGAACTTATCTAAGAGGCATTGGGCAATAATTGCTCAAGGAACCCTTAACAACCTCTGGAGGAACCCAAGGGTTGCATGGAACCCTGGTTGAGAAACCCTGGTTTAGTAGGTGTAGTGTAGTATACATGGTAGTCGTCTTAGTTATGTTCTATATTGGGGAAATTGGTGTAGGTGTAGTATACTGGAGTAACCTGTGCCGGTGCTGTGTAGAATACACTAGTTGGTGTAGTTATCATTTCGTACATTGTGGTAGATTTAGTATAGTAAATTAGAGATTTTGGTGTAGGCATAGCATAGTGTAATAGGGTAGTTGGTGTAGATGTAGTGTAGTATATTGGGTTAGTCAGTGTTAGGGTTGAGCTTACTGAATACAAGTTTGGACTGAACCTTGGTTGTTCGGGCATATTATGTACCCATTACCGATTCACATGGGGGGTGTTATTTGGGTGTCTCCTTATTGTTAAAGGGGCTTCCAGATTGCCATAAACCCCCTGTCTGCAGACCCCCATAACAACTGAGCCAGGGTTGTGGGGAAGAGGCCCTTGTCCTCATTAACATGTTGAGGGCATGTGGCCCCATTTTGAGGGCATGTGGCCTGGTATGGTTCAGGAGAGAGGGACCGCACATTCCCCCCCTTCCTCTCTGGCCTGCAGGGAGTTTATATGCTCAGATAAGTGTCTGGTAAGCCCCCTGCCTGCAAACCCCCATAACCACTGGGTCATGGTTGTGGGAAGAGGCCTGTGTCCTCATCAACATGTTGAGGGCATGTAGCCCCATGTTGAGGGCATGTCGCCCCATGTTGAGGGCATGTCGTCCCATGTTGAGGGCATGTGGCCTGATATGGTTGAGGAGGAAGGGACCGCACATTCCCCACCTTTCCTTCCTGGCCTGCCAGAAGGCTGCATGCTCGGATAAGCATGCTCGGATAAGGGTCCGGTAAGCCCAGTGCCTTTTGTCCTATTGTTAAAGAGGCTTCCAGATTGCCATAAACCCCCTGTCTGCAGACCCCCATAACAACTGGGCCAGGGTTGTGGGGAAGAGTCCCTTGTCCTCATCAGCATGTTGAAGGCATGTGGCCCCATGTTGAAGGCATGAGGCCCCATGTTGAAGGCATGTGGCCTAGTATGGTTCACCCCCCCCCCTCCTCCCTGGGCTGCATGCAGAACTCCATCCATAAACATTGGACCAGGGTTGTGGGAAAGAGGCCCTTGTCTTTATCAACATGGAGACAAGTTGCTTTGTCAGGGGACCCCCACTAGGCCAGGGATGTGGGAAAGAGGCCCTTGTCCTCATCAACATGTTAAGGGCATGTGGCTCCATGCTAAAGGCATGTGGCCTGATATGGTTCAGGAGGGAGGGACCACATATCTCCCCCCTTTCCTCCCTGGCCTGCCATTAGGCTGAATGCTCAGAAAAGGATCCAGTAGGCCCCCTGCCTGCAGACCCCCATAACAACTGAACCAGGGTTGTGGGGAGGAGGCCCTTGTCCTCATCAACATAGAGACACATTGCTTTGCCAGGGGACCCCCATAACCATTGGGCCAGGGTTTTAGTGAAGAGGTCCTTGTCCTCATCAACATGTCGAGGGCTTGTGGCCACATGTTGAAGGCATGTGGCCTGATATGGTTTAGGAGGGAGGGACCGCATATTCCCCCTCCTTCCTCCCTGGCCTACCAGGAAGCTGCATGTTCAGATAAGGGTCTGGTTTTGATTTTTGGTGGGCATGTTGCCTGGTATGATTCAGGAGAGATGGACTGCACATTCCACCCCCCTTTTCTCCCTGGTCTGCCAGGAGGCTGAATGCTCGGATAAGGAACCGGTATGCCATCTGCCTGCAGACCCCCATAACAACTGAACCAGGGTTGTGGGGAGGAGGCCCTGGTCCTCATCAACATAGAGACACATTGCTTTGCCAGAGGACCCACATAACCATTTGGCCAGGGTTTTGGGGAAGAGGTCCTTGCCCTCATCGACATGTCGAGGGCATGTGGCCAGCGGCATTGCTAGCCAGGTGCGGGGGGGCGGGCCGCACCCGGGTGACACCCACCAGAGGGGTGACACCTGTGGGTAGCGGCACGAATCTAACACCGCCTGCTGCCCTGTGCCTCGCGCCGCGGCTGTGTCCCTCAGCGGAGCGGAAGGAAGCTGCCGCCCCCTCCTCTCTCTTTACATCAACAGAGCAGGAGGAGCCCGCGCTCGAGGGACACACCGCTGTGTGTAACTGCTGCTTTTAAAGGTAAGGTGGGGCGTCTATACTGATGGGGGGAGGGGGTGTCTGTACTGCTGGGGTCTGCACCAAGGGGGGGGGAGCTGTAACTAAGGGGGTGTCTGTACTGACGAAGGTCTGCACTGGGGGGGTCTGTAACTGAGGGGGGTGTCTGTAACTGAGGTGGTGTCTGTAACTGAGGGGGGTCTGTAACTGAGGGGGGACTGTAACTGGGGGGTGTCTGTAACTGAGGGGGTGTCTGCACTGGGGGGTGTCTGCACTGGGGGGGTGTCTGCACTGGGGGGGTGTCTGCACTGCTGGGGGGGTCTGCACTGCTGGGGGGGTCTGCACTGGGGGGATGTCTGTACTGCTGGGGGGGTCTGCACTGAGGGGGTCTGCACTGATGGAGCAGTCTGCACTGAGGTGGGGGTGTCTGTACTGAGGGGGGAGGTTTATACTGAGGGAGGGGGTCTATATTGATGGAGGGGGGTCTGTTCTTAGTGGGATGGTCTGTACTGAGGATGGGGATCTATACTTCGGGAGGGGGGTCTGTAGTTAGTGGAGGGGGGTCTGTACTGAGGGGGGACTATAGTTGGTGGGGGGAGACACCATTTTTTTTCGCACCGGGTGACACCAATGCATGCATGTTGAATGCATGTGGCCTGATATGGTTCAGGAGAGAGGGACTGCATATTCCTCCTCCTCCTCCCTGGCCTACTAGGAGGCTGCATGTTCAGATAAGGGTCTGGTTTTGATTTTTGGTGGGCATGTGGCCTGGTAATATTCAGGAGAGATGGACTGAACATTCCACTTCTCTTTCCTCCCTGGCCTGCCAGGAGGCTGCATGCTCAAATAAGGATCCATTAGGCCCCCTGCCTGCAGACCCCCATAAACACTGAACCAGGGTTGTGGGGAGGAGGCCCTTGTCCTAATCAACATGGAGACACATTGCTTTGCCAGGAGACCCCCATAACCATTGGGCCAGGGTTTTGGGGAAGAGGTCCTTGCCCTCATCATGTTGAGGACATGTGGCCGGATATGGTTCAGGAGAACCACATATTCCTCCTCCTTCCTCCCTTGCCTACCAGGAGGCTGCATGTTCAGATAAGGGTCTGCTTTTGATTTTTGGGGGGACCATATTTTTTTTTTTCTTGATTTGTACTTGGGGCTACTCCTTAAAATCCATACCAGACCCTTATCTAGGACAATGATCTGGTATAGATGAATGGAAACCCAGGCTATTTGTTTGCAAACAGAATGAAGCAGCTGGGAAATGTAATTTTGTTTGCAATATAAACACACTGTTTTCTTTGTAAATATCAGTGTTGCTGTAATAGGTTGTCTACATCACACAGATGGGCCACTTCACAGGCAGGGCCAGGGAACCCCCCCCCCCCCCCCCCCCCAGGCAGGTTATTTAAAGTGTAATTCTGGCTATACACCTAACTAGCCTTAAGACTGTCCCCTCCCCCCTCCTAACACCTATACTAACTAACCTTCGCAAAAAAAGACGTATATACTTACCTATTTTCAGCCTGCTCCGGACCAGTCATGTGATCCCCTGCGTCAGCCAGTGGCAGCTGCAGGGGAGAGGAATGAGCGCTGCGACAATGGCTAATAAAGTCTGAAGCGGTGATGTCACCTATAGGCTTTAATGGAGCATTGGCTGACGCTTTGGTTGAAAATAGGTAAATATATACATCTTTTTTTTACACAGGTTTTTTAGTATAGGGTTTAGGAGGGGGGATGGGGCAGTTTTAAGGCTAGTTGGGTATATAGCCAGAATTCCATTTGAATGGAGTTTTGTATATTTAATGTAGTGTATTATATTGGAGTAGTCAGTGAAAATGTAACATGAATTGGGGTAGTCGGTGTAGGTGTAGTGTAGAATATTTGGGTAATTGGTGTAGGTGTAGTCTAGTAAATTGGGGTAATTGGTGTAGGTGTAGTCTAGTAAATTGGGGTAGTTGGTGGAGGGGTACTGTAGTATATTGGGGTACTTGGTGTAGGAGTACTGTAGTATATAGGGGTAGTTGGTGTAGGGGTACTGTAGTATATAGGGGTAGTTGGTCTAGGGGTACTGTAGTATATTGGGTAGTTGGTGTAGGGGTAATGTAGTATATTGGGTAGTTGGTCTAGGGGTACTGTAGTATATTGGGATAGTTGGTGGAGGGGTACTGTAGTATATTGGGATAGTTGGTGTAGGAGTACTGTAGTATATTGGGATAGTTGGTGTAGGAGTACTGTAGTATATTGGGGTAGTTGGTCTAGGGGTACTGTAGTATATTGGGTAGTTGGTGTAGGGGTACTGTAGTATATAGGGGTAGTTGGTGTAGGGTTACTGTAGTATATTGGGTACTTGGTGTAGGAGTACTGTAGTATATTGGGGTAGTTGGTGTAGGAGTACTGTAGTATATTGGGTAGTTGGTGTAGGGGTACTGTAGTATATAGGGGTAGTTGGTGTAGGGTTACTGTAGTATATTGGGTACTTGGTGTAGGAGTACTGTAGTATATTGGGGTAGTTGGTGTAGGAGTACTGTAGTATATTGGGTACTTGGTGTAGGAGTACTGTAGTATATTGGGGTAGTTGGTGTAGGAGTACTGTAGTATATTGGGGTAGTTGGTGTAGGGGTACTGTAGTATATTGGGTACTTGGTGTAGGAGTACTGTAGTATATTGGGGTAGTTGGTGTAGGAGTACTGTAGTATATTGGGTAGTTGGTGTAGAAGTACTGTAGTATATTGGGGTAGTTGGTGTAGGAGTACTGTAGTATATTGGGATAGTTGGTGTGGGAGTACTGTAGTATATTGGGTGGTTGGTGTAGGGGTACTGTAGTATATTGGGGTAGTTGGTGTAGGGGTACTGTAGTATATTGGGTAGTTGGTGTAGGGGTACTGTAGTATATTGGGGTAGTTGGTGTAGGAGTACTGTAGTATATTGGGGTAGTTGGTGTAGGAGTACTGTAGTATATTGGGTAGTTGGTGGAGGGGTACTGTAGTATATTGGGTAGTTGGTGTAGGAGTACTGTAGTATATTGGGTAGTTGGTGTAGGGGTACTGTAGTATATTGGGGTAGTTGGTCTAGGGGTACTGTAGTATATTGGGGTAGTTGGTGTAGGAGTACTGTAGTATATTGGGTAGTTGGTGTAGGGGTACTGTAGTATATTGGGGTAGTTGGTCTAGGGGTACTGTAGTATATTGGGATAGTTGGTGTAGGAGTACTGTAGTATATTGGGGTAGTTGGTGTAGGAGTACTGTAGTATATTGGGTAGTTGGTGTAGGAGTACTGTAGTATATTGGGTAGTTAGTGTAGGGGTACTGTAGTATATTGGGGTAGTTGGTGTAGGGGTACTGTAGTATATTGGGTAGTTGGTGTAGGGGTACTGTAGTATATAGGGGTAGTTGGTGTAGGGGTACTGTAGTATATTGGGTAGTTGGTGTAGGGGTACTGTAGTATATTGGGTAGTTGGTGTAGGGGTACTGTACTATATAGGGGTAGTTGGTGTAGGGTTACTGTAGTATATTGGGTACTTGGTGTAGGAGTACTGTAGTATATTGGGGTAGTTGGTGTAGGAGTACTGTAGTATATTGGGTACTTGGTGTAGGAGTACTGTAGTATATTGGGGTAGTTGGTGTAGGAGTACTGTACTATATTGGGGTAGTTGGTGTAGGAGTACTGTAGTATATTGGGTAGTTGGTGTAGGGGTACTGTAGTATATTGGGGTAGTTGGTGTAGGAGTACTGTAGTATATTGGGTACTTGGTGTAGGAGTACTGTAGTATATTGGGGTAGTTGGTGTAGGAGTACTGTAGTATATTGGGGTAGTTGGTGTAGGAGTACTGTAGTATATTGGGTAGTTGGTGTAGGGGTACTGTAGTATATTGGGTTAGTTGGTGTAGGAGTACTGTAGTATATTGGGTACTTGGTGTAGGAGTACTGTAGTATATTGGGGTAGTTGGTGGAGGAGTACTGTAGTATATATGGGGATAGTTGGTGTAGGGTTACTGTAGTATATTGGGATAGTTGGTGTGGGAGTACTGTAGTATATTGGGGTAGTTGGTGTAGGGGTACTGTAGTATATTGGGTGGTTGGTGTAGGGGTACTGTAGTATATTGGGGTAGTTGGTGTAGGAGTACTGTAGTATATTGGGTACTTGGTGTAGGAGTACTGTAGTATATTGGGGTAGTTGGTGTAGGAGTACTGTAGTATATTGGGATAGTTGGTGTAGGGTTACTGTAGTATATTGGGATAGTTGGTGTGGGAGTACTGTAGTATATTGGGGTAGTTGGTGTAGGGGTACTGTAGTATATTGGGTAGTTGGTGTAGGAGTACTGTAGTATATTGGGGTAGTTGGTCTAGGGGTACTGTAGTATATTGGGTAGTTGGTGTAGGGGTACTGTAGTATATAGGGGTAGTTGGTGTAGGGTTACTGTAATATATATGGGTACTTGGTGTAGGAGTACTGTAGTATATTGGGGTAGTTGGTGTAGGAGTACTGTAGTATATTGGGTAGTTGGTGTAGGGGTACTGTAGTATATAGGGGTAGTTGGTGTAGGGTTACTGTAGTATATTGGGTACTTGGTGTAGGAGTACTGTAGTATATTGGGGTAGTTGGTGTAGGAGTACTGTAGTATATTGGGTACTTGGTGTAGGAGTACTGTAGTATATTGGGGTAGTTGGTGTAGGAGTACTGTAGTATATTGGGGTAGTTGGTGTAGGGGTACTGTAGTATATTGGGTACTTGGTGTAGGAGTACTGTAGTATATTGGGGTAGTTGGTGTAGGAGTACTGTAGTATATTGGGTAGTTGGTGTAGGGGTACTGTAGTATATTGGGGTAGTTGGTGTAGGAGTACTGTAGTATATTGGGTACTTGGTGTAGGAGTGCTGTAGTATATTGGGGTAGTTGGTGTAGGAGTACTGTAGTATATTGGGGTAGTTGGTGTAGGAGTACTGTAGTATATTGGGTAGTTGGTGTAGGGGTACTGTAGTATATTGGGGTAGTTGGTGTAGGAGTACTGTAGTATATTGGGTACTTGGTGTAGGAGTACTGTAGTATATTGGGGTAGTTGGTGTAGGAGTACTGTAGTATATTGGGATAGTTGGTGTAGGGTTACTGTAGTATATTGGGGTAGTTGGTGTAGGGGTACTGTAGTATATTGGGTAGTTGGTGGAGGGGTACTGTAGTATATTGGGGTAGTTGGTGTAGGGTTACTGTAGTATATTGGGTACTTGGTGTAGGAGTACTGTAGTATATTGGGGTAGTTGGTGTAGGAGTACTGTAGTATATTGGGATAGTTGGTGTAGGGTTACTGTAGTATATTGGGGTAGTTGGTGTAGGAGTACTGTAGTATATTGGGGTAGTTGGTGTAGGGGTACTGTAGTATATTGGGTAGTTGGTGTAGGAGTACTGTAGTATATTGGGTAGTTGGTGTAGGAGTACTGTAGTATATAGGGGTAGTTGGTGTAGGGGTACTGTAGTATATTGGGTAGTTGGTGTAGGAGTACTGTAGTATATTGGGGTAGTTGGTGTAGGGGTACTGTAGTATATTGGGTAGTTGGTGTAGGAGTACTGTAGTATATTGGGGTGGTTGGTGTAGGGGTACTGTAGTATATTGGGATAGTTGGTGTAGGGGTACTGTAGTCTATTGGGATAGTTGGTGTAGGAGTACTGTAGTATATTGGGGTAGTTGGTGTAGGAGTACTGTAGTATATTGGGTAGTTGGTGTAGGAGTACTGTAGTATATTGGGATAGTTGGTGTAGGGGTACTGTAGTATATTGGGTAGTTGGTGGAGGGGTACTGTAGTATATTGGGTAGTTGGTGTAGGAGTACTGTAGTATATTGGGGTAGTTGGTGTAGGGGTACTGTAGTATATTGGGGTAGTTGGTGGAGGGGTACTGTAGTATATTGGGGTACTTGGTGTAGGAGTACTGTAGTATATTGGGGTAGTTGGTGTAGGAGTACTGTAGTATATTGGGTACTTGGTGTAGGAGTACTGTAGTATATTGGGATAGTTGGTGTAGGAGTACTGTAGTATATTGGGGTAGTTGGTGTAGGAGTACTGTAGTATATTGGGTACTTGGTGTAGGAGTACTGTAGTATATTGGGGTAGTTGGTGTAGGGGTACTGTAGTATATTGGGTAGTTAGTGTAGGGGTACTGTAGTATATTGGGGTAGTTGGTGTAGGAGTACTGTAGTATATTGGGTAGTTGGTGTAGGGGTACTGTAGTATATTGGGGTAGTTGGTGTAGGAGTACTGTAGTATATTGGGTACTTGGTGTAGGAGTACTGTAGTATATTGGGTAGTTGGTGTAGGGGTACTGTAGTATATTGGGGTAGTTGGTGTAGGAGTACTGTAGTATATTGGGATAGTTGGTGTAGGGTTACTGTAGTATATTGGGGTAGTTGGTGTAGGAGTACTGTAGTATATTGGGGTAGTTGGTGTAGGAGTACTGTAGTATATTGGGTAGTTGGTGTAGGAGTACTGTAGTATATTGGGGTAGTTGGTGTAGGAGTACTGTAGTATATTGGGATAGTTGGTGTAGGGTTACTGTAGTATATTGGGGTAGTTGGTGTAGGAGTACTGTAGTATATTGGGGTAGTTGGTGTAGGAGTACTGTAGTATATTGGGTACTTGGTGTAGGAGTACTGTAGTATATTGGGGTAGTTGGTGTAGGAGTACTGTAGTATATTGGGGTAGTTGGTGTAGGAGTACTGTAGTATATTGGGTAGTTGGTGTAGGGGTACTGTAGTATATTGGGGTAGTTGGTGTAGGAGTACTGTAGTATATTGGGGTAGTTGGTGTAGGAGTACTGTAGTATATTGGGGTAGTTGGTGTAGGAGTACTGTAGTATATTGGGGTAGTTGGTGTAGGGGTACTGTAGTATATTGGTATAGTTGGTGTAGGGTTACTGTAGTATATTGGGATAGTTGCTGTAGGAGTACTGTAGTATATTGGGATAGTTGGTGTAGGGTTACTGTAGTATATTGGGTAGTTGGTGTAGGGGTACTGTAGTATATTGGGATAGTTGGTGTAGGGTTACTGTAGTATATTGGGTAGTTGGTGGAGGGGTACTGTAGTATATTGGGTAGTTGGTGGAGGGGAACTGTAGTATATTGGGTAGTTGGTGGAGGGGTACTGTAGTATATTGGGGTAGTTGGTGTAGGGGTACTGTAGTATATTGGGATAGTTGGTGTGGGAGTACTGTAGTATATTGGGGTAGTTGGTGTAGGGGTACTGTAGTATATTGGGTGGTTGGTGTAGGAGTACTGTAGTATATTGGGATAGTTGGTGTAGGGTTACTGTAGTATATTGGGTAGTTGGTGTAGGGGTACTGTAGTATATTGGGGTAGTTGGTGTAGGGGTACTGTAGTATATTGGGTGGTTGGTGTAGGGGTACTGTAGTATATTGGGGTAGTTGGTGTAGGGGTACTGTAGTATATTGGGTGGTTGGTGTAGGGGTACTGTAGTATATTGGGATAGTTGGTGTGGGAGTACTGTAGTATATTGGGGTAGTTGGTGTAGGGGTACTGTAGTATATTGGGTGGTTGGTGTAGGGGTACTGTAGTATATTGGGGTAGTTGGTGTAGGAGTACTGTAGTATATAGGGGTAGTTGGTGTAGGAGTACTGTAGTATATTGGGTGGTTGGTGTAGGGTTACTGTAGTATATTGGGATAGTTGGTGTGGGAGTACTGTAGTATATTGGGGTAGTTGGTGTAGGGGTACTGTAGTATATTGGGTGGTTGGTGTAGGAGTACTGTAGTATATTGGGATAGTTGGTGTAGGAGTACTGTAGTATATTGGGGTAGTTGGTGTAGGGGTACTGTAGTATATTGGGGTAGTTGGTGGAGGGGTACTGTAGTATATTGGGTAGTTGGTGTAGGAGTACTGTAGTATATTGGGTAGTTGGTGAAGGGGTACTGTAGTATATTGGGGTAGTTGGTGTAGGGGTACTGTAGTATATTGGGTAGTTGGTGTAGGAGTACTGTAGTATATTGGGTAGTTGGTGTAGGGGTACTGTAGTATATTGGGTAGTTGGTGTAGGAGTACTGTAGTATATTGGGGTAGTTGGTGTAGGGGTACTGTAGTATATTGGGGTAGTTGGTGTAGGAGTACTGTAGTATATTGGGGTAGTTGGTGTAGGAGTACTGTAGTATATTGGGGTAGTTGGTGTAGGAGTACTGTAGTATATTGGGTAGTTAGTGTAGGGGTACTGTAGTATATTGGGGTAGTTGGTGTAGGGGTACTGTAGTATATTGGGGTAGTTGGTGTAGGGGTAATGTAGTATATTGGGTAGTTGGTGTAGGAGTACTGTAGTATATTGGGTAGTTGGTGTAGGAGTACTGTAGTATATTGGGTAGTTGGTGTAGGAGTACTGTAGTATATTGGGGTAGTTGGTGTAGGAGTACTGTAGTATATTGGGGTAGTTGGTGTAGGAGTACTGTAGTATATTGGGGTAGTTGGTGTAGGGGTACTGTAGTATATTGGGGTAGTTGGTGTAGGAGTACTGTAGTATATTGGGGTAGTTGGTGTAGGGGTAATGTAGTATATTGGGTAGTTGGTGTAGGGGTACTGTAGTATATTGGGTAGTTGGTGTAGGGGTACTGTAGTATATTGGGGTAGTTGGTCTAGGGGTACTGTAGTATATTGGGGTAGTTGGTGTAGGGGTACTGTAGTATATTGGGGTAGTTGGTGTAGGAGTACTGTAGTATATTGGGGTAGTTGGTGGAGGGGTACTGTAGTATATTGGGTAGTTGGTGTAGGAGTACTGTAGTATATTGGGTAGTTGGTGAAGGGGTACTGTAGTATATTGGGGTAGTTGGTGTAGGGGTACTGTAGTATATTGGGTAGTTGGTGTAGGAGTACTGTAGTATATTGGGTAGTTGGTGTAGGGGTACTGTAGTATATTGGGGTAGTTGGTGTAGGAGTACTGTAGTATATTGGGGTAGTTGGTGTAGGGGTACTGTAGTATATTGGGGTAGTTGGTGTAGGAGTACTGTAGTATATTGGGGTAGTTGGTGTAGGAGTACTGTAGTATATAGGGGTAGTTGGTGTAGGGGTACTGTAGTATATTGGGTAGTTGGTGGAGGGGTACTGTAGTATATTGGGGTAGTTGGTGTAGGAGTACTGTAGTATATTGGGGTAGTTGGTGTAGGGGTACTGTAGTATATTGGGTGGTTGGTGTAGGGGTACTGTAGTATATTGGGTGGTTGGTGTAGGGGTACTGTAGTATATTGGGATAGTTGGTGTGGGAGTACTGTAGTATATTGGGGTAGTTGGTGTAGGGGTACTGTAGTATATTGGGGTAGTTGGTGTAGGAGTACTGTAGTATATTGGGGTAGTTGGTGTAGGGGTACTGTAGTATATTGGGTGGTTGGTGTAGGGGTACTGTAGTATATTGGGATAGTTGGTGTGGGAGTACTGTAGTATATTGGGGTAGTTGGTGTAGGGGTACTGTAGTATATTGGGTAGTTGGTGTAGGGGTACTGTAGTATATTGGGTGGTTGGTGTAGGGGTACTGTAGTATATTGGGGTAGTTGGTGTAGGAGTACTGTAGTATATAGGGGTAGTTGGTGTAGGAGTACTGTAGTATATTGGGTGGTTGGTGTAGGGTTACTGTAGTATATTGGGATAGTTGGTGTAGGAGTACTGTAGTATATTGGGGTAGTTGGTGTAGGGGTACTGTAGTATATTGGGTGGTTGGTGTAGGAGTACTGTAGTATATTGGGTAGTTGGTGTAGGAGTACTGTAGTATATTGGGGTAGTTGGTGTAGGGGTACTGTAGTATATTGGGGTAGTTGGTGTAGGAGTACTGTAGTATATTGGGGTAGTTGGTGGAGGGGTACTGTAGTATATTGGGTAGTTGGTGTAGGAGTACTGTAGTATATTGGGTAGTTGGTGAAGGGGTACTGTAGTATATTGGGGTAGTTGGTGTAGGGGTACTGTAGTATATTGGGTAGTTGGTGTAGGAGTACTGTAGTATATTGGGTAGTTGGTGTAGGGGTACTGTAGTATATTGGGTAGTTGGTGTAGGAGTACTGTAGTATATTGGGGTAGTTGGTGTAGGGGTACTGTAGTATATTGGGTAGTTGGTGAAGGGGTACTGTAGTATATTGGGGTAGTTGGTGTAGGGGTACTGTAGTATATTGGGTAGTTGGTGTAGGAGTACTGTAGTATATTGGGTAGTTGGTGTAGGGGTACTGTAGTATATTGGGTAGTTGGTGTAGGAGTACTGTAGTATATTGGGGTAGTTGGTGTAGGAGTACTGTAGTATATTGGGTAGTTGGTGTAGGGGTACTGTAGTATATTGGGTAGTTGGTGTAGGGGTACTGTAGTATATTGGGTGGTTGGTGTAGGGGTACTGTAGTATATTGGGGTAGTTGGTGTAGGAGTACTGTAGTATATTGGGGTAGTTGGTGTAGGAGTACTGTAGTATATTGGGGTAGTTGGTGTAGGAGTACTGTAGTATATTGGGGTAGTTGGTGTAGGAGTACTGTAGTATATTGGGTAGTTGGTGTAGGAGTACTGTAGTATATTGGGTAGTTGGTGTAGGAGTACTGTAGTATATTGGGGTAGTTGGTGTAGGGTTACTGTAGTATATTGGGGTAGTTGGTGTAGGGGTACTGTAGTATATTGGGGTAGTTGGTGTAGGGGTAATGTAGTATATTGGGTAGTTGGTGTAGGGGTACTGTAGTATATTGGGTAGTTGGTGTAGGGGTACTGTAGTATATTGGGGTAGTTGGTCTAGGGGTACTGTAGTCTATTGGGATAGTTGGTGTAGGAGTACTGTAGTATATTGGGGTAGTTGGTGTAGGAGTACTGTAGTATATAGGGGTAGTTGGTGTAGGGGTACTGTAGTATATTGGGTAGTTGGTGGAGGGGTACTGTAGTATATTGGGGTAGTTGGTGTAGGAGTACTGTAGTATATTGGGGTAGTTGGTGTAGGAGTACTGTAGTATATTGGGGTAGTTGGTGTAGGAGTACTGTAGTATATTGGGGTAGTTGGTGTAGGGGTACTGTAGTATATAGGGGTAGTTGGTGTAGGGGTACTGTAGTATATTGGGTAGTTGGTGGAGGGGTACTGTAGTATATTGGGGTAGTTGGTGTAGGAGTACTGTAGTATATTGGGTAGTTGGTGTAGGAGTACTGTAGTATATAGGGGTAGTTGGTGTAGGGGTACTGTAGTATATAGGGGTAGTTGGTGGAGGGGTACTGTAGTATATTGGGGTAGTTGGTGTAGGGGTACTGTAGTATATTGGGGTAGTTGGTGTAGGGGTACTGCAGTATATTGGGGTAGTTGGTCTAGGGGTACTGTAGTATATTGGGGTAGTTGGTGTAGGGGTACTGTAGTATATTGGGGTAGTTGGTGTAGGAGTACTGTAGTATATTGGGGTAGTTGGTGGAGGGGTACTGTAGTATATTGGGTAGTTGGTGTAGGAGTACTGTAGTATATTGGGTAGTTGGTGAAGGGGTACTGTAGTATATTGGGGTAGTTGGTGTAGGGGTACTGTAGTATATTGGGTAGTTGGTGTAGGAGTACTGTAGTATATTGGGTAGTTGGTGTAGGGGTACTGTAGTATATTGGGGTAGTTGGTGTAGGAGTACTGTAGTATATTGGGGTAGTTGGTGTAGGGGTACTGTAGTATATTGGGGTAGTTGGTGTAGGAGTACTGTAGTATATTGGGGTAGTTGGTGGAGGGGTACTGTAGTATATTGGGTAGTTGGTGTAGGAGTACTGTAGTATATTGGGTAGTTGGTGAAGGGGTACTGTAGTATATTGGGGTAGTTGGTGTAGGGGTACTGTAGTATATTGGGTAGTTGGTGTAGGAGTACTGTAGTATATTGGGTAGTTGGTGTAGGGGTACTGTAGTATATTGGGTAGTTGGTGTAGGAGTACTGTAGTATATTGGGGTAGTTGGTGTAGGGGTACTGTAGTATATTGGGGTAGTTGGTGGAGGGGTACTGTAGTATATTGGGTAGTTGGTGTAGGAGTACTGTAGTATATTGGGGTAGTTGGTGTAGGAGTACTGTAGTATATTGGGGTAGTTGGTGTAGGAGTACTGTAGTATATTGGGTAGTTAGTGTAGGGGTACTGTAGTATATTGGGGTAGTTGGTGTAGGGGTACTGTAGTATATTGGGGTAGTTGGTGTAGGGGTAATGTAGTATATTGGGTAGTTGGTGTAGGGGTACTGTAGTATATTGGGTAGTTGGTGTAGGGGTACTGTAGTATATTGGGTAGTTGGTCTAGGGGTACTGTAGTCTATTGGGATAGTTGGTGTAGGAGTACTGTAGTATATTGGGGTAGTTGGTGTAGGAGTACTGTAGTATATAGGGGTAGTTGGTGTAGGGGTACTGTAGTATATTGGGTAGTTGGTGGAGGGGTACTGTAGTATATTGGGGTAGTTGGTGTAGGAGTACTGTAGTATATTGGGGTAGTTGGTGTAGGGGTACTGTAGTATATTGGGTGGTTGGTGTAGGGGTACTGTAGTATATTGGGATAGTTGGTGTGGGAGTACTGTAGTATATTGGGGTAGTTGGTGTAGGGGTACTGTAGTATATTGGGTGGTTGGTGTAGGGGTACTGTAGTATATTGGGGTAGTTGGTGTAGGAGTACTGTAGTATATAGGGGTAGTTGGTGTAGGAGTACTGTAGTATATTGGGTGGTTGGTGTAGGGTTACTGTAGTATATTGGGATAGTTGGTGTGGGAGTACTGTAGTATATTGGGGTAGTTGGTGTAGGGGTACTGTAGTATATTGGGTGGTTGGTGTAGGAGTACTGTAGTATATTGGGATAGTTGGTGTAGGAGTACTGTAGTATATTGGGGTAGTTGGTGTAGGGGTACTGTAGTATATTGGGGTAGTTGGTGTAGGAGTACTGTAGTATATTGGGGTAGTTGGTGGAGGGGTACTGTAGTATATTGGGTAGTTGGTGTAGGAGTACTGTAGTATATTGGGTAGTTGGTGAAGGGGTACTGTAGTATATTGGGGTAGTTGGTGTAGGGGTACTGTAGTATATTGGGTAGTTGGTGTAGGAGTACTGTAGTATATTGGGTAGTTGGTGTAGGGGTACTGTAGTATATTGGGTAGTTGGTGTAGGAGTACTGTAGTATATTGGGGTAGTTGGTGTAGGGGTACTGTAGTATATTGGGGTAGTTGGTGTAGGAGTACTGTAGTATATTGGGGTAGTTGGTGTAGGAGTACTGTAGTATATTGGGGTAGTTGGTGTAGGAGTACTGTAGTATATAGGGGTAGTTGGTGTAGGGGTACTGTAGTATATTGGGGTAGTTGGTGTAGGAGTACTGTAGTATATTGGGTAGTTGGTGTAGGGGTACTGTAGTATATTGGGTAGTTAGTGTAGGAGTACTGTAGTATATTGGGGTAGTTGGTGTAGGGGTACTGTAGTATATTGGGGTAGTTGGTGTAGGGGTAATGTAGTATATTGGGTAGTTGGTGTAGGGGTACTGTAGTATATTGGGTAGTTGGTGTAGGGGTACTGTAGTATATTGGGTAGTTGGTGTAGGGGTACTGTAGTATATAGGGGTAGTTGGTGTAGGGGTACTGTAGTATATTGGGGTAGTTGGTGTAGGAGTACTGTAGTATATTGGGTAGTTGGTGTAGGGGTACTGTAGTATATTGGGTAGTTGGTGTAGGGGTACTGTAGTATATTGGGTAGTTGGTGTAGGGGTACTGTAGTATATAGGGGTAGTTGGTGTAGGGGTACTGTAGTATATTGGGGTAGTTGGTGTAGGAGTACTGTAGTATATTGGGTAGTTGGTGTAGGGGTACTGTAGTATATTGGGTAGTTAGTGTAGGAGTACTGTAGTATATTGGGGTAGTTGGTGTAGGGGTACTGTAGTATATTGGGGTAGTTGGTGTAGGGGTAATGTAGTATATTGGGTAGTTGGTGTAGGGGTACTGTAGTATATTGGGTAGTTGGTGTAGGGGTACTGTAGTCTATTGGGATAGTTGGTGTAGGAGTACTGTAGTATATTGGGGTAGTTGGTGTAGGAGTACTGTAGTATATAGGGGTAGTTGGTGTAGGGGTACTGTAGTATATTGGGTAGTTGGTGGAGGGGTACTGTAGTATATTGGGGTAGTTGGTGTAGGAGTACTGTAGTATATTGGGGTAGTTGGTGTAGGAGTACTGTAGTATATTGGGGTAGTTGGTGTAGGAGTACTGTAGTATATTGGGGTAGTTGGTGTAGGGGTACTGTAGTATATTGGGGTGGTTGGTGGAGGGGTACTGTAGTATATTGGGTAGTTGGTGGAGGGGTACTGTAGTATATTGGGGTAGTTGGTGTAGGAGTACTGTAGTATATTGGGTAGTTGGTGTAGGAGTACTGTAGTATATAGGGGTAGTTGGTGTAGGGGTACTGTAGTATATAGGGGTAGTTGGTGGAGGGGTACTGTAGTATATTGGGGTAGTTGGTGTAGGGGTACTGTAGTATATTGGGGTAGTTGGTGTAGGGGTACTGCAGTATATTGGGGTAGTTGGTCTAGGGGTACTGTAGTATATTGGGGTAGTTGGTGTAGGGGTACTGTAGTATATTGGGTAGTTGGTGTAGGGGTACTGTAGTATATTGGGGTAGTTGGTGTAGGGGTACTGCAGTATATTGGGGTAGTTGGTCTAGGGGTACTGTAGTATATTGGGGTAGTTGGTGTAGGGGTACTGTAGTATATTGGGGTAGTTGGTGTAGGGGTACTGTAGTATATTGGGTAGTTGGTGTAGGGGTACTGTAGTATATTTGGTAGTTGGTGTAGGGGTACTGTAGTATATTGGGGTAGTTGGTGTAGGAGTACTGTAGTATATTGGGATAGTTGGTGTAGGAGTACTGTAGTATATTGGGGTAGTTGGTGTAGGAGTACTGTAGTATATTTGGTAGTTGGTCTAGGGGTACTGTAGTATATTGGGGTAGTTGGTGTAGGGGTACTGTAGTATATTGGGGTAGTTGGTGTAGGAGTACTGTAGTATATTGGGATAGTTGGTGTAGGAGTACTGTAGTATATTGGGGTAGTTGGTGTAGGAGTACTGTAGTATATTTGGTAGTTGGTGTAGGGGTACTGTAGTATATTGGGGTAGTTGGTGTAGGAGTACTGTAGTATATTGGGGTAATTGGTGTAGGAGTACTGTAGTATATTGGGATAGTTGGTGTAGGAGTACTGTAGTATATTGGGGTAGTTGGTGTAGGAGTACTGTAGTATATTGGGGTAGTTGGTGTAGGAGTACTGTAGTATATTGGGGTAGTTGGTGTAGGAGTACTGTAGTATATTGGGGTAGTTGGTGTAGGGGTACTGTAGTATATTGGGGTAGTTGGTGTAGGAGTACTGTAGTATATTGGGGTAGTTGGTGTAGGAGTACTGTAGTATATTGGGGTAGTTGGTGTAGGAGTACTGTAGTATATTGGGTAGTTGGTGTAGGGGTACTGTAGTATATTGGGTAGTTGGTGTAGGGGTACTGTAGTATATTGGGATAGTTGGTGTAGGGGTACTGTAGTATATTGGGGTAGTTGGTCTAGGGGTACTGTAGTATATTGGGGTAGTTGGTG
Source organism: Rana muscosa (assembly GCA_029206835.1). Taxonomy (NCBI): domain Eukaryota; kingdom Metazoa; phylum Chordata; class Amphibia; order Anura; family Ranidae; genus Rana; species Rana muscosa. Next base: position 372,888,838 of record CM055118.1, read on the forward strand.
TAGGGGTACTGTAGTATATTGGGGTAGTTGGTGTAGGGGTACTGTAGTATATTGGGGTAGTTGGTCTAGGGGTACTGTAGTATATTGGGGTAGTTGGTCTAGGGGTACTGTAGTATATTGGGGTAGTTGGTGTAGGGGTACTGTAGTATATTGGGTAGTTGGTGTAGGGGTACTGCAGTATATTGGGGTAGTTGGTCTAGGGGTACTGTAGTATATTGGGGTAGTTGGTGTAGGGGTACTGTAGTATATTGGGTAGTTGGTGTAGGGGTACTGTAGTATATTGGGGTAGTTGGTGTAGGAGTACTGTAGTATATTGGGGTAGTTGGTGTAGGGGTACTGTAGTATATTGGGTAGTTGGTGTAGGAGTACTGTAGTATATTGGGTAGTTGGTGTAGGGGTACTGTAGTATATTGGGGTAGTTGGTGTAGGAGTACTGTAGTATATTGGGGTAGTTGGTGTAGGAGTACTGTAGTATATTGGGGTAGTTGGTGTAGGGGTACTGTAGTATATTGGGTAGTTGGTGTAGGAGTACTGTAGTATATTGGGGTAGTTGGTGTAGGAGTACTGTAGTATATTGGGGTAGTTGGTGTAGGAGTACTGTAGTATATTGGGGTAGTTGGTGTAGGAGTACTGTAGTATATTGGGGTAGTTGGTGTAGGGGTACTGTAGTATATTGGGTAGTTGGTGTAGGAGTACTGTAGTATATTGGGGTAGTTGGTGTAGGAGTACTGTAGTATATTGGGATAGTTGGTGTAGGGGTACTGTAGTATATTGGGGTAGTTGGTGTAGGAGTACTGTAGTATATTGGGGTAGTTGGTGTAGGGGTACTGTAGTATATTGGGTAGTTGGTGTAGGAGTACTGTAGTATATTGGGTAGTTGGTGTAGGGGTACTGTAGTATATTGGGTAGTTGGTGTAGGGGTACTGTAGTATATTGGGGTAGTTGGTGTAGGAGTACTGTAGTATATTGGGGTAGTTGGTGTAGGAGTACTGTAGTATATTGGGGTAGTTGGTGTAGGGGTACTGTAGTATATTGGGATAGTTGGTGGAGGGGTACTGTAGTATATTGGGGTAGTTGGTGTAGGAGTACTGTAGTATATTGGGGTAGTTGGTGTAGGAGTACTGTAGTATATTGGGGTAGTTGGTGTAGGGGTACTGTAGTATATTGGGTAGTTGGTGTAGGGGTACTGTAGTATATTGGGTAGTTGGTGTAGGGGTACTGTAGTATATTGGGGTAGTTGGTGTAGGAGTACTGTAGTATATTGGGGTAGTTGGTGTAGGGGTACTGTAGTATATTGGGGTAGTTGGTGTAGGGGTAATGTAGTATATTGGGTAGTTGGTGTAGGGGTACTGTAGTATATTGGGGTAGTTGGTGTAGGGGTACTGTAGTATATTGGGGTAGTTGGTGTAGGGGTACTGTAGTATATTGGGATAGTTGGTGTAGGGGTACTGTAGTATATTGGGGTAGTTGGTGTAGGGGTACTGTAGTATATTGGGGTAGTTGGTGTAGGGGTACTGTAGTATATTGGGTAGTTGGTGTAGGGGTACTGTAGTATATTGGGTAGTTGGTGTAGGGGTACTGTAGTATATTGGGGTAGTTGGTGTAGGGGTACTGTAGTATATTGGGGTAGTTGGTGTAGGGGTACTGTAGTATATTGGGTAGTTGGTGTAGGGGTACTGTAGTATATTGGGGTAGTTGGTGTAGGGGTACTGTAGTATATTGGGTAGTTGGTGTAGGAGTACTGTAGTATATTGGGGTAGTTGGTGTAGGGGTACTGTAGTATATTGGGGTAGTTGGTCTAGGGGTACTGTAGTCTATTGGGATAGTTGGTGTAGGAGTACTGTAGTATATTGGGGTAGTTGGTGTAGGAGTACTGTAGTATATAGGGGTAGTTGGTGTAGGGGTACTGTAGTATATTGGGTAGTTGGTGGAGGGGTACTGTAGTATATTGGGGTAGTTGGTGTAGGAGTACTGTAGTATATTGGGATAGTTGGTGTAGGGGTACTGTAGTATATTGGGTAGTTGGTGTAGGGGTACTGTAGTATATTGGGGTAGTTGGTGTAGGGGTACTGTAGTATATTGGGGTAGTTGGTGTAGGGGTACTGTAGTATATTGGGTAGTTGGTGTAGGGGTACTGTAGTATATTGGGGTAGTTGGTCTAGGGGTACTGTAGTATATTGGGGTAGTTGGTGTAGGGGTACTGTAGTATATTGGGGTAGTTGGTGTAGGGGTACTGTAGTATATTGGGGTAGTTGGTGTAGGGGTACTGTAGTATATTGGGGTAGTTGGTCTAGGGGTACTGTAGTATATTGGGGTAGTTGGTGTAGGGGTACTGTAGTATATTGGGGTAGTTGGTGTAGGGGTACTGTAGTATATTGGGGTAGTTGGTGTAGGGGTACTGTAGTATATTGGGTACTTGGTGTAGGAGTACTGTAGTATATTGGGGTAGTTGGTGTAGGAGTACTGTAGTATATTGGGGTAGTTGGTGTAGGGGTACTGTAGTATATTGGGTAGTTGGTGTAGGAGTACTGTAGTATATTGGGGTAGTTGGTGTAGGAGTACTGTAGTATATTGGGGTAGTTGGTGGAGGGGTACTGTAGTATATTGGGTAGTTGGTGTAGGGGTAATGTAGTATATTGGGTAGTTGGTGTAGGGGTACTGTAGTATATTGGGTAGTTGGTGGACGGGTAATGTAGTATATTGGGGTAGTTGGTGGAGGGGTACTGTAGTATATTGGGATAGTTGGTGTAGGGGTACTGTAGTATATTGGGGTAGTTGGTGTAGGAGTACTGTAGTATATTGGGATAGTTGGTGTAGGGGTACTGCAGTATATTGGGGTAGTTGGTGTAGGGGTACTGTAGTATATTGGGGTAGTTGGTGTAGGGGTACTGCAGTATATTGGGGTAGTTGGTGTAGGAGTACTGTAGTATATTGGGTAGTTGGTGTAGGGGTACTGTAGTATATTGGGGTAGTTGGTGTAGGAGTACTGTAGTATATTGGGGTAGTTGGTGTAGGGGTACTGTAGTATATTGGGGTAGTTGGTGTAGGGGTACTGTAGTATATTGGGGTAGTTGGTGGAGGGGTACTGTAGTATATTGGGATAGTTGGTGTAGGGGTACTGTAGTATATTGGGGTAGTTGGTGTAGGAGTACTGTAGTATATTGGGATAGTTGGTGTAGGGGTACTGCAGTATATTGGGGTAGTTGGTGTAGGGGTACTGTAGTATATTGGGGTAGTTGGTGTAGGGGTACTGCAGTATATTGGGGTAGTTGGTGTAGGAGTACTGTAGTATATTGGGTAGTTGGTGTAGGGGTACTGTAGTATATTGGGGTAGTTGGTGTAGGGGTACTGCAGTATATTGGGGTAGTTGGTGTAGGAGTACTGTAGTATATTGGGGTAGTTGGTGTAGGGGTACTGTAGTATATTGGGTAGTTGGTGTAGGAGTACTGTAGTATATTGGGTAGTTAGTGTAGGGGTACTGTAGTATATTGGGTAGTTGGTGGAGGGGTAATGTAGTATATTGGGTAGTTGGTGTAGGGGTACTGTAGTATATTGGGGTAGTTGGTGTAGGGGTACTGTAGTATATTGGGGTAGTTGGTGGAGGGGTACTGTAGTATATTGGGGTAGTTGGTGGAGGGGTACTGTAGTATATTGGGATAGTTGGTGTAGGGGTACTGTAGTATATTGGGGTAGTTGGTGTAGGAGTACTGTAGTATATTGGGGTAGTTGGTGTAGGGGTACTGTAGTATATAGGGGTAGTTGGTGTAGGGGTACTGCAGTATATTGGGGTAGTTGGTCTAGGGGTACTGTAGTATATTGGGTAGTTAGTTTAGGGGTACTGTAGTATATTGGGGTAGTTGGTGTAGGGGTACTGTAGTATATTGGGGTAGTTGGTGGAGGGGTACTGTAGTATATTGGGGTAGTTGGTGTAGGAGTACTGTAGTATATTGGGGTAGTTGGTCTAGGGGTACTGTAGTATATTGGGGTAGTTGGTGGAGGGGAACTGTAGTATATTGGGTAGTTGGTGTAGGAGTACTGTAGTATATTGGGTAGTTGGTGTAGGGGTACTGTAGTATATTGGGGTAGTTGGTCTAGGGGTACTGTAGTATATTGGGGTAGTTGGTGTAGGGGTACTGTAGTATATTGGGTAGTTGGTGTAGGGGTACTGTAGTATATTGGGTAGTTGGTGTAGGGGTACTGTAGTATATTGGGGTAGTTGGTGTAGGGGTACTGTAGTATATTGGGTAGTTAGTGTAGGGATACTGTAGTATATTGGGGTAGTTGGTGTAGGGGTACTGTAGTATATTGGGTAGTTGGTGTAGGGGTACTGTAGTATATTGGGGTAGTTGGTGTAGGAGTACTGTAGTATATTGGGGTAGTTGGTCTAGGGGTACTGTAGTATATTGGGGTAGTTGGTGTAGGGGTACTGTAGTATATTGGGGTAGTTGGTGTAGGAGTACTGTAGTATATTGGGGTAGTTGGTGTAGGAGTACTGTAGTATATTGGGGTAGTTGGTCTAGGGGTACTGTAGTATATTGGGGTAGTTGGTGTAGGAGTACTGTAGTATATTGGGTAGTTGGTGTAGGGGTACTGTAGTATATTGGGTAGTTGGTCTAGGGGTACTGTAGTATATTGGGGTAGTTGGTGTAGGAGTACTGTAGTATATTGGGTAGTTGGTGTAGGAGTACTGTAGTATATTGGGTAGTTGGTGTAGGAGTACTGTAGTATATTGGGGTAGTTGGTGTAGGGGTACTGTAGTATATTGGGGTAGTTGGTGTAGGGGTACTGTAGTATATTGGGTAGTTAGTGTAGGGATACTGTAGTATATTGGGGTAGTTGGTGTAGGGGTACTGTAGTATATTGGGTAGTTGGTGTAGGGGTACTGTAGTATATTGGGGTAGTTGGTCTAGGGGTACTGTAGTATATTGGGGTAGTTGGTGTAGGAGTACTGTAGTATATTGGGGTAGTTGGTCTAGGGGTACTGTAGTATATTGGGGTAGTTGGTGTAGGAGTACTGTAGTATATTGGGGTAGTTGGTGGAGGGGTACTGTAGTATATTGGGGTAGTTGGTGTAGGAGTGCTGTAGTATATTGGGGTAGTTGGTGTAGGAGTACTGTAGTATATTGGGTAGTTGGTGTAGGGGTACTGTAGTATATTGGGGTAGTTGGTGTAGGAGTACTGTAGTATATTGGGGTAGTTGGTGTAGGGGTACTGTAGTATATTGGGGTAGTTGGTGGAGGGGTACTGCAGTATATTGGGGTAGTTGGTGTAGGAGTACTGTAGTATATTGGGGTAGTTGGTGGAGGGGTACTGTAGTATATTGGGGTAGTTGGTGTAGGAGTGCTGTAGTATATTGGGGTAGTTGGTGTAGGAGTACTGTAGTATATTGGGTAGTTGGTGTAGGGGTACTGTAGTATATTGGGGTAGTTGGTGGAGGGGTACTGCAGTATATTGGGGTAGTTGGTGTAGGAGTACTGTAGTATATTGGGGTAGTTGGTGTAGGAGTACTGTAGTATATTGGGGTAGTTGGTGTAGGGGTACTGTAGTATATTGGGGTAGTTGGTGTAGGAGTACTGTAGTATATTGGGGTAGTTGGTGTAGGAGTACTGTAGTATATTGGGGTAGTTGGTGTAGGGGTACTGTAGTATATTGGGGTAGTTGGTGTAGGAGTACTGTAGTATATTGGGTAGTTGGTGTAGGGGTACTGTAGTATATTGGGGTAGTTGGTGTAGGGGTACTGTAGTATATTGGGTAGTTGGTGTAGGGGTACTGTAGTATATTGGGGTAGTTGGTGGAGGGGTACTGTAGTATATTGGGGTAGTTGGTGTAGGGGTACTGTAGTATATTGGGTAGTTGGTGTAGGAGTACTGTAGTATATTGGGTAGTTGGTGTAGGAGTACTGTAGTATATTGGGGTAGTTGGTGTAGGGGTACTGTAGTATATTGGGGTAGTTGGTGTAGGAGTACTGTAGTATATTGGGTAGTTGGTGTAGGAGTACTGTAGTATATAGGGGTAGTTGGTGTAGGAGTACTGTAGTATATTGGGTAGTTGGTGTAGGAGTACTGTAGTATATTGGGGTAGTTGGTGTAGGAGTACTGTAGTATATTGGGGTAGTTGGTGTTGGGGTACTGTAGTATATTGGGTAGTTGGTGTAGGAGTACTGTAGTATATTGGGGTAGTTGGTGTAGGAGTACTGTAGTATATTGGGTAGTTGGTGTAGGAGTACTGTAGTATATAGGGGTAGTTGGTGTAGGGGTACTGTAGTATATAGGGGTAGTTGGTGGAGGGGTACTGTAGTATATTGGGGTAGTTGGTGTAGGGGTACTGTAGTATATTGGGGTAGTTGGTGTAGGGGTACTGCAGTATATTGGGGTAGTTGGTCTAGGGGTACTGTAGTATATTGGGGTAGTTGGTGTAGGGGTACTGTAGTATATTGGGGTAGTTGGTGTAGGAGTACTGTAGTATATTGGGGTAGTTGGTGGAGGGGTACTGTAGTATATTGGGTAGTTGGTGTAGGAGTACTGTAGTATATTGGGTAGTTGGTGAAGGGGTACTGTAGTATATTGGGGTAGTTGGTGTAGGGGTACTGTAGTATATTGGGTAGTTGGTGTAGGAGTACTGTAGTATATTGGGTAGTTGGTGTAGGGGTACTGTAGTATATTGGGGTAGTTGGTGTAGGAGTACTGTAGTATATTGGGGTAGTTGGTGTAGGGGTACTGTAGTATATTGGGGTAGTTGGTGTAGGAGTACTGTAGTATATTGGGGTAGTTGGTGGAGGGGTACTGTAGTATATTGGGTAGTTGGTGTAGGAGTACTGTAGTATATTGGGTAGTTGGTGAAGGGGTACTGTAGTATATTGGGGTAGTTGGTGTAGGGGTACTGTAGTATATTGGGTAGTTGGTGTAGGAGTACTGTAGTATATTGGGTAGTTGGTGTAGGGGTACTGTAGTATATTGGGTAGTTGGTGTAGGAGTACTGTAGTATATTGGGGTAGTTGGTGTAGGGGTACTGTAGTATATTGGGGTAGTTGGTGGAGGGGTACTGTAGTATATTGGGTAGTTGGTGTAGGAGTACTGTAGTATATTGGGGTAGTTGGTGTAGGAGTACTGTAGTATATTGGGGTAGTTGGTGTAGGAGTACTGTAGTATATTGGGTAGTTGGTGTAGGGGTACTGTAGTATATTGGGTAGTTAGTGTAGGGGTAATGTAGTATATTGGGTAGTTGGTGTAGGGGTACTGTAGTATATTGGGTAGTTGGTGTAGGGGTACTGTAGTATATTGGGGTAGTTGGTCTAGGGGTACTGTAGTCTATTGGGATAGTTGGTGTAGGAGTACTGTAGTATATTGGGGTAGTTGGTGTAGGAGTACTGTAGTATATAGGGGTAGTTGGTGTAGGGGTACTGTAGTATATTGGGTAGTTGGTGGAGGGGTACTGTAGTATATTGGGGTAGTTGGTGTAGGAGTACTGTAGTATATTGGGGTAGTTGGTGTAGGGGTACTGTAGTATATTGGGTGGTTGGTGTAGGGGTACTGTAGTATATTGGGATAGTTGGTGTGGGAGTACTGTAGTATATTGGGGTAGTTGGTGTAGGGGTACTGTAGTATATTGGGTGGTTGGTGTAGGGGTACTGTAGTATATTGGGGTAGTTGGTGTAGGAGTACTGTAGTATATAGGGGTAGTTGGTGTAGGAGTACTGTAGTATATTGGGTGGTTGGTGTAGGGTTACTGTAGTATATTGGGGTAGTTGGTGTAGGGGTACTGTAGTATATTGGGTGGTTGGTGTAGGAGTACTGTAGTATATTGGGATAGTTGGTGTAGGAGTACTGTAGTATATTGGGGTAGTTGGTGTAGGGGTACTGTAGTATATTGGGGTAGTTGGTGTAGGAGTACTGTAGTATATTGGGGTAGTTGGTGGAGGGGTACTGTAGTATATTGGGTAGTTGGTGTAGGAGTACTGTAGTATATTGGGTAGTTGGTGAAGGGGTACTGTAGTATATTGGGGTAGTTGGTGTAGGGGTACTGTAGTATATTGGGTAGTTGGTGTAGGAGTACTGTAGTATATTGGGTAGTTGGTGTAGGGGTACTGTAGTATATTGGGTAGTTGGTGTAGGGGTACTGTAGTATATTGGGTAGTTGGTGTAGGGGTACTGTAGTATATTGGGTAGTTGGTGTAGGGGTACTGTAGTATATTGGGTAGTTGGTGTAGGAGTACTGCAGTATATTGGGGTAGTTGGTGTAGGGGTACTGTAGTATATTGGGTAGTTGGTGTAGGGGTACTGTAGTATATTGGGTAGTTGGTGTAGGAGTACTGTAGTATATTGGGGTAGTTGGTGTAGGGGTACTGTAGTATATTGGGGTAGTTGGTGTAGGAGTACTGTAGTATATTGGGGTAGTTGGTGTAGGAGTACTGTAGTATATTGGGGTAGTTGGTGTAGGAGTACTGTAGTATATAGGGGTAGTTGGTGTAGGGGTACTGTAGTATATTGGGGTAGTTGGTGTAGGAGTACTGTAGTATATTGGGTAGTTGGTGTAGGGGTACTGTAGTATATTGGGTAGTTAGTGTAGGAGTACTGTAGTATATTGGGGTAGTTGGTGTAGGGGTACTGTAGTATATTGGGGTAGTTGGTGTAGGGGTAATGTAGTATATTGGGTAGTTGGTGTAGGGGTACTGTAGTATATTGGGTAGTTGGTGTAGGGGTACTGTAGTATATTGGGTAGTTGGTGTAGGGGTACTGTAGTATATAGGGGTAGTTGGTGTAGGGGTACTGTAGTATATTGGGGTAGTTGGTGTAGGAGTACTGTAGTATATTGGGTAGTTGGTGTAGGGGTACTGTAGTATATTGGGTAGTTAGTGTAGGAGTACTGTAGTATATTGGGGTAGTTGGTGTAGGGGTACTGTAGTATATTGGGGTAGTTGGTGTAGGGGTAATGTAGTATATTGGGTAGTTGGTGTAGGGGTACTGTAGTCTATTGGGATAGTTGGTGTAGGAGTACTGTAGTATATTGGGGTAGTTGGTGTAGGGGTACTGTAGTATATTGGGGTAGTTGGTGTAGGAGTACTGTAGTATATAGGGGTAGTTGGTGTAGGGGTACTGTAGTATATTGGGTAGTTGGTGGAGGGGTACTGTAGTATATTGGGGTAGTTGGTGTAGGAGTACTGTAGTATATAGGGGTAGTTGGTGTAGGGGTACTGTAGTATATTGGGTAGTTGGTGGAGGGGTACTGTAGTATATTGGGATAGTTGGTGTAGGGGTACTGTAGTATATTGGGGTAGTTGGTGTAGGAGTACTGTAGTATATAGGGGTAGTTGGTGTAGGGGTACTGTAGTATATTGGGTAGTTGGTGGAGGGGTACTGTAGTATATTGGGGTAGTTGGTGTAGGAGTACTGTAGTATATTGGGGTAGTTGGTGTAGGAGTACTGTAGTATATTGGGGTAGTTGGTGTAGGAGTACTGTAGTATATTGGGGTAGTTGGTGTAGGGGTACTGTAGTATATAGGGGTAGTTGGTGTAGGGGTACTGTAGTATATTGGGTAGTTGGTGGAGGGGTACTGTAGTATATTGGGGTAGTTGGTGTAGGAGTACTGTAGTATATTGGGTAGTTGGTGTAGGAGTACTGTAGTATATAGGGGTAGTTGGTGTAGGGGTACTGTAGTATATAGGGGTAGTTGGTGGAGGGGTACTGTAGTATATTGGGGTAGTTGGTGTAGGGGTACTGTAGTATATTGGGGTAGTTGGTGTAGGGGTACTGCAGTATATTGGGGTAGTTGGTCTAGGGGTACTGTAGTATATTGGGGTAGTTGGTGTAGGGGTACTGTAGTATATTGGGTAGTTGGTGTAGGGGTACTGTAGTATATTGGGGTAGTTGGTGTAGGGGTACTGCAGTATATTGGGGTAGTTGGTCTAGGGGTACTGTAGTATATTGGGGTAGTTGGTGTAGGGGTACTGTAGTATATTGGGGTAGTTGGTGTAGGGGTACTGTAGTATATTGGGTAGTTGGTGTAGGGGTACTGTAGTATATTTGGTAGTTGGTGTAGGGGTACTGTAGTATATTGGGGTAGTTGGTGTAGGAGTACTGTAGTATATTGGGGTAGTTGGTGTAGGAGTACTGTAGTATATTTGGTAGTTGGTCTAGGGGTACTGTAGTATATTGGGGTAGTTGGTGTAGGGGTACTGTAGTATATTGGGGTAGTTGGTGTAGGAGTACTGTAGTATATTGGGGTAGTTGGTGTAGGAGTACTGTAGTATATTGGGGTAGTTGGTGTAGGAGTACTGTAGTATATTGGGTAGTTGGTGTAGGGGTACTGTAGTATATTGGGTAGTTGGTGTAGGGGTACTGTAGTATATTGGGATAGTTGGTGTAGGAGTACTGTAGTATATTGGGGTGGTTGGTGTAGGGGTACTGTAGTATATTGGGGTAGTTGGTGTAGGGGTACTGCAGTATATTGGGGTAGTTGGTCTAGGGGTACTGTAGTATATTGGGGTAGTTGGTGTAGGGGTACTGTAGTATATTGGGTAGTTGGTGTAGGGGTACTGTAGTATATTGGGGTAGTTGGTGTAGGAGTACTGTAGTATATTGGGGTAGTTGGTGTAGGAGTACTGTAGTATATTGGGGTAGTTGGTGTAGGAGTACTGTAGTATATTGGGGTAGTTGGTGTAGGGGTACTGTAGTATATTGGGTGGTTGGTGGAGGGGTACTGTAGTATATTGGGTAGTTGGTGGAGGGGTACTGTAGTATATTGGGTAGTTGGTGTAGGAGTACTGTAGTATATTGGGGTAGTTGGTGTAGGGGTACTGTAGTATATTGGGTAGTTGGTGTAGGAGTACTGTAGTATATTGGGTAGTTGGTGTAGGGGTACTGTAGTATATTGGGGTAGTTGGTGTAGGAGTACTGTAGTATATTGGGGTAGTTGGTGTAGGAGTACTGTAGTATATTGGGGTAGTTGGTGTAGGGGTACTGTAGTATATTGGGGTAGTTGGTGTAGGAGTACTGTAGTATATTGGGGTAGTTGGTGTAGGGGTACTGTAGTATATTGGGTAGTTGGTGTAGGGGTACTGTAGTATATTGGGGTAGTTGGTGTAGGAGTACTGTAGTATATTGGGGTAGTTGGTGTAGGGGTACTGTAGTATATTGGGGTAGTTGGTGTAGGGGTAATGTAGTATATTGGGTAGTTGGTGTAGGGGTAATGTAGTATATTGGGGTAGTTGGTGTAGGGGTACTGTAGTATATTGGGTAGTTGGTGTAGGGGTACTGTAGTATATTGGGGTAGTTGGTGTAGGAGTACTGTAGTATATTGGGGTAGTTGGTGTAGGGGTACTGTAGTATATTGGGGTAGTTGGTGTAGGGGTACTGTAGTATATTGGGATAGTTGGTGTAGGGGTACTGTAGTATATTGGGGTAGTTGGTGTAGGGGTACTGTAGTATATTGGGGTAGTTGGTGTAGGAGTACTGTAGTATATTGGGGTAGTTGGTGTAGGAGTACTGTAGTATATTGGGGTAGTTGGTGTAGGGGTACTGTAGTATATTGGGATAGTTGGTGGAGGGGTACTGTAGTATATTGGGGTAGTTGGTGTAGGAGTACTGTAGTATATTGGGGTAGTTGGTGTAGGAGTACTGTAGTATATTGGGGTAGTTGGTGTAGGGGTACTGTAGTATATTGGGTAGTTGGTGTAGGGGTACTGTAGTATATTGGGTAGTTGGTGTAGGGGTACTGTAGTATATTGGGGTAGTTGGTGTAGGAGTACTGTAGTATATTGGGGTAGTTGGTGTAGGGGTACTGTAGTATATTGGGGTAGTTGGTGTAGGGGTAATGTAGTATATTGGGTAGTTGGTGTAGGGGTACTGTAGTATATTGGGGTAGTTGGTGTAGGGGTACTGTAGTATATTGGGGTAGTTGGTGTAGGGGTACTGTAGTATATTGGGATAGTTGGTGTAGGGGTACTGTAGTATATTGGGGTAGTTGGTGTAGGGGTACTGTAGTATATTGGGGTAGTTGGTGTAGGAGTACTGTAGTATATTGGGGTAGTTGGTGTAGGGGTACTGTAGTATATTGGGGTAGTTGGTGTAGGAGTACTGTAGTATATTGGGGTAGTTGGTGTAGGAGTACTGTAGTATATTGGGGTAGTTGGTGTAGGGGTACTGTAGTATATTGGGGTAGTTGGTGTAGGAGTACTGTAGTATATTGGGGTAGTTGGTGTAGGGGTACTGTAGTATATTGGGTAGTTGGTGTAGGGGTACTGTAGTATATTGGGTAGTTGGTGTAGGGGTACTGTAGTATATTGGGGTAGTTGGTGTAGGGGTACTGTAGTATATTGGGGTAGTTGGTGTAGGGGTACTGTAGTATATTGGGGTAGTTGGTCTAGGGGTACTGTAGTCTATTGGGATAGTTGGTGTAGGAGTACTGTAGTATATTGGGGTAGTTGGTGTAGGAGTACTGTAGTATATAGGGGTAGTTGGTGTAGGGGTACTGTAGTATATTGGGTAGTTGGTGGAGGGGTACTGTAGTATATTGGGGTAGTTGGTGTAGGAGTACTGTAGTATATTGGGATAGTTGGTGTAGGGGTACTGTAGTATATTGGGTAGTTGGTGTAGGGGTACTGTAGTATATTGGGGTAGTTGGTGTAGGGGTACTGTAGTATATTGGGGTAGTTGGTGTAGGGGTACTGTAGTATATTGGGTAGTTGGTGTAGGGGTACTGTAGTATATTGGGGTAGTTGGTCTAGGGGTACTGTAGTATATTGGGGTAGTTGGTGTAGGGGTACTGTAGTATATTGGGGTAGTTGGTGTAGGGGTACTGTAGTATATTGGGGTAGTTGGTGTAGGGTTACTGTAGTATATTGGGTACTTGGTGTAGGAGTACTGTAGTATATTGGGGTAGTTGGTGTAGGAGTACTGTAGTATATTGGGGTAGTTGGTGTAGGGGTACTGTAGTATATTGGGTAGTTGGTGTAGGAGTACTGTAGTATATTGGGTAGTTAGTGTAGGGGTACTGTAGTATATTGGGTAGTTGGTGTAGGGGTAATGTAGTATATTGGGTAGTTGGTGTAGGGGTACTGTAGTATATTGGGTAGTTGGTGGAGGGGTAATGTAGTATATTGGGGTAGTTGGTGGAGGGGTACTGTAGTATATTGGGATAGTTGGTGTAGGGGTACTGTAGTATATTGGGGTAGTTGGTGTAGGAGTACTGTAGTATATTGGGATAGTTGGTGTAGGGGTACTGCAGTATATTGGGGTAGTTGGTGTAGGGGTACTGCAGTATATTGGGGTAGTTGGTGTAGGGGTACTGCAGTATATTGGGGTAGTTGGTGTAGGAGTACTGCAGTATATTGGGTAGTTGGTGTAGGGGTACTGTAGTATATTGGGGTAGTTGGTGTAGGAGTACTGTAGTATATTGGGGTAGTTGGTGTAGGGGTACTGTAGTATATTGGGGTAGTTGGTGTAGGGGTACTGTAGTATATTGGGGTAGTTGGTGGAGGGGTACTGTAGTATATTGGGATAGTTGGTGTAGGGGTACTGTAGTATATTGGGGTAGTTGGTGTAGGAGTACTGTAGTATATTGGGGTAGTTGGTGTAGGGGTACTGCAGTATATTGGGGTAGTTGGTGTAGGAGTACTGTAGTATATTGGGGTAGTTGGTGTAGGGGTACTGTAGTATATTGGGTAGTTGGTGTAGGAGTACTGTAGTATATTGGGTAGTTAGTGTAGGGGTACTGTAGTATATTGGGTAGTTGGTGGAGGGGTAATGTAGTATATTGGGTAGTTGGTGTAGGGGTACTGTAGTATATTGGGGTAGTTGGTGTAGGGGTACTGTAGTATATTGGGGTAGTTGGTGGAGGGGTACTGTAGTATATTGGGGTAGTTGGTGGAGGGGTACTGTAGTATATTGGGATAGTTGGTGTAGGGGTACTGTAGTATATTGGGGTAGTTGGTGTAGGAGTACTGTAGTATATTGGGGTAGTTGGTGTAGGGGTACTGTAGTATATAGGGGTAGTTGGTGTAGGGGTACTGCAGTATATTGGGGTAGTTGGTCTAGGGGTACTGTAGTATATTGGGTAGTTAGTTTAGGGGTACTGTAGTATATTGGGGTAGTTGGTGTAGGGGTACTGTAGTATATTGGGGTAGTTGGTGGAGGGGTACTGTAGTATATTGGGGTAGTTGGTGTAGGAGTACTGTAGTATATTGGGGTAGTTGGTCTAGGGGTACTGTAGTATATTGGGGTAGTTGGTGGAGGGGAACTGTAGTATATTGGGTAGTTGGTGTAGGAGTACTGTAGTATATTGGGTAGTTGGTGTAGGGGTACTGTAGTATATTGGGGTAGTTGGTCTAGGGGTACTGTAGTATATTGGGGTAGTTGGTGTAGGGGTACTGTAGTATATTGGGTAGTTGGTGTAGGGGTACTGTAGTATATTGGGTAGTTGGTGTAGGGGTACTGTAGTATATTGGGGTAGTTGGTGTAGGGGTACTGTAGTATATTGGGTAGTTAGTGTAGGGATACTGTAGTATATTGGGGTAGTTGGTGTAGGGGTACTGTAGTATATTGGGTAGTTGGTGTAGGGGTACTGTAGTATATTGGGGTAGTTGGTGTAGGAGTACTGTAGTATATTGGGGTAGTTGGTCTAGGGGTACTGTAGTATATTGGGGTAGTTGGTGTAGGGGTACTGTAGTATATTGGGGTAGTTGGTGTAGGAGTACTGTAGTATATTGGGGTAGTTGGTGTAGGAGTACTGTAGTATATTGGGTAGTTGGTGTAGGAGTACTGTAGTATATTGGGTAGTTGGTGTAGGAGTACTGTAGTATATTGGGGTAGTTGGTGTAGGGGTACTGTAGTATATTGGGGTAGTTGGTGTAGGGGTACTGTAGTATATTGGGTAGTTAGTGTAGGGATACTGTAGTATATTGGGGTAGTTGGTGTAGGGGTACTGCAGTATATTGGGGTAGTTGGTCTAGGGGTACTGTAGTATATTGGGGTAGTTGGTGTAGGGGTACTGTAGTATATTGGGGTAGTTGGTGTAGGGGTACTGTAGTATATTGGGTAGTTGGTGTAGGGGTACTGTAGTATATTTGGTAGTTGGTGTAGGGGTACTGTAGTATATTGGGGTAGTTGGTGTAGGAGTACTGTAGTATATTGGGATAGTTGGTGTAGGAGTACTGTAGTATATTGGGGTAGTTGGTGTAGGAGTACTGTAGTATATTTGGTAGTTGGTCTAGGGGTACTGTAGTATATTGGGGTAGTTGGTGTAGGGGTACTGTAGTATATTGGGGTAGTTGGTGTAGGAGTACTGTAGTATATTGGGGTAGTTGGTGTAGGAGTACTGTAGTATATTGGGGTAGTTGGTGTAGGAGTACTGTAGTATATTGGGTAGTTGGTGTAGGGGTACTGTAGTATATTGGGTAGTTGGTGTAGGGGTACTGTAGTATATTGGGATAGTTGGTGTAGGAGTACTGTAGTATATTGGGGTGGTTGGTGTAGGGGTACTGTAGTATATTGGGGTAGTTGGTGTAGGGGTACTGCAGTATATTGGGGTAGTTGGTCTAGGGGTACTGTAGTATATTGGGGTAGTTGGTGTAGGGGTACTGTAGTATATTGGGTAGTTGGTGTAGGGGTACTGTAGTATATTGGGGTAGTTGGTGTAGGAGTACTGTAGTATATTGGGGTAGTTGGTGTAGGAGTACTGTAGTATATTGGGGTAGTTGGTGTAGGAGTACTGTAGTATATTGGGGTAGTTGGTGTAGGGGTACTGTAGTATATTGGGTGGTTGGTGGAGGGGTACTGTAGTATATTGGGTAGTTGGTGGAGGGGTACTGTAGTATATTGGGTAGTTGGTGTAGGAGTACTGTAGTATATTGGGGTAGTTGGTGTAGGGGTACTGTAGTATATTGGGTAGTTGGTGTAGGAGTACTGTAGTATATTGGGTAGTTGGTGTAGGGGTACTGTAGTATATTGGGGTAGTTGGTGTAGGAGTACTGTAGTATATTGGGGTAGTTGGTGTAGGAGTACTGTAGTATATTGGGGTAGTTGGTGTAGGGGTACTGTAGTATATTGGGGTAGTTGGTGTAGGAGTACTGTAGTATATTGGGGTAGTTGGTGTAGGGGTACTGTAGTATATTGGGTAGTTGGTGTAGGGGTACTGTAGTATATTGGGGTAGTTGGTGTAGGAGTACTGTAGTATATTGGGGTAGTTGGTGTAGGGGTACTGTAGTATATTGGGGTAGTTGGTGTAGGGGTAATGTAGTATATTGGGTAGTTGGTGTAGGGGTAATGTAGTATATTGGGGTAGTTGGTGTAGGGGTACTGTAGTATATTGGGGTAGTTGGTGTAGGGGTACTGTAGTATATTGGGATAGTTGGTGTAGGGGTACTGTAGTATATTGGGGTAGTTGGTGTAGGGGTACTGTAGTATATTGGGGTAGTTGGTGTAGGAGTACTGTAGTATATTGGGGTAGTTGGTGTAGGAGTACTGTAGTATATTGGGGTAGTTGGTGTAGGGGTACTGTAGTATATTGGGATAGTTGGTGGAGGGGTACTGTAGTATATTGGGGTAGTTGGTGTAGGAGTACTGTAGTATATTGGGGTAGTTGGTGTAGGAGTACTGTAGTATATTGGGGTAGTTGGTGTAGGGGTACTGTAGTATATTGGGTAGTTGGTGTAGGGGTACTGTAGTATATTGGGTAGTTGGTGTAGGGGTACTGTAGTATATTGGGGTAGTTGGTGTAGGAGTACTGTAGTATATTGGGGTAGTTGGTGTAGGGGTACTGTAGTATATTGGGGTAGTTGGTGTAGGGGTAATGTAGTATATTGGGTAGTTGGTGTAGGGGTACTGTAGTATATTGGGGTAGTTGGTGTAGGGGTACTGTAGTATATTGGGGTAGTTGGTGTAGGGGTACTGTAGTATATTGGGATAGTTGGTGTAGGGGTACTGTAGTATATTGGGGTAGTTGGTGTAGGGGTACTGTAGTATATTGGGGTAGTTGGTGTAGGGGTACTGTAGTATATTGGGTAGTTGGTGTAGGGGTACTGTAGTATATTGGGTAGTTGGTGTAGGGGTACTGTAGTATATTGGGGTAGTTGGTGTAGGGGTACTGTAGTATATTGGGGTAGTTGGTGTAGGGGTACTGTAGTATATTGGGGTAGTTGGTCTAGGGGTACTGTAGTCTATTGGGATAGTTGGTGTAGGAGTACTGTAGTATATTGGGGTAGTTGGTGTAGGAGTACTGTAGTATATAGGGGTAGTTGGTGTAGGGGTACTGTAGTATATTGGGTAGTTGGTGGAGGGGTACTGTAGTATATTGGGGTAGTTGGTGTAGGAGTACTGTAGTATATTGGGATAGTTGGTGTAGGGGTACTGTAGTATATTGGGTAGTTGGTGTAGGGGTACTGTAGTATATTGGGGTAGTTGGTGTAGGGGTACTGTAGTATATTGGGGTAGTTGGTGTAGGGGTACTGTAGTATATTGGGTAGTTGGTGTAGGGGTACTGTAGTATATTGGGGTAGTTGGTCTAGGGGTACTGTAGTATATTGGGGTAGTTGGTGTAGGGGTACTGTAGTATATTGGGGTAGTTGGTGTAGGGGTACTGTAGTATATTGGGGTAGTTGGTGTAGGGGTACTGTAGTATATTGGGGTAGTTGGTGTAGGGTTACTGTAGTATATTGGGTACTTGGTGTAGGAGTACTGTAGTATATTGGGGTAGTTGGTGTAGGAGTACTGTAGTATATTGGGGTAGTTGGTGTAGGGGTACTGTAGTATATTGGGTAGTTGGTGTAGGAGTACTGTAGTATATTGGGTAGTTAGTGTAGGGGTACTGTAGTATATTGGGTAGTTGGTGTAGGGGTAATGTAGTATATTGGGTAGTTGGTGTAGGGGTACTGTAGTATATTGGGTAGTTGGTGGAGGGGTAATGTAGTATATTGGGGTAGTTGGTGGAGGGGTACTGTAGTATATTGGGATAGTTGGTGTAGGGGTACTGTAGTATATTGGGGTAGTTGGTGTAGGAGTACTGTAGTATATTGGGATAGTTGGTGTAGGGGTACTGCAGTATATTGGGGTAGTTGGTGTAGGGGTACTGCAGTATATTGGGGTAGTTGGTGTAGGGGTACTGCAGTATATTGGGGTAGTTGGTGTAGGAGTACTGCAGTATATTGGGTAGTTGGTGTAGGGGTACTGTAGTATATTGGGGTAGTTGGTGTAGGAGTACTGTAGTATATTGGGGTAGTTGGTGTAGGGGTACTGTAGTATATTGGGGTAGTTGGTGTAGGGGTACTGTAGTATATTGGGGTAGTTGGTGGAGGGGTACTGTAGTATATTGGGATAGTTGGTGTAGGGGTACTGTAGTATATTGGGGTAGTTGGTGTAGGAGTACTGTAGTATATTGGGGTAGTTGGTGTAGGGGTACTGCAGTATATTGGGGTAGTTGGTGTAGGAGTACTGTAGTATATTGGGGTAGTTGGTGTAGGGGTACTGTAGTATATTGGGTAGTTGGTGTAGGAGTACTGTAGTATATTGGGTAGTTAGTGTAGGGGTACTGTAGTATATTGGGTAGTTGGTGGAGGGGTAATGTAGTATATTGGGTAGTTGGTGTAGGGGTACTGTAGTATATTGGGGTAGTTGGTGTAGGGGTACTGTAGTATATTGGGGTAGTTGGTGGAGGGGTACTGTAGTATATTGGGGTAGTTGGTGGAGGGGTACTGTAGTATATTGGGATAGTTGGTGTAGGGGTACTGTAGTATATTGGGGTAGTTGGTGTAGGAGTACTGTAGTATATTGGGGTAGTTGGTGTAGGGGTACTGTAGTATATAGGGGTAGTTGGTGTAGGGGTACTGCAGTATATTGGGGTAGTTGGTCTAGGGGTACTGTAGTATATTGGGTAGTTAGTTTAGGGGTACTGTAGTATATTGGGGTAGTTGGTGTAGGGGTACTGTAGTATATTGGGGTAGTTGGTGGAGGGGTACTGTAGTATATTGGGGTAGTTGGTGTAGGAGTACTGTAGTATATTGGGGTAGTTGGTCTAGGGGTACTGTAGTATATTGGGGTAGTTGGTGGAGGGGAACTGTAGTATATTGGGTAGTTGGTGTAGGAGTACTGTAGTATATTGGGTAGTTGGTGTAGGGGTACTGTAGTATATTGGGGTAGTTGGTCTAGGGGTACTGTAGTATATTGGGGTAGTTGGTGTAGGGGTACTGTAGTATATTGGGTAGTTGGTGTAGGGGTACTGTAGTATATTGGGTAGTTGGTGTAGGGGTACTGTAGTATATTGGGGTAGTTGGTGTAGGGGTACTGTAGTATATTGGGTAGTTAGTGTAGGGATACTGTAGTATATTGGGGTAGTTGGTGTAGGGGTACTGTAGTATATTGGGTAGTTGGTGTAGGGGTACTGTAGTATATTGGGGTAGTTGGTGTAGGAGTACTGTAGTATATTGGGGTAGTTGGTCTAGGGGTACTGTAGTATATTGGGGTAGTTGGTGTAGGGGTACTGTAGTATATTGGGGTAGTTGGTGTAGGAGTACTGTAGTATATTGGGGTAGTTGGTGTAGGAGTACTGTAGTATATTGGGTAGTTGGTGTAGGAGTACTGTAGTATATTGGGTAGTTGGTGTAGGAGTACTGTAGTATATTGGGGTAGTTGGTGTAGGGGTACTGTAGTATATTGGGGTAGTTGGTGTAGGGGTACTGTAGTATATTGGGTAGTTAGTGTAGGGATACTGTAGTATATTGGGGTAGTTGGTGTAGGGGTACTGTAGTATATTGGGTAGTTGGTGTAGGGGTACTGTAGTATATTGGGGTAGTTGGTGTAGGGGTACTGTAGTATATTGGGGTAGTTGGTGTAGGAGTACTGTAGTATATTGGGGTAGTTGGTCTAGGGGTACTGTAGTATATTGGGGTAGTTGGTGTAGGAGTACTGTAGTATATTGGGGTAGTTGGTGGAGGGGTACTGTAGTATATTGGGGTAGTTGGTGTAGGAGTGCTGTAGTATATTGGGGTAGTTGGTGTAGGAGTACTGTAGTATATTGGGTAGTTGGTGTAGGGGTACTGTAGTATATTGGGGTAGTTGGTGTAGGAGTACTGTAGTATATTGGGGTAGTTGGTGTAGGGGTACTGTAGTATATTGGGGTAGTTGGTGGAGGGGTACTGCAGTATATTGGGGTAGTTGGTGTAGGAGTACTGTAGTATATTGGGGTAGTTGGTGGAGGGGTACTGTAGTATATTGGGGTAGTTGGTGTAGGAGTGCTGTAGTATATTGGGGTAGTTGGTGTAGGAGTACTGTAGTATATTGGGTAGTTGGTGTAGGGGTACTGTAGTATATTGGGGTAGTTGGTGGAGGGGTACTGCAGTATATTGGGGTAGTTGGTGTAGGAGTACTGTAGTATATTGGGGTAGTTGGTGTAGGAGTACTGTAGTATATTGGGGTAGTTGGTGTAGGGGTACTGTAGTATATTGGGGTAGTTGGTGTAGGAGTACTGTAGTATATTGGGGTAGTTGGTGTAGGAGTACTGTAGTATATTGGGGTAGTTGGTGTAGGGGTACTGTAGTATATTGGGGTAGTTGGTGTAGGAGTACTGTAGTATATTGGGGTAGTTGGTGTAGGGGTACTGTAGTATATTGGGTACTTGGTGTAGGAGTACTGTAGTATATTGGGTAGTTGGTGTAGGGGTACTGTAGTATATTGGGTAGTTGGTGTAGGGGTACTGTAGTATATTGGGGTAGTTGGTGTAGGAGTACTGTAGTATATTGGGGTAGTTGGTGTAGGGGTACTGTAGTATATTGGGTACTTGGTGTAGGAGTACTGTAGTATATTGGGTAGTTGGTGTAGGGGTACTGTAGTATATTGGGTAGTTGGTGTAGGGGTACTGTAGTATATTGGGGTAGTTGGTGTAGGGGTACTGTAGTATATTGGGTAGTTGGTGTAGGGGTACTGTAGTATATTGGGGTAGTTGGTGGAGGGGTACTGTAGTATATTGGGGTAGTTGGTGTAGGGGTACTGTAGTATATTGGGGTAGTTGGTGTAGGAGTACTGTAGTATATTGGGTAGTTGGTGTAGGAGTACTGTAGTATATTGGGTAGTTGGTGTAGGAGTACTGTAGTATATTGGGGTAGTTGGTGTAGGGGTACTGTAGTATATTGGGGTAGTTGGTGTAGG
This sequence comes from Rana muscosa, assembly GCA_029206835.1. Lineage (NCBI taxonomy): Eukaryota > Metazoa > Chordata > Amphibia > Anura > Ranidae > Rana > Rana muscosa. Next base: position 372,909,967 of record CM055118.1, read on the forward strand.
AGTACTGTAGTATATTGGGTAGTTGGTGTAGGAGTACTGTAGTATATAGGGGTAGTTGGTGTAGGGGTACAGTAGTATATTGGGATAGTTGGTGTAGGAGTACTGTAGTATATTGGGTAGTTGGTGTAGGAGTACTGTAGTATATTGGGGTAGTTGGTGTAGGGGTACTGTAGTATATTGGGGTAGTTGGTGTAGGAGTACTGTAGTATATTGGGGTAGTTGGTGTAGGAGTACTGTAGTATATTGGGTAGTTGGTGTAGGAGTACTGTAGTATATTGGGTAGTTGGTGTAGGAGTACTGTAGTATATTGGGGTAGTTGGTGTAGGGGTACTGTAGTATATTGGGGTAGTTGGTGTAGGAGTACTGTAGTATATTGGGTAGTTGGTGTAGGAGTACTGTAGTATATAGGGGTAGTTGGTGTAGGAGTACTGTAGTATATTGGGTAGTTGGTGTAGGAGTACTGTAGTATATTGGGGTAGTTGGTGTAGGAGTACTCTAGTATATTGGGGTAGTTGGTGTTGGGGTACTGTAGTATATTGGGTAGTTGGTGTAGGAGTACTGTAGTATATTGGGGTAGTTGGTGTAGGAGTACTGTAGTATATTGGGGTAGTTGGTGTAGGAGTACTGTAGTATATTGGGGTAGTTGGTGTAGGGGTACTGTAGTATATTGGGGTAGTTGGTGTAGGGGTACTGTAGTATATTGGGTAGTTGGTGTAGGAGTACTGTAGTATATTGGGTACTTGGTGTAGGAGTACTGTAGTATATTGGGGTAGTTGGTGGAGGGGTACTGTAGTATATTGGGATAGTTGGTGTAGGGGTACTGTAGTATATTGGGTGGTTGGTGTAGGGGTACTGTAGTATATTGGGTAGTTGGTGTAGGGGTACTGTAGTATATTGGGTAGTTGGTGTAGGGGTACTGTAGTATATTGGGTGGTTGGTGTAGGGGTACTGTAGTATATTGGGTAGTTGGTGTAGGAGTACTGTAGTATATTGGGGTAGTTGGTGTAGGAGTACTGTAGTATATTGGGGTAGTTGGTGTAGGGGTACTGTAGTATATTGGGTAGTTGGTGTAGGGGTACTGTAGTATATTGGGGTAGTTGGTGTAGGGGTACTGTAGTATATTGGGTAGTTGGTGGAGGGGTACTGTAGTATATTGGGGTAGTTGGTGTAGGGGTACTGTAGTATATTGGGTAGTTGGTGGAGGGGTACTGTAGTATATTGGGGTAGTTGGTGTAGGAGTACTGTAGTATATTGGGGTAGTTGGTGTAGGGGTACTGTAGTATATTGGGTAGTTGGTGGAGGGGTACTGTAGTATATTGGGGTAGTTGGTCTAGGGGTACTGTAGTATATTGGGATAGTTGGTGTAGGGGTACTGTAGTATATTGGGTAGTTAGTGTAGGGGTACTGTAGTATATTGGGGTAGTTGGTGTAGAAGTACTGTAGTATATTGGGGTAGTTGGTGTAGGGGTACTGTAGTATATTGGGTGGTTGGTGGAGGGGTACTGTAGTATATTGGGGTAGTTGGTGTAGGGGTACTGTAGTATATTGGGGTAGTTGGTGGAGGGATACTGTAGTATATTGGGGTAGTTGGTGTAGGGGTACTGTAGTATATTGGGTAGTTGGTGTAGGGGTACTGTAGTATATTGGGGTAGTTGGTGTAGGGGTACTGTAGTATATTGGGGTAGTTGGTGTAGGAGTACTGTAGTATATTGGGGTAGTTGGTGTAGGAGTACTGTAGTATATTGGGGTAGTTGGTGGAGGGGTACTGTAGTATATTGGGGTAGTTGGTGTAGGAGTACTGTAGTATATTGGGTAGTTGGTGTAGGAGTACTGTAGTATATTGGGGTAGTTGGTGGAGGGGTACTGTAGTATATTGGGATAGTTGGTGTAGGGGTACTGTAGTATATTGGGTAGTTGGTGTAGGGGTACTGTAGTATATTGGGGTAGTTGGTGGAGGGGTACTGTAGTATATTGGGATAGTTGGTGTAGGGGTACTGTAGTATATTGGGGTAGTTGGTGTAGGGGTACTGTAGTATATTGGGGTAGTTGGTGTAGGGGTACTGCAGTATATTGGGGTAGTTGGTGTAGGAGTACTGTAGTATATTGGGGTAGTTGGTGTAGGAGTACTGTAGTATATTGGGGTAGTTGGTGTAGGGGTACTGTAGTATATTGGGGTAGTTGGTGTAGGGGTACTGTAGTATATTGGGGTAGTTGGTGTAGGGGTACTGCAGTATATTGGGGTAGTTGGTGTAGGAGTACTGTAGTATATTGGGGTAGTTGGTGTAGGGGTACTGTAGTATATTGGGGTAGTTGGTGTAGGGGTACTGCAGTATATTGGGGTAGTTGGTGTAGGAGTACTGTAGTATATTGGGGTAGTTGGTGTAGGAGTACTGTAGTATATTGGGGTAGTTGGTGTAGGGGTACTGTAGTATATTGGGGTAGTTGGTGTAGGGGTACGGTAGTATATTGGGGTAGTTGGTGTAGGAGTACTGTAGTATATTGGGTAGTTGGTGTAGGAGTACTGTAGTATATTGGGGTAGTTGGTGTAGGAGTACTGTAGTATATTGGGTAGTTGGTGTAGGGGTACTGTAGTATATTGGGGTAGTTGGTGTAGGAGTACTGTAGTATATTGGGTAGTTGGTGTAGGAGTACTGTAGTATATTGGGGTAGTTGGTGTAGGGGTAATGTAGTATATTGGGTAGTTGGTGTAGGGGTACTGTAGTATATAGGGGTAGTTGGTGTAGGGGTACTGTAGTATATTGGGGTAGTTGGTGTGGGAGTACTGTAGTATATTGGGGTAGTTGGTGTAGGGGTAATGTAGTATATTGGGTAGTTGGTGTAGGGGTACTGTAGTATATAGGGGTAGTTGGTGGAGGGGTACTGTAGTATATTGGGGTAGTTGGTGTAGGAGTACTGTAGTATATTGGGGTAGTTGGTGTAGGGGTACTGTAGTATATTGGGGTAGTTGGTGTAGGAGTACTGTAGTATATTGGGTAGTTGGTGTAGGAGTACTGTAGTATATTGGGGTAGTTGGTGTAGGGGTACTGTAGTATATTGGGGTAGTTGGTGTAGGGGTACTGTAGTATATTGGGTAGTTGGTGTAGGGGTACTGTAGTATATTGGGGTAGTTGGTGTAGGAGTACTGTAGTATATTGGGGTAGTTAGTGTAGGGGTACTGTAGTATATTGGGTAGTTGGTGTAGGAGTACTGTAGTATATTGGGGTAGTTAGTGTAGGGGTACTGTAGTATATTGGGGTAGTTGGTGTAGGAGTACTGTAGTATATTGGGGTAGTTGGTGTAGGAGTACTGTAGTATATTGGGGTAGTTGGTGTAGGAGTACTGTAGTATATTGGGGTAGTTGGTGTAGGGGTACTGTAGTATATTGGGGTAGTTGGTGTAGGAGTACTGTACTATATTGGGGTACTTGGTGTAGGAGTACTGTAGTATATTGGGTAGTTGGTGTAGGGGTACTGTAGTATATTGGGGTAGTTGGTGTAGGAGTACTGTAGTATATTGGGTACTTGGTGTAGGAGTACTGTAGTATATTGGGGTAGTTGGTGTAGGAGTACTGTAGTATATTGGGGTAGTTGGTGTAGGAGTACTGTAGTATATTGGGTAGTTGGTGTAGGGGTACTGTAGTATATTGGGTTAGTTGGTGTAGGAGTACTGTAGTATATTGGGTACTTGGTGTAGGAGTACTGTAGTATATTGGGGTAGTTGGTGGAGGAGTACTGTAGTATATTGGGATAGTTGGTGTAGGGTTACTGTAGTATATTGGGATAGTTGGTGTGGGAGTACTGTAGTATATTGGGGTAGTTGGTGTAGGGGTACTGTAGTATATTGGGTGGTTGGTGTAGGGGTACTGTAGTATATTGGGGTAGTTGGTGTAGGAGTACTGTAGTATATTGGGTACTTGGTGTAGGAGTACTGTAGTATATTGGGGTAGTTGGTGTAGGAGTACTGTAGTATATTGGGATAGTTGGTGTAGGGTTACTGTAGTATATTGGGATAGTTGGTGTGGGAGTACTGTAGTATATTGGGGTAGTTGGTGTAGGGGTACTGTAGTATATTGGGTAGTTGGTGTAGGAGTACTGTAGTATATTGGGGTAGTTGGTCTAGGGGTACTGTAGTATATTGGGTAGTTGGTGTAGGGGTACTGTAGTATATAGGGGTAGTTGGTGTAGGGTTACTGTAATATATATGGGTACTTGGTGTAGGAGTACTGTAGTATATTGGGGTAGTTGGTGTAGGGGTACTGTAGTATATTGGGTAGTTGGTGTAGGGGTACTGTAGTATATAGGGGTAGTTGGTGTAGGGTTACTGTAGTATATTGGGTACTTGGTGTAGGAGTACTGTAGTATATTGGGGTAGTTGGTGTAGGAGTACTGTAGTATATTGGGGTAGTTGGTGTAGGGGTACTGTAGTATATTGGGTACTTGGTGTAGGAGTACTGTAGTATATTGGGGTAGTTGGTGTAGGAGTACTGTAGTATATTGGGTAGTTGGTGTAGGGGTACTGTAGTATATTGGGGTAGTTGGTGTAGGAGTACTGTAGTATATTGGGTACTTGGTGTAGGAGTACTGTAGTATATTGGGGTAGTTGGTGTAGGAGTACTGTAGTATATTGGGGTAGTTGGTGTAGGAGTACTGTAGTATATTGGGTAGTTGGTGTAGGGGTACTGTAGTATATTGGGGTAGTTGGTGTAGGAGTACTGTAGTATATTGGGTACTTGGTGTAGGAGTACTGTAGTATATTGGGGTAGTTGGTGTAGGAGTACTGTAGTATATTGGGATAGTTGGTGTAGGGTTACTGTAGTATATTGGGGTAGTTGGTGTAGGGGTACTGTAGTATATTGGGTAGTTGGTGGAGGGGTACTGTAGTATATTGGGGTAGTTGGTGTAGGGTTACTGTAGTATATTGGGTACTTGGTGTAGGAGTACTGTAGTATATTGGGGTAGTTGGTGTAGGAGTACTGTAGTATATTGGGATAGTTGGTGTAGGGTTACTGTAGTATATTGGGGTAGTTGGTGTAGGAGTACTGTAGTATATTGGGGTAGTTGGTGTAGGGGTACTGTAGTATATTGGGTAGTTGGTGTAGGAGTACTGTAGTATATTGGGTAGTTGGTGTAGGAGTACTGTAGTATATAGGGGTAGTTGGTGTAGGGGTACTGTAGTATATTGGGTAGTTGGTGTGGGAGTACTGTAGTATATTGGGTAGTTGGTGTAGGAGTACTGTAGTATATTGGGGTAGTTGGTGTAGGGGTACTGTAGTATATTGGGTAGTTGGTGTGGGAGTACTGTAGTATATTGGGTAGTTGGTGTAGGAGTACTGTAGTATATTGGGGTAGTTGGTGTAGGGGTACTGTAGTATATTGGGTAGTTGGTGTAGGAGTACTGTAGTATATTGGGGTGGTTGGTGTAGGGGTACTGTAGTATATTGGGATAGTTGGTGTAGGGGTACTGTAGTATATTGGGATAGTTGGTGTAGGGGTACTGTAGTATATTGGGTAGTTGGTGGAGGGGTACTGTAGTATATTGGGTAGTTGGTGTAGGAGTACTGTAGTATATTGGGGTAGTTGGTGTAGGGGTACTGTAGTATATTGGGGTAGTTGGTGGAGGGGTACTGTAGTATATTGGGGTACTTGGTGTAGGAGTACTGTAGTATATTGGGGTAGTTGGTGTAGGAGTACTGTAGTATATTGGGTACTTGGTGTAGGAGTACTGTAGTATATTGGGATAGTTGGTGTAGGAGTACTGTAGTATATTGGGGTAGTTGGTGTAGGAGTACTGTAGTATATTGGGTACTTGGTGTAGGAGTACTGTAGTATATTGGGGTAGTTGGTGTAGGGGTACTGTAGTATATTGGGTAGTTAGTGTAGGGGTACTGTAGTATATTGGGGTAGTTGGTGTAGGAGTACTGTAGTATATTGGGTAGTTGGTGTAGGGGTACTGTAGTATATTGGGGTAGTTGGTGTAGGAGTACTGTAGTATATTGGGTACTTGGTGTAGGAGTACTGTAGTATATTGGGTAGTTGGTGTAGGGGTACTGTAGTATATTGGGGTAGTTGGTGTAGGAGTACTGTAGTATATTGGGATAGTTGGTGTAGGGTTACTGTAGTATATTGGGGTAGTTGGTGTAGGAGTACTGTAGTATATTGGGGTAGTTGGTGTAGGAGTACTGTAGTATATTGGGTAGTTGGTGTAGGGGTACTGTAGTATATAGGGGTGGTTGGTGTAGGGGTACTGTAGTATATTGGGTAGTTGGTGTAGGAGTACTGTAGTATATTGGGGTAGTTGGTGTAGGAGTACTGTAGTATATTGGGATAGTTGGTGTAGGGTTACTGTAGTATATTGGGGTAGTTGGTGTAGGAGTACTGTAGTATATTGGGGTAGTTGGTGTAGGAGTACTGTAGTATATTGGGTACTTGGTGTAGGGGTACTGTAGTATATTGGGGTAGTTGGTGGAGGGGTACTGTAGTATATTGGGGTAGTTGGTGTAGGAGTACTGTAGTATATTGGGTAGTTGGTGTAGGGGTACTGTAGTATATTGGGGTAGTTGGTGGAGGGGTACTGTAGTATATTGGGGTAGTTGGTGTAGGAGTACTGTAGTATATTGGGTAGTTGGTGTAGGGGTACTGTAGTATATTGGGGTAGTTGGTGGAGGGGTACTGTAGTATATAGGGGTAGTTGGTGTAGGAGTACTGTAGTATATTGGGGTAGTTGGTGTAGGAGTACTGTAGTATATTGGGTACTTGGTGTAGGGGTACTGTAGTATATTGGGGTAGTTGGTGGAGGGGTACTGTAGTATATTGGGGTAGTTGGTGTAGGAGTACTGTAGTATATTGGGTACTTGGTGTAGGGGTACTGTAGTATATTGGGGTAGTTGGTGGAGGGGTACTGTAGTATATTGGGGTAGTTGGTGTAGGAGTACTGTAGTATATTGGGTAGTTGGTGTAGGGGTACTGTAGTATATTGGGGTAGTTGGTGGAGGGGTACTGTAGTATATAGGGGTAGTTGGTGTAGGAGTACTGTTAGTATATTGGGGTAGTTGGTGTAGGAGTACTGTAGTATATTGGGTAGTTGGTGTAGGGGTACTGTAGTATATTGGGGTAGTTGGTGGAGGGGTACTGTAGTATATTGGGGTAGTTGGTGTAGGAGTACTGTAGTATATTGGGGTAGTTGGTGTAGGAGTACTGTAGTATATTGGGGTAGTTGGTGTAGGAGTACTGTAGTATATTGGGTAGTTGGTGTAGGGGTACTGTAGTATATTGGGGTAGTTGGTGTAGGAGTACTGTAGTATATTGGGGTAGTTGGTGTAGGGGTACTGTAGTATATTGGGGTAGTTGGTGTAGGAGTACTGTAGTATATTGGGGGTACTTGGTGTAGGGGTACTGTAGTATATTGGGGTAGTTGGTGTAGGAGTACTGTAGTATATTGGGGTAGTTGGTGTAGGAGTACTGTAGTATATTGGGGTAGTTGGTGTAGGGGTACTGTAGTATATTGGTATAGTTGGTGTAGGGTTACTGTAGTATATTGGGATAGTTGGTGTAGGGTTACTGTAGTATATTGGGTAGTTGGTGTAGGGGTACTGTAGTATATTGGGATAGTTGGTGTAGGGTTACTGTAGTATATTGGGTAGTTGGTGGAGGGGTACTGTAGTATATTGGGTAGTTGGTGGAGGGGAACTGTAGTATATTGGGTAGTTGGTGGAGGGGTACTGTAGTATATTGGGGTAGTTGGTGGAGGGGTACTGTAGTATATAGGGGTAGTTGGTGTAGGAGTACTGTAGTATATTGGGGTAGTTGGTGTAGGAGTACTGTAGTATATTGGGTAGTTGGTGTAGGGGTACTGTAGTATATTGGGGTAGTTGGTGGAGGGGTACTGTAGTATATTGGGGTAGTTGGTGTAGGAGTACTGTAGTATATTGGGGTAGTTGGTGTAGGAGTACTGTAGTATATTGGGGTAGTTGGTGTAGGAGTACTGTAGTATATTGGGTAGTTGGTGTAGGGGTACTGTAGTATATTGGGGTAGTTGGTGTAGGAGTACTGTAGTATATTGGGGTAGTTGGTGTAGGGGTACTGTAGTATATTGGGGTAGTTGGTGTAGGAGTACTGTAGTATATTGGGGTACTTGGTGTAGGGGTACTGTAGTATATTGGGGTAGTTGGTGTAGGAGTACTGTAGTATATTGGGGTAGTTGGTGTAGGGGTACTGTAGTATATAGGGGTAGTTGGTGTAGGAGTACTGTAGTATATTGGGGTAGTTGGTGTAGGGTTACTGTAGTATATTGGGATAGTTGGTGTAGGGTTACTGTAGTATATTGGGTAGTTGGTGTAGGGGTACTGTAGTATATTGGGATAGTTGGTGTAGGGTTACTGTAGTATATTGGGTAGTTGGTGGAGGGGTACTGTAGTATATTGGGTAGTTGGTGGAGGGGAACTGTAGTATATTGGGTAGTTGGTGGAGGGGTACTGTAGTATATTGGGGTAGTTGGTGTAGGGGTACTGTAGTATATTGGGATAGTTGGTGTGGGAGTACTGTAGTATATTGGGGTAGTTGGTGTAGGGGTACTGTAGTATATTGGGTGGTTGGTGTAGGAGTACTGTAGTATATTGGGATAGTTGGTGTAGGGTTACTGTAGTATATTGGGTAGTTGGTGTAGGGGTACTGTAGTATATTGGGGTAGTTGGTGTAGGAGTACTGTAGTATATTGGGGTAGTTGGTGTAGGGGTACTGTAGTATATAGGGGTAGTTGGTGTAGGAGTACTGTAGTATATTGGGGTAGTTGGTGTAGGGGTACTGTAGTATATTGGGGTAGTTGGTGTAGGAGTACTGTAGTATATTGGGTGGTTGGTGTAGGGGTACTGTAGTATATTGGGGTAGTTGGTGTAGGAGTACTGTAGTATATTGGGGTAGTTGGTGTAGGAGTACTGTAGTATATTGGGGTAGTTGGTGTAGGGGTACTGTAGTATATTGGTATAGTTGGTGTAGGGTTACTGTAGTATATTGGGATAGTTGGTGTAGGGTTACTGTAGTATATTGGGTAGTTGGTGTAGGGGTACTGTAGTATATTGGGATAGTTGGTGTAGGGTTACTGTAGTATATTGGGTAGTTGGTGGAGGGGTACTGTAGTATATTGGGTAGTTGGTGGAGGGGAACTGTAGTATATTGGGGTAGTTGGTGTAGGGGTACTGTAGTATATTGGGTGGTTGGTGTAGGAGTACTGTAGTATATTGGGATAGTTGGTGTAGGGTTACTGTAGTATATTGGGTAGTTGGTGTAGGGGTACTGTAGTATATTGGGGTAGTTGGTGTAGGAGTACTGTAGTATATTGGGGTAGTTGGTGTAGGGGTACTGTAGTATATAGGGGTAGTTGGTGTAGGAGTACTGTAGTATATTGGGGTAGTTGGTGTAGGAGTACTGTAGTATATTGGGGTAGTTGGTGTAGGGGTACTGTAGTATATTGGGTGGTTGGTGTAGGGGTACTGTAGTATATTGGGGTAGTTGGTGTAGGAGTACTGTAGTATATAGGGGTAGTTGGTGTAGGAGTACTGTAGTATATTGGGTGGTTGGTGTAGGGTTACTGTAGTATATTGGGATAGTTGGTGTGGGAGTACTGTAGTATATTGGGGTAGTTGGTGTAGGGGTACTGTAGTATATTGGGTGGTTGGTGTAGGGGTACTGTAGTATATTGGGGTAGTTGGTGTAGGAGTACTGTAGTATATAGGGGTAGTTGGTGTAGGAGTACTGTAGTATATTGGGTGGTTGGTGTAGGGTTACTGTAGTATATTGGGATAGTTGGTGTGGGAGTACTGTAGTATATAGGGGTAGTTGGTGTAGGAGTACTGTAGTATATTGGGTGGTTGGTGTAGGGGTACTGTAGTATATTGGGGTAGTTGGTGTAGGGGTACTGTAGTATATTGGGTGGTTGGTGTAGGGGTACTGTAGTATATTGGGATAGTTGGTGTGGGAGTACTGTAGTATATTGGGGTAGTTGGTGTAGGGGTACTGTAGTATATTGGGTGGTTGGTGTAGGGGTACTGTAGTATATTGGGGTAGTTGGTGTAGGAGTACTGTAGTATATAGGGGTAGTTGGTGTAGGAGTACTGTAGTATATTGGGTGGTTGGTGTAGGGTTACTGTAGTATATTGGGATAGTTGGTGTGGGAGTACTGTAGTATATTGGGGTAGTTGGTGTAGGGGTACTGTAGTATATTGGGTGGTTGGTGTAGGAGTACTGTAGTATATTGGGATAGTTGGTGTAGGAGTACTGTAGTATATTGGGGTAGTTGGTGTAGGGGTACTGTAGTATATTGGGGTAGTTGGTGGAGGGGTACTGTAGTATATTGGGTACTTGGTGTAGGAGTACTGTAGTATATTGGGGTAGTTGGTGTAGGAGTACTGTAGTATATTGGGGTAGTTGGTGTAGGGGTACTGTAGTATATTGGGTACTTGGTGTAGGAGTACTGTAGTATATTGGGGTAGTTGGTGTAGGAGTACTGTAGTATATTGGGTAGTTGGTGTAGGGGTACTGTAGTATATTGGGGTAGTTGGTGTAGGAGTACTGTAGTATATTGGGTACTTGGTGTAGGAGTACTGTAGTATATTGGGGTAGTTGGTGTAGGAGTACTGTAGTATATTGGGGTAGTTGGTGTAGGAGTACTGTAGTATATTGGGTAGTTGGTGTAGGGGTACTGTAGTATATTGGGGTAGTTGGTGTAGGAGTACTGTAGTATATTGGGTACTTGGTGTAGGAGTACTGTAGTATATTGGGGTAGTTGGTGTAGGAGTACTGTAGTATATTGGGATAGTTGGTGTAGGGTTACTGTAGTATATTGGGGTAGTTGGTGTAGGGGTACTGTAGTATATTGGGTAGTTGGTGGAGGGGTACTGTAGTATATTGGGGTAGTTGGTGTAGGGTTACTGTAGTATATTGGGTACTTGGTGTAGGAGTACTGTAGTATATTGGGGTAGTTGGTGTAGGAGTACTGTAGTATATTGGGATAGTTGGTGTAGGGTTACTGTAGTATATTGGGGTAGTTGGTGTAGGAGTACTGTAGTATATTGGGGTAGTTGGTGTAGGGGTACTGTAGTATATTGGGTAGTTGGTGTAGGAGTACTGTAGTATATTGGGTAGTTGGTGTAGGAGTACTGTAGTATATAGGGGTAGTTGGTGTAGGGGTACTGTAGTATATTGGGTAGTTGGTGTGGGAGTACTGTAGTATATTGGGTAGTTGGTGTAGGAGTACTGTAGTATATAGGGGTAGTTGGTGTAGGGGTACTGTAGTATATTGGGTAGTTGGTGTGGGAGTACTGTAGTATATTGGGTAGTTGGTGTGGGAGTACTGTAGTATATTGGGTGGTTGGTGTAGGGGTACTGTAGTATATTGGGGTAGTTGGTGTAGGGGTACTGTAGTATATTGGGTAGTTGGTGTAGGAGTACTGTAGTATATTGGGGTGGTTGGTGTAGGGGTACTGTAGTATATTGGGATAGTTGGTGTAGGGGTACTGTAGTATATTGGGATAGTTGGTGTAGGGGTACTGTAGTATATTGGGTAGTTGGTGGAGGGGTACTGTAGTATATTGGGTAGTTGGTGTAGGAGTACTGTAGTATATTGGGGTAGTTGGTGTAGGGGTACTGTAGTATATTGGGGTACTTGGTGGAGGGGTACTGTAGTATATTGGGGTACTTGGTGTAGGAGTACTGTAGTATATTGGGGTAGTTGGTGTAGGAGTACTGTAGTATATTGGGTACTTGGTGTAGGAGTACTGTAGTATATTGGGATAGTTGGTGTAGGAGTACTGTAGTATATTGGGGTAGTTGGTGTAGGAGTACTGTAGTATATTGGGTACTTGGTGTAGGAGTACTGTAGTATATTGGGGTAGTTGGTGTAGGGGTACTGTAGTATATTGGGTAGTTAGTGTAGGGGTACTGTAGTATATTGGGGTAGTTGGTGTAGGAGTACTGTAGTATATTGGGTAGTTGGTGTAGGGGTACTGTAGTATATTGGGGTAGTTGGTGTAGGAGTACTGTAGTATATTGGGTACTTGGTGTAGGAGTACTGTAGTATATTGGGTAGTTGGTGTAGGGGTACTGTAGTATATTGGGGTAGTTGGTGTAGGAGTACTGTAGTATATTGGGATAGTTGGTGTAGGGTTACTGTAGTATATTGGGGTAGTTGGTGTAGGAGTACTGTAGTATATTGGGGTAGTTGGTGTAGGAGTACTGTAGTATATTGGGTAGTTGGTGTAGGAGTACTGTAGTATATTGGGGTAGTTGGTGTAGGAGTACTGTAGTATATTGGGATAGTTGGTGTAGGGTTACTGTAGTATATTGGGGTAGTTGGTGTAGGAGTACTGTAGTATATTGGGGTAGTTGGTGTAGGAGTACTGTAGTATATTGGGTACTTGGTGTAGGAGTACTGTAGTATATTGGGGTAGTTGGTGTAGGAGTACTGTAGTATATTGGGGTAGTTGGTGTAGGAGTACTGTAGTATATTGGGTAGTTGGTGTAGGGGTACTGTAGTATATTGGGGTAGTTGGTGTAGGAGTACTGTAGTATATTGGGGTAGTTGGTGTAGGAGTACTGTAGTATATTGGGGTAGTTGGTGTAGGAGTACTGTAGTATATTGGGGTAGTTGGTGTAGGGGTACTGTAGTATATTGGTATAGTTGGTGTAGGGTTACTGTAGTATATTGGGATAGTTGGTGTAGGGTTACTGTAGTATATTGGGTAGTTGGTGTAGGGGTACTGTAGTATATTGGGATAGTTGGTGTAGGGTTACTGTAGTATATTGGGTAGTTGGTGGAGGGGTACTGTAGTATATTGGGTAGTTGGTGGAGGGGAACTGTAGTATATTGGGTAGTTGGTGGAGGGGTACTGTAGTATATTGGGGTAGTTGGTGTAGGGGTACTGTAGTATATTGGGATAGTTGGTGTGGGAGTACTGTAGTATATTGGGGTAGTTGGTGTAGGGGTACTGTAGTATATTGGGTGGTTGGTGTAGGAGTACTGTAGTATATTGGGGTAGTTGGTGTAGGGGTACTGTAGTATATTGGGGTAGTTGGTGTAGGGGTACTGTAGTATATTGGGTGGTTGGTGTAGGGGTACTGTAGTATATTGGGGTAGTTGGTGTAGGAGTACTGTAGTATATTGGGGTAGTTGGTGTAGGAGTACTGTAGTATATTTGGTAGTTGGTGTAGGAGTACTGTAGTATATTGGGGTAGTTGGTGTAGGGGTACTGTAGTATATTGGGTGGTTGGTGTAGGGGTACTGTAGTATATTGGGATAGTTGGTGTGGGAGTACTGTAGTATATTGGGGTAGTTGGTGTAGGGGTACTGTAGTATATTGGGTGGTTGGTGTAGGGGTACTGTAGTATATTGGGGTAGTTGGTGTAGGAGTACTGTAGTATATAGGGGTAGTTGGTGTAGGAGTACTGTAGTATATTGGGTGGTTGGTGTAGGGTTACTGTAGTATATTGGGATAGTTGGTGTGGGAGTACTGTAGTATATTGGGGTAGTTGGTGTAGGGGTACTGTAGTATATTGGGTGGTTGGTGTAGGAGTACTGTAGTATATTGGGATAGTTGGTGTAGGAGTACTGTAGTATATTGGGGTAGTTGGTGTAGGGGTACTGTAGTATATTGGGGTAGTTGGTGGAGGGGTACTGTAGTATATTGGGTAGTTGGTGTAGGAGTACTGTAGTATATTGGGTAGTTGGTGAAGGGGTACTGTAGTATATTGGGGTAGTTGGTGTAGGGGTACTGTAGTATATTGGGTAGTTGGTGTAGGAGTACTGTAGTATATTGGGTAGTTGGTGTAGGGGTACTGTAGTATATTGGGTAGTTGGTGTAGGAGTACTGTAGTATATTGGGGTAGTTGGTGTAGGGGTACTGTAGTATATTGGGGTAGTTGGTGTAGGAGTACTGTAGTATATTGGGGTAGTTGGTGTAGGAGTACTGTAGTATATTGGGGTAGTTGGTGTAGGAGTACTGTAGTATATTGGGTAGTTATTGTAGGGTCACTGTAGTATATTGGGGTAGTTGGTGTAGGGGTACTGTAGTATATTGGGGTAGTTGGTGGAGGGGTACTGTAGTATATTGGGGTACTTGGTGTAGGGGTACTGTAGTATATTGGGGTAGTTGGTGTAGGAGTACTGTAGTATATAGGGGTAGTTGGTGTAGGGGTACTGTAGTATATTGGGGTAGTTGGTGTAGGGGTAATGTAGTATATTGGGTAGTTGGTGTAGGGGTACTGTAGTATATTGGGTAGTTGGTGTAGGGGTACTGTAGTATATTGGGGTAGTTGGTCTAGGGGTACTGTAGTCTATTGGGATAGTTGGTGTAGGAGTACTGTAGTATATTGGGGTAGTTGGTGTAGGAGTACTGTAGTATATAGGGGTAGTTGGTGTAGGGGTACTGTAGTATATTGGGTAGTTGGTGGAGGGGTACTGTAGTATATTGGGGTAGTTGGTGTAGGAGTACTGTAGTATATTGGGGTAGTTGGTGTAGGGGTACTGTAGTATATTGGGTGGTTGGTGTAGGGGTACTGTAGTATATTGGGTGGTTGGTGTAGGGGTACTGTAGTATATTGGGATAGTTGGTGTGGGAGTACTGTAGTATATTGGGGTAGTTGGTGTAGGGGTACTGTAGTATATTGGGTAGTTGGTGTAGGAGTACTGTAGTATATAGGGGTAGTTGGTGTAGGAGTACTGTAGTATATTGGGGTAGTTGGTGTAGGAGTACTGTAGTATATTGGGGTAGTTGGTGTAGGGGTACTGTAGTATATTGGGTGGTTGGTGTAGGGGTACTGTAGTATATTGGGATAGTTGGTGTGGGAGTACTGTAGTATATTGGGGTAGTTGGTGTAGGGGTACTGTAGTATATTGGGTGGTTGGTGTAGGGGTACTGTAGTATATTGGGGTAGTTGGTGTAGGAGTACTGTAGTATATAGGGGTAGTTGGTGTAGGAGTACTGTAGTATATTGGGTGGTTGGTGTAGGGTTACTGTAGTATATTGGGATAGTTGGTGTGGGAGTACTGTAGTATATTGGGGTAGTTGGTGTAGGGGTACTGTAGTATATTGGGTGGTTGGTGTAGGAGTACTGTAGTATATTGGGATAGTTGGTGTAGGAGTACTGTAGTATATTGGGGTAGTTGGTGTAGGGGTACTGTAGTATATTGGGGTAGTTGGTGTAGGAGTACTGTAGTATATTGGGGTAGTTGGTGGAGGGGTACTGTAGTATATTGGGTAGTTGGTGTAGGAGTACTGTAGTATATTGGGTAGTTGGTGAAGGGGTACTGTAGTATATTGGGGTAGTTGGTGTAGGGGTACTGTAGTATATTGGGTAGTTGGTGTAGGAGTACTGTAGTATATTGGGTAGTTGGTGTAGGGGTACTGTAGTATATTGGGTAGTTGGTGTAGGGGTACTGTAGTATATTGGGGTAGTTGGTGTAGGAGTACTGTAGTATATTGGGGTAGTTGGTGGAGGGGTACTGTAGTATATTGGGTAGTTGGTGTAGGAGTACTGTAGTATATTGGGTAGTTGGTGAAGGGGTACTGTAGTATATTGGGGTAGTTGGTGTAGGGGTACTGTAGTATATTGGGTAGTTGGTGTAGGAGTACTGTAGTATATTGGGTAGTTGGTGTAGGGGTACTGTAGTATATTGGGTAGTTGGTGTAGGAGTACTGTAGTATATTGGGGTAGTTGGTGTAGGAGTACTGTAGTATATTGGGGTAGTTGGTGTAGGAGTACTGTAGTATATTGGGTAGTTGGTGTAGGAGTACTGTAGTATATTGGGTAGTTGGTGTAGGGGTACTGTAGTATATTGGGGTAGTTGGTGGAGGGGTACTGTAGTATATTGGGGTAGTTGGTGTAGGAGTACTGTAGTATATTGGGGTAGTTGGTGTAGGAGTACTGTAGTATATTGGGGTAGTTGGTGTAGGAGTACTGTAGTATATTGGGTAGTTGGTGTAGGAGTACTGTAGTATATTGGGTAGTTGGTGTAGGAGTACTGTAGTATATTGGGGTAGTTGGTGTAGGGTTACTGTAGTATATTGGGGTAGTTGGTGTAGGAGTACTGTAGTATATTGGGGTAGTTGGTGGAGGGGTACTGTAGTATATTGGGGTAGTTGGTGTAGGGGTAATGTAGTATATTGGGTAGTTGGTGTAGGGGTACTGTAGTATATTGGGTAGTTGGTGTAGGGGTACTGTAGTATATTGGGTACTTGGTGTAGGGGTACTGTAGTATATTGGGGTAGTTGGTGTAGGGGTACTGTAGTCTATTGGGATAGTTGGTGTAGGAGTACTGTAGTATATTGGGGTAGTTGGTGTAGGAGTACTGTAGTATATAGGGGTAGTTGGTGTAGGGGTACTGTAGTATATTGGGTAGTTGGTGGAGGGGTACTGTAGTATATTGGGGTAGTTGGTGTAGGAGTACTGTAGTATATTGGGGTAGTTGGTGTAGGAGTACTGTAGTATATTGGGGTAGTTGGTGTAGGAGTACTGTAGTATATTGGGGTAGTTGGTGTAGGGGTACTGTAGTATATAGGGGTAGTTGGTGTAGGGGTACTGTAGTATATTGGGTAGTTGGTGGAGGGGTACTGTAGTATATTGGGGTAGTTGGTGTAGGAGTACTGTAGTATATTGGGTAGTTGGTGTAGGAGTACTGTAGTATATAGGGGTAGTTGGTGTAGGGGTACTGTAGTATATAGGGGTAGTTGGTGGAGGGGTACTGTAGTATATTGGGGTAGTTGGTGTAGGGGTACTGTAGTATATTGGGGTAGTTGGTGTAGGGGTACTGCAGTATATTGGGGTAGTTGGTCTAGGGGTACTGTAGTATATTGGGGTAGTTGGTGTAGGGGTACTGTAGTATATTGGGGTAGTTGGTGTAGGAGTACTGTAGTATATTGGGGTAGTTGGTGGAGGGGTACTGTAGTATATTGGGTAGTTGGTGTAGGAGTACTGTAGTATATTGGGTAGTTGGTGAAGGGGTACTGTAGTATATTGGGGTAGTTGGTGTAGGGGTACTGTAGTATATTGGGTAGTTGGTGTAGGAGTACTGTAGTATATTGGGTAGTTGGTGTAGGGGTACTGTAGTATATTGGGGTAGTTGGTGTAGGAGTACTGTAGTATATTGGGGTAGTTGGTGTAGGGGTACTGTAGTATATTGGGGTAGTTGGTGTAGGAGTACTGTAGTATATTGGGGTAGTTGGTGGAGGGGTACTGTAGTATATTGGGTAGTTGGTGTAGGAGTACTGTAGTATATTGGGTAGTTGGTGAAGGGGTACTGTAGTATATTGGGGTAGTTGGTGTAGGGGTACTGTAGTATATTGGGTAGTTGGTGTAGGAGTACTGTAGTATATTGGGTAGTTGGTGTAGGGGTACTGTAGTATATTGGGTAGTTGGTGTAGGAGTACTGTAGTATATTGGGGTAGTTGGTGTAGGGGTACTGTAGTATATTGGGGTAGTTGGTGGAGGGGTACTGTAGTATATTGGGTAGTTGGTGTAGGAG